>JAUMHL010000028.1:20555924-20567386 GCA_032362345.1 Sandelia bainsii | reverse complement strand
TATTACATATGAAAGGGTTGATGCATTTGTAATATGTCTACACGATCAAACACATTCACTGTTTTATTCTCTGGTTTCATAGCTAAACCGTGTCGGAGGTATTCTGAAGACCAACCACGGTATCCTCCTGAAGTCTCTTAACCAATCAGACGCTGGGCTCTACCACTGCCTTGCCACGGAGAACAACTTCAAACACACAGTGGCCCGTGTGGCATTGCGCATCCTGGATCGAGACATTGTTTTAGCTCTCACTGCTCCAGATGACGACGAAGAGCCAAAAACTCGCCATGCGGAACCTTACCCGCAGTCTTCCCTCGCCTCCACACCCTTCCCACCTGAGATAAGACTGATCAACCAGTATTGCCAATCGTACTGGGAACAACTTAGTCCCAAACAGCAGCAGCAGCGCAAACGCAACAGCCGCAGGCACACAGAAAGCCAGGACCAAGGCCTCGGCTAGTGGACAGAACTATCGTTGCCCAGCACTGGCCTATCTGGACGTTATGGTGGACTTTTATGTTTGACACACATGTTAGGGTGTCGCCTACAGTCATTACGCAGGTGATACTGCCATGTTGTTGACAAGTTACTATATTGGTGGTTTTGCAAGTGTCAGCCTAAATACAAATTGTTCATATTTTTTATTACTTAAGGCCAGTTTTGAAAGAATGTTGTACGTTTCTTGATTGAGTTTATGTCAGTTTGACGTTTACATGGTTGGCTGGTCACCTATCATAGGACTTCATTCAGGTGCTTGTAGGAAATCCTAGTATCAGTGAGTTGAAAATCACTATAGAACATGTGTAGTGTAGGAAACTAAAAAAATACACATAATCTTTTCCACAGCATCTATGTTTGCTTATTATTTGTCTTCAACTTTGTCCCACGGCAAAGTGACTGACATGTCAAATGTTGGATGGTTCTTGAAAGCACCTCCAAGGATAGGTTTTCAAAACACACCTGAATTACCATGCAACTGTAATGTTACTGTACTCATTGGACCACATACTTCACATTGGTTTGTTGTTGTTTTGGAAAATACATTGTCATGTAAAGTAAATGCAACATGTAGTTATTAGGCTACAACATGCAAAACCACATATATGGTCCTTTTAAGTATGTTGAAACACAAATGTAATATATTGATTGTGAATATAATATATATGGTCATTGGATTACTCTTGTATGAAGATGATATGATGATGCATATGGTGCATGCGTATCTGTTGTTGTATCTGCAAGTTGTACATTTTACTGTCCTGTTTTGATCCTTGGTGTGTAATGATGTTTGTAAGGTGTTATGTGTACTGTTAAGCTAATTCCATTGGATGTTGTAAAACAATGACTCCCTTACTTCCCTGTGCTCTAGTGACCTACAGTATGTGAGTACTGAAGATATGTATTCTGTGTTCTTCCAGTTATGCACTTTGTCGGTGGTGGTTTTAGAGGGAATTTGGGATGTTTGCACAGATGTATGAGAAAATGATACAGGAACAATTTTTTTTAATGTACAGTATGTTATTACGAAAAACAGGAATGAAACTGGCTCAGATTTAGTATTGATTGTTGGTGTTCTGTCATGCTGTATTTACAGATTTAAGAACATAGCTCTTTTTAATGGAAGCACAAAGAACAAGATATTTTCCAGTCTGAGCCACCACTCACCTTCATTGTGAGGAACAGTGCTATGTGCTTTCATGCTGATCAACACTGGAAATGTTTGAACAAATATATAAACATTTCAGAATTCTCTTAAATTGAATTTCTGGTTTATTTTATCAGCTACAAAGTTTGACACATGTACAAGTCATATTCCAGTCTGCAGTCACTGACCTGTAGCAAATCTGTGTAACAACATCACAATTTATAGGTTTCTAACTAACATTGCAGATGAACTAAGTTAACCACACAAACAAAAACCTCGTCATCAGTCATCCCATTCGTCGTCGTCGTCATCTTCATCTCCACCCTCATCATCACTTTCATCTGAAAGAGAGGACAAGTATTAGTAAAAATACTGGACTTTGTTTGCCGTCTTGGTTTAACTCACACAGTCAGAAAACCACATTACCACATTTTAGGGAAAGATGAAAATAATCTTCTGTTATTTACCAGAGGAATGGATGACTTTACTCCGCTTATTCATGGCCATCATGAGAGCACCAACAATGCCTTCACCTGACGCTGGAGATGCAGGTGGAGGTGGCTCAGGGTTCTCTGTCACCTGTACCACACCAGGGTAGGAGGACAGTTTTTAACCATGTTTGCAGCACTGAAGTTAAATACTCTGTGCTTATACATAGCATGTATGAAATATGTTGGGGGGAAAAGAAGGTGCTTTACATTTCTGAGCTTCTTCCCTATTCGGATCTGATCCAGCAGAGCCCCCCTGCTGTCTCCTCCTCCAAGCGACATGGGGGCAGGTGGTGGTGGTGGGCCACCAGAGAAGGAAGGGGGTGGTGGGAAATCTGAAGAAATAGGTTGAGGTGGAGGTGGAGGTGGAGGGGGTGGAGGCGGAGGAGCAGCCCCACCACCTCCTCCTCGGCTGGGTGTAGATGGGACAGGTGGAGGCGGGAAACCCATGGAGCGCTGTTGGCTAGATGGCGGTGGAGGAGGAGGCAGGCTGTGAGAGGACATTGGAGGTGGCGGAGAAGGTGCAGAGTGTGCAGCTGGCGGAGGTGGTGGAGGACCACCTCTGCTTGTTGGAGGTGGTGGGGGTGGAAAACCTCCACGTGTTGGAGCTGGTTGGGAGGGTGGGGGCCCTCTCTGTGACTGGCCTGGGATGGGAGGCAGGGGGCCGGAACGGCCTCGTGGGGGTGGAGGAGTTGGGGCAGAGGGACTGGAGCCTGGCAGAGGAGGCAGGGGCCCTTGTCTGCCAGGTGGAGGTGGAGGTGGTACAGCTATAATACAATGGGAGATATGCATTACAATGTGTATTTAATTACGTTATATTTATATTAGCCTGTATGGAGAGAAATGATAAGGAATGAAATGATGCAGCGTGAGTCGAACCTGATCGGTTCACCTCCCGTTTGACTGCCTCCATGCCTCCAGACTGCTCGATAACATTGTAGATGAGCTGAGAGGTCTTTTCATCCCTCATTTCAGCTTCACTGATCCCAGCCTGGGAGAGCAGGTTACACAAATCAGGGTCAAGGTTGTTGGGATCCCAACCGACATGTCTTACATGCCTGACATAGAGAAAAGAAAAGGAGTCAGTGTAATAGTCCACAGTTACAAACACAGACTGGCAGCACATTAAAAGACTCCAACACTCACTTAAATCCACTGGGTGCTCCTATGTCTGCTTTAGAAAGTTTTGGGCCCTTTTTCTTGCTCTTCTTGTCCTTCTTCTTGTCTTTGCTGCTGAGAACTGAAGGAGGAGCAGGTGTAGGCATCGAGCGGTAGCGTGAAGACTGAATATCTGGGTTTTGGATATCCACTGTGGCCATGTGAAAAGATCCAGGGCTACCAGGTGGTGCTTTTGAAAGAGGCACAGAGAACATACAAATGGTTCTTATTTCATTTCAGGAAACATTAATGCAGTAAAAGTTACAGTGTTATGGTGAAGGAGTTACCCACCTCTTTCAGGGAGGATTGGAGGCAGGGAACCTCTGTCTACAGCAACAGAAAACAGGAACAAAGAAAAGAAACATATTTAGTTACAGAGTTTGCTTCATATGTAAACAGCATTTTGCAGTCATGAAGTTATTGCTGTCTTACCACTAGGCGGCGGGGGGCGCTGTTTCTTTTCTGTCAATACAAAGAAGGTGAGAGACTATTTCGCATCACTGTACCACAACAACAATAATTAAACAGCTAGAAATACAGTTAAAAACAATCAACTATTGATTACATGAGGTAGTAAGAAATTATTGATCACTTTTTATTTATTGATCCATTTGCATTCTCTATATATTTCAAAGAAGACCCAGACAATTTATTACAATAATGTTTAATGAATACAAAAATAGTGAGCTAAAAACATGTAAAATGATCATATTTTGGAAAAGAATCAATGACAGTAAGGTGACTCTCACATAGTTTTAGATCTGGATCATTTTGCAAACATCATATTAACCCCTTAACATATACAAAAGCATATTGTAGTTATACATATGGCTGTCAATCACTGTACTAAAAATGCAATTCATGGTCTCTGATTGTAAAAGTAAATATGAAAATATTGGTTATAACCTAACTGACCTTGACGGCTGTTTCTTTGGTTGATCTTGTCTTCGACAGCATTTTGAAAAGCGTCTGCTTCCTGTTGCTCAGCAAAGTTCAGTCCAACTCGACAGTCCTACATTGTGTAGCAAATGGGTTCAGATACAATACAATACAATGCGAGATAAAATGATAATTAGACAAATTGCATGCTACTGATAATTTTAACAGATAGAATTGTGTGGCACCATATCACAGACAATAACTACAAATTAAGGAAGAAGCCAAACAAGGACATGCTTACATCTGCAGCAAAGGTATGGAAATATGGCTGTGGGCAGGAATAGACAATTTGGTTGTAGAGCTCCTGCTCCCAAACCTGCCTGCCTGCCTGCGGAAACACCATGTTAACATTTCAGTGTCTCGATAACATTTATAATTATTTAAATCATCTTGTGTCAGAGTTAAGTATAATTTCAAACATTCACACAGTGATTAGGTTATCAGTCTTAAGAGGGTCTGAATGTTCTTATGTGACCTTTAAAGTCTTGCTGTTATAACACCACTGTCTGAGAGTTTACCTTCAAATCAAACATCCGTATGAAGTAGGAGCGCTGAGGGTTGTCTTTGACCAAACACACCACTCCAGTGTGCTGCACACTCCACATGGTTGGACTGGGAGGCAGAGCCATGAGCAACTGTGCTACTGCTGTTGCCATGGACTGAACACACAGATAACACACACACACACACACACACACACAGTGATAACAGTTAAGTGGAGAGAGGACACCTTTATTGCAGTTCACATGTAAAGGATTCACTTCCTTGTCTGCTTTCATCCGTTCAGATAACACCTTGAAGTGTTGTGATGCTCTTAATTTGCCACAGCAGATGTATATATGTCATCAAAATGTGCAGCTCGTGACATTCAATTGTTGTGTTGTCAAATTCAGCAGTGTTTAATTCAGCAGCTAAACGAGAGCCAGGAACAAAGCAACTTCTGCTCTACAGTAAGACTAGGCCCAGTGTTAGTACACGCATCTAATTCTGACACCAGGGGAAGAAATGGTTCAGCCACCATTTCCTGTTACAACTACCTCCTTTTTGGTGACCTAATGTGATCAATGTATTTTAAACTGCATTTAGATCAACAAATAGCAGATTCCTTTGAGGAAAATATACCAGAATAAAACTACAAATTTACCTAAAAACATATAACAAATACAAGTAAGTAATTACACTAACAAAAAGCAGCTGAGGAAAGATTAAAACTACAACAACGCTGTTACTGTAAGCACTCAACTGAAGCTTCAACCGTCAACTGTTCTCACTGAAATTCAGGATATGAATATGTTTAACTGAAAATAACGTAAGAAAGAGAAGTGTTGAGGGATTGATTTACATAGCAACCGGAATAACCTGTGCTATCTTTGACTTTTTCAATAAACTCTTCCAACCAGACAGATGAAAGTTAGGATATATATATATATAAATACACAGCAGAATATCATGCCACAGTAGGAAATCCCCACCACCCCCCTGCTCGGTCAGGTCAGAACTTACAGCACACCTTCTGCCCAGCAGCTCCTCCAACTTCTCATTCTCCTGTGGGTTCAGCAGAGAGCTTCGGAAGCTCTCCGTTTTAGTTTTAGATCCACGGCTCATGGTCCTCTGGCTAATCTCCCACTTTATCTTAAATTAACGTGTTCAGCATCTGAAAAATGTCCTCACTACACTGTCAGAAAACTGAGTTCTAATGTCAAGGAAGTTTCTCTTCTCTGTTCTGTTCACACATCAACTCAGAGCAGGAAACGGACAACCGCACTTCTCTAACCCCCACTTTTCTTCTTTCTCTCAGACGCACAGCACAACTGAATGCGTTACTTCCATTTTCAGAGGGAGGCAGTGCACTGTTGCTCTTCTCCTGCTGTGAATATGTATTTTTGGCTTCCTGGTTTGCGCTTTAGTGTACATTTACACACAGACTACAAACAACTCCAAGTGTATGTACAAATGAAAGATACTTTATTGACATATAATGTTCAAATTAATTTCAAAATGTACAGGATTAATAAAATATTTTAAAAACAAAAGAGAATCTGTTCATTTTTACTTAAAATTTATTTAAGTTATTCACCATACTGTTTCTGAGACAGCATTTTTAACACTGGATTTTTAAATGCATTTTAACTGGCCTTTGCCAAAGATGGTAAAAAAAATAGTGTTACAAGCTTCTTGATGACACAATAAATATACTCTTTGGTTTGCAACTGTGGATGTTTTCAGGGACACATAAATACTTAATACAAACCACCTTTCTGTGTCTCTTGACTCTCATGTGATTGTCAGTGACTGTGTGTATAACCTTCATAAGTAGCAGCAAAAAGCCCACAAAATGCACCGTATCTGCTGGGTCATTTGTAAAACATCAGATAATCACCTTTTATGTCAAGTGCGAGAAAATCTCAATAAAGTATCACATGAAACACATGAATTAAATTGAATGTACAAGTCATTAAACATTGGAATTTGAATCACTGGAATGGTTAGTGTGGAACAGCAGATTGATCTGCGCTGGTCACATTTTGTTCTGTGAAGTGCAGAGAAACACTGCACCAACACATACGAGAGTCTGATGATGAAATGGCAACTGAGGAATGAACAAACTCAAATATCTTATTTTGTTAGACTGAAATTAATGACTGAATGAATGGAAATGATTGCCGTGTCAAATTGCTGTTGTGTAAAATCTGGTGATGGTAGGGAAGTAAACTGGAAGGATTTTTGGCAGTTATTACACATCCATACTCTAAAATGGGATTTCCATTTGAGTCATTCTGTTCCCATTCATTCTTTGTATCCTTTGTGCTGTTACTCCTTTCCTGCCTTTAGCATTTCTACTCATGCTTCCAAACAAACTCCTTACTGCGAGCCATCACACAGGTTTTATCCAGTCAGAACACACTGTTCTCACATATCTGTGTACTCTCCTCCATTACAGAGCCCTTAACCCCATCACTTTTCATTTCCTGTTTTTTTTGGTTGTAGGTGAAGGTTCTTCACAAATCTTTCCTGTTTGGTTTTCAATGAGAACTCGGCAGATCGGGGGAATTTAGCAACAGGGAGCGCTCCGGTTGGCAATTTTTTCATAGTATTTCTTTTCATTCATGGAAGCTAGTGCCCACCTCCACTGCGAGACTCTCCTGTCACCCAGTCAGTGATGATAAATGATAAACTCATGACCATAAAGAGGAATCCTAATGCAGCAAAACAGGCAGCCTACAGAAGTGGAAGGAAAGAAAACATCATCTGTGTTAATAACACATTTATATTTTACTGTATATATTATGCCATTATAAAATATACATACATTTAAATTAATAATTCATAGTATTTTTGATAGCTGAAGAAACCAACTAGTACCTGAATCTTAGGTCTGGACAGTAAAGGCTCCTGTTCTTTAGGAACAATTCGGACATAGAAGATTCCAGGTAGGATGAAGATGAGACTAGGGGCAGATGTGGCTCCTGCAGATGAACAGAGAAGAAGTGAGTTCATTTAAAAGTTAAAACTGTAAGTATTTACACAGTTTACATATAATATAATTAACAATACAAAATCTGCACTGAAGCCCAGACCGGGCAGCCATTGTTCTTATTTAAACATACCGATGAGGCCAAAGATGTCGCGGATGGAGGGCACAAAGATAACAAGTACGTTGACCACAAAGATGAGACATAATGCAATGGTGCCGTGTCTGGCCCAGTGGAAAGGCTTTTCAGGGAAGAAGATCTGGAGCAAGGCCCTGCGGATCTGCAGAAGAAAGGAAGGAAGGAGTAAAGGAAGACAGGGAGAATGTCAATTTTTTTAGAAATAAGATATTGAGCAAAATTTATAAATATAACTATATAAAAGTTTGTGCATATTTTCTACCAATATGCTAAAGTCAGTATATACACATCAATACATTGTAAAGTTCACCATATTTTATTTTATTTTTTTCAATTTTTTTTATGTTTCAACCTGCAGAGAGACAATCAACAGCAATTATCTGCTCCCTGCACAGCAATTCAATATTAAAGGAATAGTTTGATTTTTTTGGCAAGATGTATATTGGAAGACTGAAACCCTCTCATGTCTGTCTGTTTAATAAAAAGCTGGAGCTAGCATTTGATTATCTTAGCTTACCACGAAGACAGGAAAAAGTGGCCCAGCCAAAAAATATTCACATAATTTCTTCACAAAACTTGTTGTTGTTATTTGTATTGTAAAACATTTATCGCAACAGTATGTGTTTGTTGATTTGCTGTGTTCTTAATTGATTAAGTTGTAAAAAAAAATGTGTTATCTTGAAAAGTGAAGTGTGGTCCTTTATAGTTGAAATGATGAAAGCCAAAAAGTAGTGTCTATACAGTCAACACACTACCGAAACAGAAACACCCGGTTTGAGAAGTTTCATTCTGTCAAGCTCAGCACCGAAACAGTAAAGGCAGTTTCAGTGCTGTAACTCTATTGTTTTTCCCTAAGATATACAAGCATCCTTTGGCACCATCAATTATGTGATCTAGAGGCAACATCAACAGAGTTTGGGGCTAGTAACCTTCAGGTTGTGAGTTTAAGATGTGCCTGGAGAACACTGGTTAGAAGCAAAGCCTCCTGAAGTACTGTGTGTGTAAAAAGAGAGCAGAAGAATAAACAAGGCTCAATTCTGGTTTCAAGAAAGATTGTTGTTGTTTAAATTCATATGATGGATTTCTTACCGGGAAGAGAACCACAGGGACAGTCAGAGTGACGGCTACCAGCACAGCCAGACGTACACAGAGAATCAGGGGATCCAGGGGGTCCACCCGACTGTACGTGTGTAACAGCTCTGACTCCACAGCACCTACCAAAAGAGGAACAAATGCCCGTTGACATATCTCACATGGTGTAGACACTCATTCACAACAATGAAAAATGCAAGTGAGAGTGTCTTACCAAAAAAGGTGAGGTAACCAAAAAGAGCAGTCAGCAGGTACATGACAAACATGGCCAGGATGGAGATGTTGGCGACCTTCTGCATGCGTTTCTTGGTGGCACTGAGGTAAAGACAAGCAGGAAAATGACATAAAAACTTGTAGAACTGTTCTTGGTGCACTACAAATTTTCTTATTTGTGAAAGATATAATGATATTCTAACTTACTTTTGTAGCTCAGTGTAGATTGGGAGCACCTCTGGGTGGCAGACAAAAGCAAAAGCCAGAATTGGGATGGTGTATGCAGTCTAGAAGCCCAAAACACCAAAGGTCAGTGAGTAACCCTCAATTATATACTTGTTTTATACCTAAAACTGCACATTCTGGTTCAGACTGTGGCAGTGAATCTGATGTGCTAATCAAAGAATAGATAAATAACTTTCTGACATTAACACAGCAAACTAGAAGCAGGAAATGTGAAAGGTTTTCCTCTAACCTGTGAGTTGATGGTAAACGACTTGGCCTCACAGAAGTCGTCTGGAAGAGTACGGGTTTTGTTCATGTCAGCAATGGGAGTTATGTTATGATGTTGATCCTCCAGTGGACATGGTATGTTGAATTTCTTGTAGATAACCTGGGGAGACACACCCATTGTTTAATCAAAGATAAATATTTAACAAAGGTTATATTGTATGTATGTTTGTTGGCTGTTTGCTGACTCACCGAAATGAGGAAAAACACCATGCAGGTTAGGGAGAAGCCACTTGTATAGCCCAGGTAGCCTGAATTTCAACGATAACAACATGCAGATGATGTTTTCTGTATTGATGATACTTTGATTTCAATACAGCACACAAAATTACCATTACGAAAGGGCCAGTAGATGCATGATGAACATAGGAGAGTATGGCAAACAGAAAAAAAGAATATGCGGCAACAGAATGACAAACATACCAAGATGTTTCATGAGTGCTAGAGGAAGGATGACGCCAATGCTAACAATGATGATCAGGTAGTTTCCATTCAAGAACCACTCTCTAAGAGACAGTCAGACAAACGAGATGAGAAAATAAATCGGTATATGTCTACAATAAAAGTGAAACTACCAAACTATAGATGAATCATTGTAAAAATATGTATTCAGCTCTCACCCTGTGTTTTCATGTTTACCAAGGAAAGCCTGGATAACCAGTGGGAGCTCGGACTTGACAATGAAGAGGTAGCTGGACATGGCTAAAATAAAGTGACAGCAGGTTTATTTCACACGTGTTTAATTTTGCCTGACTAACACATATGATTTCTGGGACAGATATCAGATATAAACATAACAAGAAAAAGTTAAAATGGCACAATAACCTCCAATGTTATGTACTGTAATGATGCAAGCAGCCAACATTTTTCCTGGTCGTCCAAAAGCCCGCATCCCAAGCTGCTCGTAAGCCCGGATGCCTGAAAACATATAAATATTATGTATGAGTGTGAAGAATTGACTGTGTGGCTACATTTGCTGAGCTACATGTGCTGAGTCTACCCCTGGCTTACCAACAACTCCAGCACTTCTCAGCAGGAGATGTATCGAATACGCAGACAGAATGGCAATGAACAGCAACAGGATTCTGAAAGACATAAGAAAGGACATCTGCTGGGAAATGTAGTTCATGCCACAAACTCCATGGCAAAAATGCAGTGCTGAAAATCAAGAACTCTTAATTAAATATAAATACTAGTATACTTTATATATTGTATAGAGAACAATTGTAGGAGTATATTTTCAAAGCATTTCTACTTTACTTCAGTGTTTCCATATTTTTCTACTTCATACTTCAATACAATACAGGCAAATATCATACTTTATCCCCACTACATTTACTGAATTTAATAAATATACAGTACTGCGCAAAAAGTCTTAGTCCACCATTAGATTTGTTCTGGCAATGCTATTATGACCAGATATACATATTCATATATTAGTCTCTTTATTGGAATACAACTAGAAAATGTTGGAAACATGTACACAGCATTAAGAAACACAAAAATATTACAAAAATATACAAATATTTAGTGTGACCTCTGTAGAGGAATATTAGAGGTCAAGGACAAATGTAGGAATTTCTGCACAGCTTCTACTTTGAGAGACTGGAAGAAGTCCAGCAAGGACCTGACTCAGACCCCTCCATAGTCAGAAGACGCTTGAGCAAGAATTGTCTTTGTGGAAGGATCCAAGCCATGAAACCACTTTTTTGTCCAAATGTAGAAATACATACAGCTCTGGAAAAAATTAAGAGACCACTGCAAAATTATCAGTTTCTCTGATTTTGCTATTTAAAGGTATAAGTT
>JAUMHL010000028.1:20540900-20555824 GCA_032362345.1 Sandelia bainsii | reverse complement strand
GTTTTCAATGGGGTTCAGGTCTGGAGATTGGGCTGGTCATGACAAGGTCTTGATTTGCAGTGGTCTCTTAATTTTTTCCAGAGCTGTATATACGGCCATGAAATCTAACGGTGGCCTAAGAGGTTACTAGTTTCTTTTCGGAATACATAAATTTATACAAAATACTATATAATCGTGACATGTTTTTGCTCTCCACTATAAAATTAATACATTTCCCAGCAGTATGTAAAATTATTGAAAAAATAATTATTATATTTAAAACATAAGCCTATCAAAACAGCATATAAGATCACTGAAATGATCTCCATCATCACCAGCTGTTACATTAAAGTAATAAACATCATAATGCATTTATAATTGTAATCTAATATTCACTCATGTGAATACTTAAAGTATTGTTTGAGCTAATACTTTAGTAACATTTTGAATGTAGCACTTTTATTTGTAAAATAATATTCCTACACTGTGGAATTGCTACTTGTACATCAGTAAATGATCTCAGTACTGCCAAACTGTATCAATGATCACAAATCTGAACATTGTTATCAAGTTATTCTTTAGAAACCTCACTTTCTTTTTCCATTCACACAAGTTTGGCTTTTTTAAAACTGGCTTTTCAACAACTCTCCACCTCCCCCAACGACACATAGCACAGAACTGATCCAGGCAGGCGTGTCTTGGATGTGTCTATATTTAACCACCCAAATCTGATTTAGAGAAGCTGCGTGTGTATGAGCTCTAATGTACATTCTGACAGGTCAGGCTTTGCGCAGTAGCGGTTGTAAATACAGCACAATATCGCAGCTCCAGCTCATACAGGTACACAGACACAAACACAGTCATGCTCAAGCACAGACCCCTTCCCCCCACCACCACACAAACTCGTCCAAACACAAACACACAGACAGTTTGATGATACACACAACCTGTGGCCCCTTTTCAAGCCTTATAAGGACCCTCTAATGACTGTATTAGTTAGTGAATCTGTATTCACTAACACAAATTGTATCACAATCATGCTGCTATCAATGTTGACTGTAAAAATGAAAGATTATGTAGATTTACGGAACACCTTTCAGGCACAAGCAGCTAACAACAGAAGAAAAAATATAAATACAATTTACAATAAAAGAAATAAAACCTACATAAATATACAAATTAGCTATGTAAAATCCTAAAGCAGAGACAAGCCATTAAGAGATATCCCCTTAAGAAAGAGGAGACCAGTAAAAATTATGTCATTTTGCAAACATCTATGCTGGGTCGGTCCACAAATCATAAAACTGAAAAACACACACGGCAAATAGCCCATAAATACAGTCAAGCACAAACTTTAGCAAAAATAGGGACTATGTGTCTGGCTAACAAACTCACATAAAAAGAACGAATCCAGTGTTCGACATGGCAAAAGCCAATCCCAGAATTCCACTGCCCATTATGGCATTACTGAGGTTGAAGATGGACATGCCAAACGAAGTCTTTCCCTCGAACTGCAGTGAGAGCACAACAGAGGACGTTACACAGATAAATCAATTCATGAACCAAAATTCCACACTATCAGTGGCGTTTCATGTGCCTCGTTTTACCGTCATAGAGCTAACACTTACATCTGTAAAGTGGATTTCTTTCTTGGCGCCGGTTTTATGGGGGAGAAACTCCTGTTGTTCGGCCAAATCATCAAACCTACGACACATAGTAAAGGTTAGGACACCTTTACTTCAATATGATGTGCACATCAGTAATTACTGCTCATTTGTGACTCTTACCCATCATCCCTGCTATGTCCAACATGCCCATTCATCTTCTGAAGCTCCATGTCGGTTGCCAAATCATCAAACCTACAACAAATAGTAAAGGTTAGGACACCCTTATTTTAAAATACTGCATCCATGAGTAATAACCACTCATTTGTGAGTCTTACTGATCATTTCTGCTGAGTCCATTCATCTTCTGAAGCGATGTTCTTGTTGCTGTGTTTGCGACTTTGAAGATCTACTTTTGCTTGGCTGAACACTTTAAAAGCTTCACCTTTCTGGAAGTGAAAAGAAAATAATTCTTAACATAGATATACTTACCTGTGAAAATCGCTTACAAATGTAGCCATTATTTAGGCATGGCATGCTTGATATCAGCTGTGCTTGTTTTACCAGTGCACCATGGATCCTGCCACTTTCCATTATTTGCGACGGAAACTGCAAGCAGGCTGACCTCAGCATGCGTCGCTGACTGTTGTTTTACATTGCTTCTGTATGCATCACCTTTTCTGAAACCTTGTCTTAACTTGTCACGACTAGGACAAGATCTGAGAATGGGTCTTCCAGGAAGCTGAAAGTGTGATATATTTGTGTCGTACTTGTTTCTTGATGGATGTAAGACGTTGGCTCTGGTCTACAACCTGTTGGAGTGGGATAAGTAACAGACGGGCAAATACCCTGTTTAAATAACCTCAGCCTTTTAAAGGTAAACATACTAGTTAGTTGTACTTCAACAGAGGGAATCCACTGCACTGAAGAAAGAGAGAATATGACCAGTCCTTCAAAAGGTTAAAGCTATTTATAAAGTCTTCAGACACACCACTGTAATTTCTTGAGCTTGCCAAGGAAAACAACAGTCTAGCTTTTTAAGCAGCTATTTTCTTCTTTTGGCGATCTTTGGCACTGCTTTAACTTAGAGCTCTGCTGCCTACTTCAGATGTGATACTAACAAACTTCCAGATGACCACAATAGTTAACTTGATAAAATTCTAGATAAAGGGCCATTTTCATTTGAGATTTTAAGTCATTTTAAAGCTTGTGTGCCATGGACGGCTTTAAATAACACACATTGTCAGAGGACTTATGTTGCTCTAATCTGCTGTGGGACACACAAAGCTGGTGTAGACAAACTCTGGGAACGAGCGTAGCCTGTGCTCCTGCCACGAGGTCACGGGATACTTACTTCTCTGTTGATCAGACTGCCTTCAGGACTTTCACGTCCGACCCCTAGGAACACACTCCCACCACATTGTGCCATTCCTTAAGAGTTTCAAATGAAATTCTGAATGTTTTTATATTCCTACACCCATCACTGAATGGGCATGTTGAAGTACAATAATCCATACAGCTTGGTGTGTGATAGCAGTGGGCCACAGAAATAAACAAAGGGTTCCTGTGTAAATGGTGCTATTTAGTCTAAATACAGAGTAGCTTTTTTCCCTGCACACTGGCCTAAGGTCAACTGTGGTTAGAGCAACTTTCTTTAGCTACTTACACAACGACTTTCCCATAGCCAACACACCCAACCTACAAATTATAGACTAAATGTCAGCGACGTTTTGTGATTTAACTCTCACAGAAAAAATCATCTCTTTCATATTGTAAGAGCCAATTGTGCCACGCTTTGTTTTTTGAACGGCGTAAGAAAAAGAGAAACTAGACAATGTCATTCCACAGTAGATATTTCATTGGTCACAAGGGCAGTTCTTCCACAGTGCAAACAGAAAAAAAAAGAAAGTGTAGGGGAAAAGTAATAAAAGTAGTCATCTATTCGTGCATTCCCCCAACAACCTTCCCTCATGCTGTTTAAAATGTGTACTATAATTTAGAAAATCTATTTAACTAATCCATTAAATAATCTACAAAATAATCTTGACAATGAACAACAGATGTTAAGTTGAACACAGTACATAATATTGTAGCCTTACTATGCAGCAGTGTGTAGCACATGGTTCTTGTCTGATGCAAGAACAGCTCACTATTGACAGTAAGCCCTTCCCTTCTCTTCCCTAACATTTAAACTCAAGGACACACACACACGCACATACAGCAACTTACCCTGGTGGTTAAGCACAAGTCTAGCTGTTGTTCCTGAATACTGACAGAATAAATCCTCATGCGAGTTCACTGAATATTTAGATTCCAGTGATTATATATCCTTTTTTTTCCTAAGGACTCTTTCCAAAGCTTCTTGGTAGTAAAGAGAGGAGAGAGTGAGAGAGGCTGGGAGGGAGTAAGCAGGAAATGGGAACACCCATACTTAACCCTTTGTTAAACCAGTTTCAGGTAGCATCACTGTTACAAAGAGCTTATAGTGATCCACCACCAGGTGTCTACACTCAAAAGGTGTCAACACTAGGACCTAAACAATGAGGTGTACTGACTGTAGAATTTGGAAGCAGCCTGCAGTTCAAGGATACAGGTAAGCCCAGGATCCCATCACATCAACACACATTCAGGTGTTCATTCTGGAGGCTAATTATCGTGTTATTACAGATTACACAGTAGAAGTGTGTCATCTGAGGTGGGCTTTGTTACAGCATGCACAGATACTAACCAAGTAGTTATCATCCCGCTGGAAGTCACAGTGACGCTGATTAGCTTAGGAATTAAGTGCTTTTTTAAGATTGCCCACATGTGACTGTGCTTAAGAGTGGAAACCTTGTGCATGCCTACAAGTTATCATGAGCCTGATCTAAAACAAACAGTAACTCCTGAGCTGACACGGAACAGTAGAGCTGCACAAGACATGAAACATAACGCCGAGGAAAGTGTTGTATTGTTGTTACAGGATGCCAGAAAACTTCACAGAGAACTGTGATCAAGGTATTAAAGCATCATATACAGAGAGGATGCTAAGTATGCCACAAAAAGGAAACCCATGTGCTCAACCTCTAGTAATGATTCATCAAACCTAAAATGTTATCCTCTTCTCAGGCTCATCATTTCAGTTGGCTGATAAAGACTTAACTGACAAATGAGCTTTGCCTGCACACCCTGGAAACACCCACCATCTCTTTATCTTAAGCCTTTACTGAAAAAAAAATGTCTTTCTGTACAGAGGGTGCAGATTTTTTAAAGACATCTTAAGCTTAAATGTCATCCTAATACAAGGAAAGCATCACTTCCACACATCAATACTTTTGTCAAATTATTTGGAGCAGTTTGCCAGAGGAATATGACAGTGTAGGTTTGTATAGATTGGGTGAATAGCTACCTCAGTCACCTTAAAAAAACCTTAACAAAAGATGAGGAAATAAATCCGGGACATAGCAACTAATCATCATACTCAACATGTGTGAAATATACTTCATCAGGAGACATTCTTTCTTGATAAAACCAGTATTTTTTACAGTCAGCCACGCCAGCATTTTCAGCCAAGATCTCCCATTACAGTGACTCATTTAGGAATCCCACCTCAGTGCTGTGTGTACTGCCAGCATGTCACACAAGTCACAGGCTGCGAATGAGGGCTTACATATACCCTCAGCTGAAATCTTAAAGCACAAATAAGCTGAAAATGAAATGATGTCTTTATTTCAACAATCAGTGGAGATAATGGTAGAAGTTTCTTGGTGTTTGAATGGGAAATGTCATAGCTTACCTCCCCAGTAACAGACACACAGGAGGATGCCGTCAATCCAGACAAACGTTAACGGGACAAAAGATAAAACTTGTTGGCTGGTTTACGTCCAAAATCTGCCTTTCACTCAGCCATGAAGTTCTCTGCAGCTGCGAGACGAAAGAGAAAAATGGGGGAAGGAGGGAGATTGTGCGCGTTAAGAAATTTCCTGCCATGTCACAAGCCAAGCCACTCCCCGTTCCTTTAGACAGACCAGACCACATGCTTTGTTACTCTGTGAAACAGTATCATTGAGTGTACATATTTATTGATCACTGACAGCAATGATCTTAGTATACTACTCTAAGAGCATTTTGGAACATTCATCCAATCTCTCTGATGAAATGTAATGCTACATCTGACAAATAAAAATGACATTCAGATGAAATATTATGTTTAATGGCATTTACATGGCAATGATTAACCATTACAGTGGTTAATTTGTGGCTGTGCTGGTTGAAGTATCAGTTAAATTTCATGCAGTGGAAAGTTACCATTCATTTATTCTTCATTGCCATCTAGTGGGCACAAACACAACAGGTAACAAAACACTGATTAGTAAATTATACAATGACCAACAACAGCATCCAGATGTGGTTAAAATGAAATATTAAATACGCAGATCACACAATAATGACGATCTAACAGATCTAAGATCCCACTGTCAAAATAATTTTACACAACAAATATTTCAAGACTCTTAAGATATTCAATTAACAATGATAAAAACAAACAGAGAAAGCTTGAAATCTTCACATTTGAGAAGCTAGAATCAGATACAAATATATTGATTGTGGAACAAATAAAACCAAACTCAAAGTAATAGAAAACTACTGTCTTTTATTATTTAGACAAAACACACAGTCAACATAAAATCTATGAAATGATGAGACATCTGGGTAGTAAAAGTCATTTTCCCTTGTCAATCCATGCAAAGAAATTACATCGAGCCTCAGGGTTGGAGGCGTGTCCCTGAGGACGGGCACACACAAAGAACTGCTTGCCCATGTTTGGACCTTCCTTTTTTACAGTACGAAGCACACAGGGTTCCCCGTGGACCTTACAGGAGGGTGCTGGAGGCGGTCCATGAAGCACAGATTTCCAAAACACTAACGATTCCCCCTTCTTGGCATTTGAGGGTCCTACAGTTGGCTGTGGGGTTGAATGTTTTGTCTTTATCTGTTCCTCTATGTTGCTGCTGGGACACACCTGTGAGGAACCTTTAAGGACTAGCTCTGTGTCTTCAGGTTCCCTGTCTGTGACTGAGGACACATTTTCTCTAGTTGTGGATGCTTTCTGGCAGTTTTCTGATGTGGTAATTTCCCCTCTGACAGAGGCTTCAGTAGAGGGAACAATATTTGTGAGTTTAGGTTTAAAAAAGGAAAGGAGGCTGCCCTGTGGCTTTGAAGAAGTCTTTACAGCCTTTGCTTTTTTTCCCTTTGGGACAGCAGAATCTGATGTTAAAACCCGTTTTTTACCAGAGACATTTTCAGCTCCAGTTGGATTTAAATTCTCCCTCCTTTCTCCATCTTGTTGAGATCCAGGTAATGCATGCCTCTGTTCAGATTGAACTGATTTTTGGTCCACTCTAACAAGGAAGCGGGAGAGTTTTTGCTGCTTGCCTGCAAACTGTGGCAGATAGCGAGTGCAGAGAGGAGGAGGCTTGGGGCTGGGCAGGATAGGGCAGCTCAGTTGCCCCCACACAGGGCAGTGATCTGACCCCTCCACCTCAGGCATGATGTCTGCTGCCATAAAATATTCCTTGGCTAACTGGCAATCAGCGAATATATAGTCAATGCGTGTGCCATAGTTGGTTTGCCGTGCTCCAGTGAGAGTGGACCAGCACGTGAAGGCACTGGTGCGAGTTGGGTGGAAGTAGCGAAAGGTATCCACAAATCTTCCAAGATGGACAGGATTCACTGGAGTTACCTCAGATTCTTCATCAGGTTCCTCCACATTCCTGTCCTCTTCTTGTTTGGCACAGTGCAGAAAGCCATTCAGCCATTTCCTCCCAGGGTTTTCACCAAAATCATCCTAAATAATGAGGGGGAAAAAAAGCAGGTTGGAGTTTCAATGTTATAAATGCACATACACTGTGCACATTGTGTGCAGAAACACAACACTGTTGTCTAATGTGATATCATATTATTATAGGATACAATATATTCAAAGAATAGTTGGACATTTTGTGAAAGACCCTTACTTGCTTCCTTACTAAGATTGATAAGACTGTAACATCCGTTTGATCAAGATACAACCAGCAGCTGCTTAAACACCTTGGGCAGAGAGTAAGAGCTGTCCTGTCTAAAGCAAAACATGTTAGCTTTTCACTTTACTTTTGCATGGACTAAACACATAAAGTTTAATGAGTTCATCTGTGTGGTTGACTAGTGCCAGTAGACAGATTGTATTACCTTTAGACAGCCAGACTAGCTGCTTCCAACTAACCAGCTGCTGGCTGTAACTTTATAGTCACCTTACGTACATGACAGTGGTATCAATTATCTGATGCAAGTCTTGGCAAGATAATGAATACGTATATTTATGAAAAATGTTCTGAAACCAGTTGGCCGTTTCTTCTTTTGAAGAATTCATGTGACAGCATTGTAACATTTTACTTACAATGTCGCTGGGGTCACAGTGGTCTATTGGTCGGTGAGATGTATTCACATCTCCTAAAACAATCACGTGACTGAAAAATGAACCAGAAAAAACGTTACTGCATAGTGCTTAAATTGGTTTTAAACAGAAGAGAGAATAATAGAAAAACTGTGACATTTAGGATGATATCACAACAAAGGCAACTGTCAGTTGTCATTAGATTTGATTTAAAAAAAATAATATATATATATATATATACACACACATACATACTTTTTTATACACGGTGGGTAGAAGAGAATAAAAGGTTGCAATACTTGAAATTTTCATAGATAAAATGTCTGTGGTGAAAGCAGGATACACCTTCGCCTCATGTTTTTTCAGTCTGTGGGAACTATTATCGCAGCTCTGACCTGCCATGTTTCAGTATTGCTTCAGCTCGACGCTGAAGCAGTTTGTAGAATTGCTGCTTGAACTGCTTTCGCTCTGGTTTCTCAGGGTCAGCCCGTGGGCAGTATACGTTGATTACAGTGACAATTTTCACTTTCTTCTGACACCTGTGAGGAAATGAAAAGAGACAAAGAGTATTAACATCTACATTGCCTATAAGCAGATGCTTCAACTGAGGTTGAGGAAGAAAAAAATTCCCTTCAATGGCAATGCTTTTATCTACTACTTTCAGCAGAAATGTGGGGTTTTGGTCAAACCTAAGTTAAAAACATGACAAATAAATGCAGTAAATCCTCTTTTTCTTACATGACTCTGTGCTGTGTGATGATGGCTCGTCCTTCGTTGTCCAAAAGCTGCAGCTCCTCGCTTGAAAAGTCAGTGTGGTCACCGTAGCTTCCAACAGCCCCCTCATGGTTGGTCAACAGTCCAGTGAGACCCTCCTCAGCAGCAAGAGGAGTGGCACTGTCCTTACAGTAAGTGGCAACTCCTGCACAACATCAGGAATTACAGGTGAATTAGTTTGCACTGTGCAGTAATGGATCAGCAGGAGCTACAGATGTAATGGAGCAGTGAAACATGGATCTTATATTAGACTAAATGCCACTTAGTGAAATCAATTATGGCAATCTTTTATTTTATAAGATTGTGTCTTCTTGTCGGGGCAAACTGAGTATGAATGGAAAATGACACTGAATGGAAAAACTAGAACTATGTTATGAACCTGAATAGCCGCTGCGTCCTCGACTGTAGCTGAAATAGGAGTTGTAGCCGTCAACAATGGCAGTTCTTTCATCAAGCAAGTCTCCTGTGGGGGACAAATTGGGGTTTACCTTTTTTTTTAACCACGTCAACTTCTATGGTATGCTACAAGACAAGCACCCGCGTTTTCCACACTTCTTCGCTAACCACTTACTTGTCACTTTAGTTTCCTGAACGCAGATAATATCTGCGTCCAAGAGATCAAGAGCCTTTTTAATTCCGCCTCTAAAAGTCCTTATGCCATTTATGTTCCAGGTAACGACCTTCATTGTGAAGAAATACCGTTGTTTGGATGGAGGGAGACTCCAATGTGCGCACCAGCAAGAGAACCGGAAGTCAAGAAAGGTACGAGCGGAAGTTTGTGTTTTCCACACTTTCTCTTCCTTAGTGTGTGTTAATGAAATTAAATTATTGTATTATGACATTAGTGTTTATAGGCTATAAATTACGTCAAATGTAATGGGCCATAGGCCATATCCACCCGAAAGCCTAAAATCAAAAAGGATTTCCACAGCCGCTGTGACTGCATTGCTCCGTTGCCTAGCTAGAGGGGGTCCTCGTGCGTTGAGGTTTTCCGCGCGCTTTTGATACTCGACCTCACTGTGAAACGAGAACCGGGTGGGAGGAGGAAGGGAAGCAGCTGGGCCAGGCACCTGCGCTGATATCCCGGGATACCATCGTGAATAGCAACCGTTGCTCCTGACGGCTCCTGGAGGAGGTGCAAATTAAACGTTTGCTTGCAACCGACGAGCCGTATCTTTGAAACGAGAAGCAGAGGGTGAGCAGCCAGTTTGACATATGATGTCTGTCTAGCGTTAGCTAACGTTAATTAGCTTGTCTGACAGGATCCGACTAACGTAACGTTGACGACAGGAGAACAACCCTGTGAGTCGGGTGATTATTTCGTTGAATCTGTGAAGGCTAAGCTAAATTTAATACTACGAAGTTAGCTAGCTAAATTCACCAACTCGACGTGGCGAGTAGCGTTTGCTGTGTATATTAGGCTGAAGCTACTCTTGCTAGCTGTCCGTGTCGTGTCCTGTTTCCAGTCCGGTCTCGTCCATTGTATCGGTTTCGTATCTCTCTCGGAGTATTTTTCACCGCCCAACTACTTTGTAAACAACTGTAACATATAGCCTACCAAAATTATTTAGTACCTCTTTCGGTTGCTTAGGAGGATTAGGAACTAGTTTATGGGCCAGGAGAAACAGATGCTCATGGGAGACATCATATGGCACCGTGATAACGGGACGGCTGGTGTTTCCATCTTCGGTCAGAGAAGAGGAAATAGGAAGGGGGGGGGGGACTCCGCCCCACCCAGTCAAAACGAGTGGTCAAAGTAAATATGAATGCTGTTTCCACGACTGCTTTGTGGAGGATGCTTGGTGATATGACTCTCTTAATATATTGCTATATGTGTGTATCTAACTTAACGATCTGCTATTATGGTAGTAGATGATAGATGGTGATGACGCCGATGTTGTTAAATACCAGTAATAATTATCAGTAACTAGCTTTACCATGGGCTAACAACTGCCTATTTAAAAGGCGAACAGCAGAAAATAGTCTAGTTTTATGTCCAAATTGTCTGTTATAATCAGTGGTGGAGGAACATTGTTGAAGTATAAAATAAATGTTGTGGTTCTCTCTAACTTGTTGCAGACTAGAACTATACAATATATAATTACTAGTAAATTGAACTACTCATGTACTGTAGTAGTAGTAACGTGGTAGTAGTAGTAATGTACATATTTTCCACTTACTTTTTTACTTACTTTTATAACCATCTGACATGTCTAGCTGGTATTCACAGTTAATACACATTTAAAAACTGCATCAGTTAGGTAATTTATGGCTGAGGTTTGTATAGTGACCTTTTAAAACGAAGCATAAGTGTTTTCCCACTCAAGCAATTCCATAGCTAATCTCGTTCAGATTGCTCAATTCATGTCAGATTATTATTTATACAAAACCTCTTTGTCATTCTGGCCATTGTTCTCATTAGTTTACATAACCACCATCTTTGTGCTTTGCTTTCTCAGTGTGAAGTAATGAGAGCGGAGGTGTGACGGAGGCGAGTATCCCAGTAGAACGTCAGCAAACAATTTGGAGGCCAGGCAAGGATGCTGGAGGCGGATGCAGACCTGGCAGGTGGAGTAGGGGAAGGTGGTGCAGAGATGGAAGGCAGAGACTTGAAGGCTGAGGTGGTACGGCTGACTCTGGAGCTCCAGGAGGCCACAGAGGAGAAGCTACAGGCAGCTCGCTATGGCCTGGTGGTGCTGGAAGAAAGTGCAGCGCTCAAGACAAAACACAGGCAGTTGGAAGAGGAGCATGAAACCCTCAAAGTGGAGCTACAACAGCTCAGAGAGGTAGGAACATCCTTTTAATATTTAAACAAACATATATCGTCTATTTAAGTGATTTCTTGACAGGTCTAGCAGTAATCAGGCCTGGGTGTAGCAAGTGAAATTTAATTTAATTTTCCAGAAAATTTTGTTATTTTCACATAGAGATAGACAGCTTTTTCTCTTAATAATATGCATTTTGTATTTACTTGGGTTAAAATTTGTTTGATGATCTGAATCATTTAAGTATGACAAAAAAAATCATGAAGGGGGCAAATACTTTTTTTAAAATTCTAATTTACAATGACTATCTGATGAAAATTTTGATTTTACAATAACATTCGATTATGTGACAATTGAAGTTTACTATGTTGATATGTAACATGTATTTTCACAGATTTAAAGGTTTTTAACATTTATCTTCAATGTTGACAGAAGACAACAAGATGAATTAACACAGCCATGGTTTCACTCTTTTTATATATGAGAAATATGTGCACCATTAAATACGGGATGTAACTAGTAAGACACAATGGGATAGTAACATTGTTCCTTTTGTATTGTTTCAGGAGCTTTGCCAATGTCCAAAAATTGTACTATTATCTGGTTTCAAATTACATTATTGGCAAAATAGAAATGTACTCCACATTTCAATGGCTGACCTTTTATGAAGATACAGTCTCTGCTCATTTTAATTTAACAGCCGAGGAGCTCTCCTGTGGCATATCTAGTAGTCATAAAGATATCATTGTTGTCTCTTTAATATGTACCATTAAACTATGTCATGCATTTCTCCTACCACAATAATAGCTTTGACCTCAAACTAGACTTTTAGTGACGCTTCTTGTGACCACATGCTGAGTCAGTTTTGCTCTTGTGTCATCTGATGCTGCTGGCATCAGACAGAGAAGACTTTTTAGTGATTAAGACTGTGTCCACTGTATACCCAGTGCTTTTAGCAGGCTGCAACTTCTCAATTTATCTTAGACAGATTTTGATACTTAACTACATAGCATTAAGCATCGAATTAGGTTAGTGCCAGAGATTTATGATAAAAAGATTACACCATTATGTCAAAAGCTCAGATTATCATGTAATCCACACTTTTCTCAGAGGTATTTTGAATCGTGACATATGCCTCTCATTGTGTTCTAACCATGTAATGTGCTTCCCAGTATTTTTTTTTCTTTCAAAATTCTCTTTGTCTTTATTTAATAATTGACCATTGTGGATCAGAACTGACGCCACTCCATCGACTGTTACAAATGGAGAATGCTTTGTACAGTTTTACTCCAGCCTACAATTACGGTTGATCTTTTAAAGGTGCATTTTGTGGAAATATGTATATTAAATTGTCATGCTTATTGGCACAGTTTTGATTGACTCGTGTGAGAAGGGTTAAAATTGTTTCCTGGTGTAGACTTTGTCACAAATGCACCAGATGGACCTTGAAGGTATTTAATTTAGCTGGAACAGGCTTTCTTGAACTTGTTGATGCAAGAAGCTAATCCCATAAAATTCAATCCTGTCATGTGGACAGATTTTTGGTTTTGCTAATTTCTGCGTACTTGTTTAAATTAAGAGAGAAACATGTTTAAATCCTGTTCGCAGGCACTTGGACATTTAGCAATAAATGTGTGCTAAAACACTGAAATTGACCCATCCTTACGTTTTTGAACCACATATCAAGCAAAGCTCTTGCTTCATGTCTGAATTGATGAAGTGATACAGAATTACTGTTAATTATAATAACTGTATATTTAGAATTATTTATCATCTGTGTAAACCTAATTTCTTGGCTGTTTATTGACTTTGGTGAGATTTTAACAAAGCAGAGCAGACGTGCTGTTTAGCATAATTATATAACCACACCAGGATGCCTAGTTGTTCAAATGTTGCTCATTTACCATCTCATTTCATCAGCGGTAACCAATAAACAATGCGTCAAGGTTACTGATTATGACAAGATGTGAACACATTTATGTTATTACAATGTTATCGAGCCAAGAAGTTAAAATGCACAGTGGAGTGGTGGGGAAGTTGAATCTTAGGTGTCTTACAACTAAATCATACTGACCATTCCCTTACAGTGATCAGGTTTCAGGTGCTGGAAATCACAGTTCCTTTCCTTTGTTTAAGATATCTACATTCCTGGTGTTTGAGTGACACAGCGTGGAGGCATTTGTCTGTCAGCACTGTAAATGTTGTAACATTACTGTAGTCTTTCCTTAACCTTGTTTGTGTGTGTAAAGGCATTTGCAGATTCTGTGAGCAGCCAGAAACGTGCAGCTGCTGATGGAGAGTGCCGAGAAGAGAGCCTGCTGCAGGAGACTGCATCTAAGGAGGCTGCCATGGCAACACGCATAGAGGAAGTCCAGGCAGAGCTAAGGCAGTCACGGCTTGCTCTGAGCAACGCCCACGCAGAAATTGATAGACTAGGGGTGCTCTCCACCCAACTAAAGAAGGTATGGCGTCCTTACTGGGCACAGCTGTAAACTGTTGTTAGGCTGTATGGTATCAGGCCCCATCCCCTGATAATATATGAAACCCTAAATTACTGGTTGATATATTGTGCATGTGCATTGTGCATGCCATTGCCATGTTCAGAGTGAAAAGTTGCACTGATAACAGTGGGTTGTATTCCACAGGAATGTGAGTGTCTGGAGGCAGAGAAGGGCCATCTGAGGGATGAGATGAAGGAATATAAAGTACGTGAGATGCGCCAGTTGCAGGACAATGGCGAGCTTGAAGAAGAGAACATATCTTTGCAAAAACAAGTGTCTGTGCTCAAGGAAAACCAGGTGAGTTCTCACTCAAGCTGCAACATTACAAATTACCTACTGGCTGTAATCGTAAATGGATGAATGGTGGAATAGGTGGAAAAAGATTTTTCAAAAACATCTTTCAGAGACAAATCCACAATAACTTGCTCAGTTTTAAGATATGTGGCAAACAAGGCTGAACAGTTACATACCATCAACTTTCCTTCTAGCTTCATAGCAGTTAGCAATTATCCTAACAAGTACACTATGATTAACAAGACTGCAGGCTGAGCATTCAGACTTTTATGCTTGTTTTATTGGCCTTCTACTGACAGAAGTTTTATTGCATGTAAAGTAATGAGCACAGTTGTAGGGCCCTATGATTTCCACGATGCGGAAAACGCGGACGGAATCGGGGAATTCAACAAATAAAATGGAATCCGTTGTAAATGTGGAATGTCGTATAATTCACTGATATCGGTGTGTGGGCAAAGCAACGCAATAGTTTTTAACACACGACACAGACATCAGAGGAGAGTAGTAAACGCGACCATGTAGAGACAGAAATGACATAAGATAAATAACATGAGACTGTTTAGTTAGTTTAATAAAAGAACAAGGTACAGACCTG
>JAUMHL010000028.1:20528846-20540800 GCA_032362345.1 Sandelia bainsii | reverse complement strand
CTGCTACTGTGTAAAGGGAATACTGCTGTTAAAAACCATCTTATTTGTTTAAAGTATTTGCAGACTAAATATTATTGAAATTTTGTTCATATAGCAGTACTTTTAAAATAAAAGTCCATAATAAACTACTTTTGAATTCATTATTACATTTTGCCCATAACAAATCATGCGATTAATTGTGATTAAAAATTTTAATCGCTGCCAAGCACTAATTATAATGTAAAACACGGAATTCAGAAGAATAAAAATGGAAAAACCGGAATTTGGGAAAAAATAAAACGGAATTTGGGGAAAAAACAAAACGGATTTCATAGGGCCCTACAGTTGCTGTCAACTCCAATAAAAAGTCTCACTTCAGTCAATGTCATTGTCCCCTCCACAGCTTCACTGCTCTTGTTGTCTGCTGTGTTGAGAAGCTGAGCCCTGCCCTCGGCCAAACACAGACAGCAGAGGAGAGAGAGAGTGAGGAGAGGCTCCACTGTAAACTTCAAACCGGATTTTCTGATCAGTTAATCTCACTTACTGGTCTCTCAAGCACAGAGAAAATGCTCCAAGTTCAGAACTGGCATTTCTAACTGAGAATCACTCGCAACATTGCACCCAAATAATTTTTCACTTTCACATGCCCATATTTTTACTAACATAAGTGCGAGTGAAATGCTTGTGCTGTCCGATAGTTGTATACATCTCAAATCTTACTCTATGTGCTAAGGATGTTCAACATTCATGTGGGTTGATAAAATAAAGCAGTTATGTGAAACGGTCATTGTTTGGACTCTTGAGGCTGAGACAAGAGCTTCCAAATGCAGATTGGTCTGTATGCATTTCAGTTCTGCCAAGACAACCTGTCCATGACTCATTCCAATTGTACCTGAGGCTCATTAGTGTGTACATGACCTGATACATGATTTTTAGATTATAAAACTATTCCTGCTTGTACATTACCTGCCAGAGATAATTTCTTGTCGTTTGAAACACCTACTTAAGATGATCTTAAGTACTGTCAGTTACACAATGATTGATGATTGATGTGACATGTTCACCATATCTATCCGTAAAGATTAATCTAACTAAATGAGCTGACTGAACTCATGGTATCATTCAACCTTTCTGCTTTATAGTGTGGAATATTCAGGAAACATGGAAAGAGAAGGAGAGGGGACATGTCACAGGATCTCAAAGCAGGACTGAGCACAGTTTGATTGCTGTGTTTTAATTTAGATTTTCCTTTATTCAATGGAACTATTACATAATGAGAAGAATGATTTCAGGTTTTAAACTCTACATCAATGGAAAAGACTGTACATATCATTACCAAGGGAAATTAGAATTGGCGTTGATCATATAATCACCTCTTTATTTCCATTTGTCTCTGTCTAGGTGTGTGGCTAGATTGTTGAATGCACTGGTGTATTTGGAGGTTAAGGCTAGAATTTGCATCCATATCTGTTACCTGACAGACAATGGAACATTTAAATATAAGCAGTCATGTGGTCGTGGTCCTTTTCTCTTTTCAGGTTGAGTTTGAATCGATAAAGCTGGAGCTGACTCAGAAGAACGAGGAGCTGGAGGAGCTGCGAGCGCAACTGGACGAGGCGGCAAGGCTGAGGGAGATAGCAGAGAGGCAGCTGGATGAGGCCCTGGAGGCCCTGAAGGAGGAGAGGGAGCAGAAGAACAGTCTGAGGCGAGAGCTCTCTGCCCTGACCCTTAACCCCTTTGATTCTGTGGGGAACCTGGAGCTCCACTTGGACCAGTTGGATGACAGCCAGGAGGAGGGCCACGGTGGAGAAGGAGAAGGTGAGGGAGAGGACCAGGACAGCGGCTTCAATAACGGTCCTGGATCTGCTCCCGGTTCTGCTCACCCTCCTCATGTGGGTGGCTCCAAAAGTAATGGCCTCATCCATCGCTACTCTACTCCGCGAAACAGTGATGTATTCCTACGTGCTCCAGCCTCTGGGCTCGTGTCAGACCTGCTGAGTGAACTTCACTTTTCAGACAGTCAGAAACTAAAACAGCAACTCTTACAGGTAGGCAACACATGATATGTGTTGTTCATTTAAATGTATTCATTTGGTCACATTACAGAAGGGCACCACAGGAAAATAGCGAAAAAATAACTTGAAAAATGATGGTGCCATGCTTCAGTGTGATACAGAGAATGAGGTTAATGGAATTAACATCATTAATGTGATTGTTACCTTGAAATGTTCAGAAAAAATTCTGGCAATCTGCCTCTTTGATTTTTTTATGGTATGATAAAAGCTTTTGGGATGGATTCACCTGCACATTCATTAACTTCAGTTATGCTACATTCATCAGGTCAAGAGCAGTCAGCGTCAAGCTGACTGAATGAGAATGAGCACCAAATGGTATAATACTAATGTGCTGATGTAGCAGTAGCTTCATACAGTAGTAGTGTACTACTGCTAAGGCTGTGCACTCATGAACAGAGAACAATGTAGAACTGTTTTTAGATGAAAGCCTAAGTTGTAACTAAGCTGACTTAAAATACTGCCACTTTTTTGGGTTGAGTAGTGAGATTGTCACATAGGTTAGATATTACATCTGAGCTGTTGACAGGAATGTCTGCTGCTTCCTGTTTCTAGACCACATCCGCTGTGTGTTGGCAAAGGGGTGAGTCTGACTTTATATAAAACAAAAACACCTGTCACCTCATTGATTCATTTAGTCAACTCCCACCCGATACAGTTACTCCTCACAAGTAAAGAGTTCTTAGGAAAACTAAGGATGTTTTGAACTGTCATTCCTCTGTCTGGAGGAAATATGTTATTCATGGTGCACTTAAACTGGGCGTTGGGAAAACCAGCCAGTATGGAGCAGAATGGGGCCAGCCACTGTTTGAAATAAAAATGCAAGAGTAAGAGTGGTGGATATAAAAAAAAAAAGTTACAGAAAACTTTCCTTTTTCTTAATGGAAAATATTCAACACTGAGCCTAAATGTTGATTGCAGTATTACATATTTTTAGCATATTTCATTTTCATGTTTTGTGTGTGTGTACCCAGGCAGAACGAGAGAAGTCTACTTTGACTAGCAAAGTGGAGGAGCTGCAGTTGCAGCTGGTAGTGTCCAAGCAGGCTCTCAGTCAGCAAGAGGACAAGGTTGGCTCTCTCACCCAGCAGCTGGAGGCTGTGAAGAGCAGTCAGCAACACAACCAGGAGACCGATGGCCAGGGCGACAATGAGACTGAGAATGGAGGCAGTGGCGTTATTGACTACGAGGTAGATACCAAGAGCAAGGAGATGCTGGAGGCACGCATGCGTTTGGCCAGCGAAGAGCTTCTGAAACTTCGAGATGAATTGTCTCAGGCCGGAACACGTTATAACACTCTGGAGCAGAGATACAAGCAGGAAAAGGATCGCTGGAGGACAGAGGCCCAGGAGCTAGCTGACAAGATCCGCCAGTGCATCAAGTCCAGTAAACAGGACCAAGAGCGCATTAGTGAGCTGGAAAAGGAGATAGGAGCCACACGAAAAGTGGCAATTGATTCTGAAGGGCACTTGAGCGTTGCTCAGGAAGAGCTGCTGGCCTTCTCTGAGGAGCTGTCCAACCTCTATCACCACATCTGTGTGTGCAACAACCTGACACCCAAACGGGTCACCCTGGACTATTACCGTGATGGCGCCAGGGCAAGCGGTGGAGGTGGTGCAAGAAGATCACACCATGTCTACCCCCAGCACAACACCCAGAAGAAGCCACGTGCCAATGACATGTTCATCTCCAAAGCTGCAGCATTACAGTTTATGGGAGAGGTGGACAGTGCGGGAGCCAGCGCAGAATCGCTTACTTGCCCTGGATCCCCGACCCTCGATTTCAGGGATCCTTCCAATGTTCGCAACTTGGTAGCGGTCATCCGTTGCCAGATCAAGCACCTTCGGGTAAGACAGCACTGCTACTAACATACACTTATTTATAGGACTATGACAATACTTTTACATGTTTGTTTGTGAACAGAAAGTTACAACCAGTGAAACTTCTCTAACTCCTTCACTGTGGGTCTGTCTGCTGTGATGATAGAGCCACAGTGGTAGCGGTGAGTAAAGACGTTTCTGCAGATTACTTGCAGAACCTAATGCTCAGCTCAGACTGTTAAATGAAGTTGAGTAGCTCCTGTGTCTGCACAAATCCAGCGCCTGGTATAGCCCTTATAGACACGTGTGTGTGGGGGTTTGAAAGGATTGGATTATCAGAGTTAACTTGTGGCTTCCACTACAGAGAATCCTTTCATAAAACAAGAGTCTGATACCCTGGGATTTGTGTTTTTGTGTAGTAAAACACATATGCACATAAATGCTCTTTTACATTTCTAAACATTTCACAAATGTATATTAATAATAATTTTTAACATTTTTAAAATTTCGGTTGTCAAAACGATGATGTTTTTATGCCATGGTTAACAATGGGCTTCGTGGCTCACACCACAATACTGTTTATAGAACAAAGAGCTTTCCTATGCTGCGCTTACTTAAAAACTAAACTAAACTCATATTTTATTATCTTGTTTTTAACTCCCTTTACTCGTTCAGGTGGCAGTGGATCTCTGTCGTCAGAGGGGTGCAATGCCTTACTCAGGGTTGAGCAGCAGCGGAGAGCCAGAGAGGGATGCTGAGAGCCTCTTGGAGGAAGTACTAAAACTCAAGTCCCTTCTCAGCACCAAGAGAGAACAGATTGCCACCCTCAGGACTGTCCTCAAGGCAAACAAGCAGGTAGGTCTCAGCATACGCTGCCTGTGCTGCAATGTTCCCATCTGATTTTGCACTTTTAAAAAACATTTTAGTCCAGTAACAGTCTAGTTTTCTGTTTTGGGGTATTGATGTGAATCAACCTGACCTGTCAGGGACTTTGCAGTCCTTTAACTTCCTGAGTCAGAATGCACTTTCTGCTGTGTAAAAACAGGTTTTACTGCATTTTGCCACTTTGGTTTACACTGAGAGGCCTAATTTATTTCTTAATACATATGTATGAAAATTCTGGGAACAGCTACCTTGATATATAAGAATTGTGTGTTGTGAAGTTTTCCTCCTGCTTCCAGTATTGTTTTATCTATATTTGAAATAAAATGACCCAATTCTAGATAAGGTAAGAGAGTAAGTCTTTTTCTTCACTATCATCCATGCATAATCTTGACACAAGCATCGTGGTTGACCCGTATCGTCAGTGTTTTGTCTAGACAGTACCCTGGACTCTCGTGGGTCTGCACCTTGAGTGCAGTGTGATGGTGCGCTCTTCATAGGTTGAACTCTCCTTCCCCCTCCCCTTCCCGATGCCTCAAGCTCTGCATGACCTGCTTCTGTCTTTCCCTAAGCCTTCACTCTCCCTTTCTCACATACACACAAACACAAGGTAATCTGCTTGTCAGGCTCATACTCACATACAGTAGTTAACCTTCTCAAGTCTGATTTCTAGGTCTCTTTTGACCCCCTGTGTGCACCTCTGATGTAATCATGATATTCACATTTTGCACTGATGACTGTATTTGACTCACAGATAGGGACAAACCTTGCTTGTGCCTTCATCTGTGTGTCATTTGTCAAATTGTTAATACTGTCAAAGTACTGTTTTTTTATTGACCTTCATTGGTCCTGGGACAGATTGCTCTTTAAAAAAAGGACATTATAATCCCATGAAATAGGGATTAAGGTAACAGTGGTGACAGTTATGGCTTGTTTGTTTACTGTGATATTTAGTTAACAGAGTCTCTCTAGAATACCTGAGTGTGATGGTGCTCTCAGTTTAAAAAGTCTATTATTATGTTTCTTCTATAAAAATCATGAATATTTCCCACTTTAAAAGGGCAAAGATGGTGGTATAGTAGTGTATGATTTTTTTAAATATATTTTTTGTCATTGCAGACTGCTGAGTTGGCCCTATCCAATTTAAAAACCAAGTATGAGACAGAGAAGAGCATGGTGTCTGAGACCATGATGAAACTGCGGAACGAGCTCAAAGCCCTAAAAGAGGATGCTGCCACCTTCTCTTCACTCAGAGTCATGTTTGCCAGTCGGTAAGATTGAGGGGGAAAAGTGTTCTGTTCAGCAGTGTTATACAAAAAAAAGACCTGCCCTTAATTTGTCCCATGAGAAAGGGGATACTTGCTTGTTTTAACATTTCTTTAAAATGAAAAATTAGATATGAACTATTTTCCCTTTGCTAGTGTATTCATGCTTAGTAATTGAGGTTTTACTAGCATTCATGTAATAAGCTTACCACGCTTATTACGCCTGTACACAATCCACTGGTTCACATGAAGATTATGTACCACATGCTGTGCCCTGTGCCGACGGGGGGAGACGCCAAGGACAGATTTATCCCATCTAGCCAGGTCACCTTTAGTAGCCTAGTGCTGGCGGGAGATGGGTGGAACATTGGACAGAGGGGCGAGATGCTATCATGGGTTAAACCTACAGAACATTTCACTGACTAATCACTAATCTCTTCTTAGCATCAGTAGGCATGGATGAAAGCACTGTTTTTGTATTTGCTTGAGTGAGTGAACTAATTGACAGCAGAAATGTTTGCATTTTTACTTATTAAATGTCACAGAATCTTATTAGTCTCCAGACATTTATGGGCTGACATTTGATTATCCTGAAGAAGGAATGGTGAAGGACTACCACTGTCTATTGCAGCAGATTAAAGATACCTGTCTAAAAAGATCTCCTTACTTATAATTATGATTAGTGATGCCATCTTGTGGATGGCTGGAGTGACTGCTTTCCTACAGATTATGATGTACACTACATTGCCAAAAGTATTCACTTACTCATACAAATCAATGAATCCAGTGCACAAGGCAAGGTCCATAAGGACGTGGATGAGCGAGTTTGGTGTGGAGGAACTTGACTGACCTGCACAGAGCCGGCACTATATTGCCATTACTATTTTTATTCTTACTCTCAAAATTGTTTTTAGTAGTCGTTTTTTGGGGACCAGCTTCTCACAAGTTGAGCATTTGTAGAATTTATCTGCTTAATATCTATCTAAGTTCAGTAACTTTTTAAGCCAGAAACATAACCAGTGTGAGAACATCAAATTGTGTTTTGTTACTTTGTGAGTATTTGATGTTTATTTAACAAGTAATTCATTAATCAGTCCTTGTGTCTATTCACAGCTTTAGGTTTTGTGAACCACTATAAATCATGTTTAGCATGTGTGTTGTGTCTCTCTGGCTTCATGCTCTAATTTGTTCTTGCATGCTTGTGCATGTTGCATCTTTTTATTGTGTCTGCATCTCTCAGGTGTGACCAGTATGTCACCCAGCTAGATGAGATGCAGAGGCAGCTGGCTGCAGCCGAGGATGAGAAGAAGACACTGAATTCTCTGCTCCGTATGGCCATACAGCAGAAACTGGCTCTCACTCAGCGTTTGGAGGACCTGGAGGCCCCTCCGTCGTCCCACAGCTTGAACAGCAGCCCTCGCCGCTCCCGAGCCAAAGAACTGGCCACTAAGTCAGGACGGGCCCCTCGGAGCCCCCGCAGCAGTCCCGCACGCCCACAATTGAGGAGCAGTCCGCGAGCTAGCCCGGTTCTCGGCAGCAGCGTTCCTGCTGTGGCTTCGCAGCACCTTCGAGCTTTAACCCGGAGCCTCCACACAAGCCCTGTAAGAACCCCTCTTTCTATTTGTACTGACAACCCCATCGAGACAAGAAGCCGGTCTCGCAGAGGCAAGGGTCTCAGACGAGACGCCACTTTTATTAGAAGTCATAGTGTCAGTGATGTTTTAAGTCCTGAGTTGAGTCCTGGCTATTCCCTGACTCGCAAAGGCTCCACCAGTTCTGTGAGCAGTGAAGTAATGGTCAAAACACAAGTGAGAGATTCAAGAAAAGGTGCAACAGGCCGGAGAGCTTCAGTCCCTGCGCGTCAGGACACATTCATCACAAGTCGTGTTGTACCTGCCTCTTCCACGAGGCTAAAGTCTCCTTTGTTTTCATCATCCATAAATAATCTAACCTCTTCTAAAGCTTTTTGTGTGTATCCTAACACATCTAAAGCATGGGGTGAAAGTAAACAAAAGCCTGATCTAAAACTAAACTTGGATAATTCTGTGAGGAAAAAACAACCATTAGCTCACAGGTCTAATTCTGCACAAGCAGCAGCTGCATGCCGTAACACATTTCAGACAGACTCGGTCTCTTCTCAGTTTGTTGCTAAATCTTCCAGGCTCCTGACAACCGCATCTCTCTCTGTTCACAATGCACCTGCTAGGACCAGGATGACTGGGGTCTGTAGGGAGTTTAGACGTAGGTCGTCCACCTCCACGAGTAGAACCACCGAGGAATCGCACTCTGATGGTAGCAAGAGCTCTAGTAATAAAGCTCGGGCCACGTCTGGCAGGGCCCAGAGCTCACACTCTAAATCATCTAAAAGGCGATGAGATAAAGTAGTCAGCAAATTTATGATCTATACTAAACTAGTTTATCCATAGCTATGTAGACATGTTATTAATTAATTTATATACTTTCGCTATATTATATAAAATAAGTTATATTTAATACGTGTAACATGCGTTATATTAAATATAAAATATGTATTTTTTTTTTTGCAGAGCTTTTTTTTTTTAATCGATCGCCATTAATTTGCAGATTTCTTTTTCTGTTTGTCGTTGTGTAAATTTCCCTCATCTTTTCCTTCAGCTTTTTATGTTTCTTAGTTGAACTAAATATGTTTTCTTTTGTCTCTGTCTCACCCTGTCTTTATAGCGCTGAAACACTCCTTCCATTACTCCAAACCCCGTCTTCTCCATAAGGGATCTGTCTTCATGTTGGCTCCCCCCGGCTCCCTCCTCCTTTCCCAACTCAAGACATCCTGTCCGTCCCAGATATGATGTTACATTCCCCACTCCAGAACCAGAACCATGGATTTAAAAAAAAGAAAAAGAAAGAAAGAAAGAAAACTCTCATCCTGCCCTCTTGGTCTTCCCTGCTTGGAGTGGGGAAACCTGCATGCAGACTAGAGAGGGATGAAAAGACAAATGTGCTGCTCATTCCTCTGTGAAGTCATTGACTGTGTCTTGTTCCAAATGGTTCTTCATCTGGTCTTGTACAAGGCCGTTTGTTGTGGTGAACCATTGACAGTATTTATTCCAGAGTGAGAGACTTTTCATGTACAGTATTCACAGTCCTCAGACTTTGATTCAAGGCTATGTTTTAAGGCTGTATCTCTTTACAATTTTGCCTTTTGTCTGGTCAAGTCTGTCTGGCTTTTAGTGTCTTTGGTGTCAATAAGGCATTAGCTCATCTGTGATAGCTTTCCCAGTTAGTTGTTTTTATAGAAAAGTTCAGCCTTACTAACACAATTGCTATCCTCAAAGCAGAGGACTTGCTATCACCTTGACGTTCCTCCCTTTTACTGGCTGTACAGTACACTTAGATACACTCTTTTTAATCCTGTGACGTTTGTTGGCTTTTGCCTATCAGCCACACCCTTTAACTAGAGGTCAGTAAACCTGCCATTTCATTGATGGAAATAGATCAGCCATAAGTTCACCACCTCAGGTCAAACGCAGTGTAATCAGATACATGATTTGGGAGATCTAGTGTTCATCTTACTTTGCCAACTATGCAGACCAAGTCAGGACAGTGCCTGTATAATTCCTGCAGTTCTTTGGGACCATGGTGGGCTTTGAAACTTAAAAGTGACTAGCTACAGCAATTTCACTACACCATTTTAGCAACTCTCAAAGCATCCCATTAGCTGTTATTGTTCTTTTCTGCTTGCTGAGACATAGATGTACATCATTTCAGACATCAAGTGGCTTGGTTTCCTTAAACTCAACACTGATGGAACAGCAGCAATATTCATCATTTAACGTCACCACTTGTGTGCTACTAAAGTAGGCATGTTGTATTTAGCAAGTGTTACAGCAGGCTAGTTTCTTCTTGTGTGTCTGCAGTATCCAATGTTTTTAATTAGGAATGCTAGCAGGCTGCTGTTATGCTGTTAGAGTAGCTGCTTGTAGAAAATTAAATAAAATTAATGACCCCATAATTGTTGAAGCATTGCACAGGTCGCACAGCCCGCTATGAAACAAACAAATAAATAAATTTAAAAGAAAACTTTTCCTGTGGTAATGTTTGCGTATTTGTAACATGGGTTGCTTATAGAGTAGTTTGACACAAGAGCTGATGTGAGGACACTGCTGCGTCTGTCAGCATCTACTTGGCAACACTATATTTCATTCAGCGCAGTGTAAATTTAAATTAAACTGACCTGATGTTGACCCATCATAATCTTCACGACAACGTTTGGAAATGGGTTTTGGACAAATGAGAACCGAACGAAAGTAAAATGCATTAAAGTTTAACTGACCTGTGGTTTAGTAGTAGAGACCACATCCTGCTGATTGTTTTGGTTTTTATTTTTTAGTGCCTTTGTTTTGATGTGCTGTTGTTAGGTTACATCACATGTTCTAAACAGAGGCTACTTTTCAACACTGTAGCTGTGAATTTTGTTCTTTGAAGGTATGTTCTATCTGCTGTTGAGGAAACTCATTGAGCAGTGTTAGCACTGAATAATATGATAATTAATTTTGGGACAATGTTTTCACTTTTTAGCCAGCGTCCTTTGTATAAACTTATTAGTACTGATTATTAGTTTCCTGTGAAATGATCATGTATATTTGTCCTGGAGAACTGTTACCATGGGAAATGTTACTGTATAGATTGGGGATGCAGACAATTGTGGACATAACGTATCAAAAACATTATAGGTAAGTGAAAGTATCAGTACCAGTTTTTAGATTTTCAGGAGGGCTGCACTGTTTGTGAAATCATGCTAAAAAGTGAAAATGCTTGAACAAAATGTCATTGCTTTGAAGGATGTAAATTGATTTCTTCATCTATTTAATTCACTCTGTGTAGGTGTGTGTGTGTATATAATTTAATTGCCATTGTATATTTTAACTGTATTTATGTGTTCTTCATACTGTGTGAACTGTTCTAGACAATGACATGCACACAATCCGCTTAACACATTTGGTGATTCTCAACTTTTTATGTGTGCACAGCTTTGACCTTCCATTATCCTGTGACCCACTTTTTGTCATGAAGAATTAAAAACAAGCCAACACTGTACACTGAGTTTGGTTATTACTTACACATCATTATACAGGATTATACAGTAAACTACTCTTGTATTTTTCCTAATGGGGATTAAAATGAAAGAAAGTGAACAGACTAGCAGTTAAATTGCTTCAGCAACTGAAGACATTGAGTCTTGAGTCATAAAGCGGACTCAGCTGAACAATTTGACTTCCAATTTGAGTTAATGACTATTTATGAGAGACTAGACAATCCAATGATGATAATTAATATTGTTCCTCTGCAGTTTGTTAACTTTTAAAGACCTGCTGCAGATTATGTAATTATTATTTATTAATTATTAATTATTATCATTATTTTGTTTACAATGTAATAATAAACAGTAATTAAACAAGAGCTGCAGTTAATAAGCACGTTATTAATCTATTTTAACCTGAAGTATGAATCCAAGTATAACGTCTAGTCTACAACATGTACAATACATAATAAAGCCCTAAATGAGTTCCAAGTTCCGCAAAATTGCTTCAAGATATCAGACTAACAAGCTTCATAATCATTATAGTTCTTTATAGCAGACTGTTGCCAGGCAGGAGGAAAAGAGGACGACCTCAGAGGAGGTTCATGGATGCACTGAAGGAGGACATGCAGATGGTTGGTGTGACAGAGCAGGATGCTAGGGATAGGGTGAGATGGAGGCAGATGATCCACTGTGGCGACCCCTAAAGGGAGCAGCCGAAGAAGGAGAAGTTGTACCCTGATATTTACTGTTGGAACCTTAATGTGAAACCAGCTTGCACACAAGTTTGATGAGCTTCTTGTGTGTACAGCTCTGGAAAAAATTAAGAGACCACTGCAAAATTATCAGTTTCTCTGATTTTGCTATTTAAAGGTATATG
>JAUMHL010000028.1:20489392-20528746 GCA_032362345.1 Sandelia bainsii | reverse complement strand
ATCAATATTTGGTGGAATAACCCTGATTTGCAATCACAGCTTTCATGCAGTGGTCTCTTAATTTTTTCCAGAGCTGTGTGTGTTAAAAAATTTCTATTTAGAAAATCTTCATGGGCAAAGAAGAAGCCATGATGCATGAAGGAAGTCTAGATCCTACAATGAGGTTGCCAGGTTGGGAATCTTAACACCAGAGAGATCTTAGTTGTGGCAGCTCTTTATTATACAGAATAATTTTGAATTGTATTAGTACATTTCTTCTATATACCTATTACATGTAGGTTCCGTGAAGATTTACAATTTTCAAAGTGAGATATTTAAATATTCTTGATATACATAGACAGAAAAATGCCTGTTTTGAATGCCTGTAAAAGTATTAGTGTTTATAGAATTAGTTATTATAGTATGTTTACTCTGAGAACTAACTGAGAAGCAACTAAGTATCCAGAGATTTTCCCATGAAGCCATTTTTCCACTTGAAAAATGGCTTTGTGCCATAAAGCAATTTTCCAGTTTCCAGGGAAAGAGGTTTGACTGGAGTGAGACCATAAAATTTACAGCTCATCCAAATCAAACAGAGTTGCAGTGAATGGCACAGCGTGGGAGCCCACTCCTCAGCTCAACATTCAGCAGTTCACCTGCACCTGGAGGACAAGGAGCACTCACACAATGTCAGGCCGTGTGGAGGAAGTCATACATGTCAAACTGAAGAGGTGGCCTATGAAAACACGTTCAATGTGGTCCTGTCATCCCTCTCCAGGCAGTCTAACGCGCAGTAACTCATGAGAGACAAAGAGCACACATGATTGCCAGGTGGGCCATGCACAGGGTCTGAAACACCTTGAGGGGCAGTGGCCTGGCACTCCCCAACTGGAGGGGTCTTTCAGATGTGAGGTCTTTGAGAACCTGAAGAAGTCCAGCTGCCGACAAATAGCACTTTTGTAAACAGATAGAGGGGGTGTGGGAAAGGATAGCTTGTTTATGACCTATAGTGAACCACAATAGCTTATCAGTATGCAAATACAGTTGTTATCGCCGAGTGAGGCAGTTTTTTGGGGGTTTTTTTTGCAGTCAGATACAGATTACATTGATGAAATCAAGGAGCTGGGAAACGGAAACTCTCAGATAAGGTTTGATTGGTCAGCGCCTTAGATTGGTTTTATTATCAGGTTTGTCTTGGTTAAAATTTGATTCTTGTTGACGATCGGAAAGAAACGGGTGTTTATCGGAGACCTTTTGGGTCTGGGTGGGACGCGTGGGAGGAGTCTGCTAATCTCTTCTGCTCGCCCGAGGGTCCTGGAGACATGCGGGCCGTGAAGCATGTGCTTGAGCTGTTCATCTCGCCTCGGGTTGCATTGTTTAGCTTCTCCTGCTTGTTAAACTCGTATTTCGCCTCCTTAAACCCGTCCCGCTCCTGATCCGCCTCTCCTTTGTACAACACCTGTCTTCAGCTGAGTGAACCGCAGTTGGTGACTCGGCTATAACTCACCCTGGTGCGTGCAGGTCTGCAGCGGTCCGCACAGAAGCTGATCGTCATCTAGTCAGTTGGCAGCAGTCCTGAAAAAACACTTCAGGGCAGCCCAAGCTCTTGTTGATCACTTGTTCAAAATGCTCCTCTTTAATGGTTCAGTTTTATGCTGTTTCACACCGCACCGCGTTACATCTTTACAAATGTTCACTATGACTGAAGATGCTACTTACACACTTAAAAGTAGTTGCTACTCTAGTAATATAAAAGTATAATACTCACGGAGACAGTGCCTCTTGCACTTTTGACACATTAACTACAATCTGCTAGAATTGATCACACACTTTCACACATAACGTTATAAATACAGGGCTTTAATTTTTATAAATGCAGGACTTTTATTTTATAAATCTAGGACTTTTATTTTATAAATGCAGGACTTCATTTACTTTTTGTGCAGAGAGGATCAACTCATTTGACCCATATGCATTGCCCACTTGTTTCTCATATTGTGAAAAATAAACTAAAGTTTAAAAAGTTAAATATTCCTCTTTCGTGTATAAACACTAGTTTTGAAAACATTTGGAAAGTTTTCAGATAAGAAGAACACACAGTACTTTCATGCTCCCGTGTGTTTTTCTATCACAGATACACGCAGGTCCTGTGATTGGCTGCAGGAACTAGCGACCTCCCCTTTAAATGGCAGGGAGGGGTCACCCCGGGCGTCGCTGCAGTGAAGGAGAGGGAATGTTTTCATCTGCCTGCTAGAAGCAACCTGCATCTGTAGCAGTTTTCACGCGTGTTTTCAGCAAAAATGTCTTTTAAGGCCGCGGGAACCATTTTGACACGTACACTGTGGACCAGGGGAAGCAGGACCCCTCCTGTTGCAAGGTCGTCCAGAGTGAACGGACTTTCTAGCACATGCAGCGGATCCGAGCAGCAGGGCCGCGAGAAAACAGAAGCACAAAGTTGGAGCTCGGACGGGCCGAATGGCGACGGAGCATCAGCCAGCGAGCCCCCGCACAGATGCCCGAGCAGGGAGAAGAAGCGACCCAAGGAGCCGGCGGGGGCTCCCGGTGTCACTGGTGTGAGGAGACGGTCGTTCACCTCCACCGCGGCTCCTGCGGACTTGAGGTCCTACTTCTGGACCCGTTACAATGACACCAAACGGCTGGTTCACGGTAAGCAGAGGGGCCCCCTTTTGTCTCCACAGTCTCCCCTCGTTTGGCAAACAGAGCTCCTGTTCCCTGACGTTACATCAGAGATGTTTATCCGTCAGAGAAGACATTTTGTTCATCTGGGGATTGTCTTCATCCTCTTTCCAAGTAGCCACGTTGGACACATTAACGCTGCTGGCTCCTCTGTGCGCTGGTTTTACAGGTTAAACTGTGAAGATGTGACATGTTGCGTTAAACAAACAATAAGTCAGTAACAAGAACAGCAGAAAGTCGAGGTTCTTTTTTCCTTAGTTCCCCTATTTGATCTCAAAACAACAAAAGCCTAACGAAAAACACTAGTTCATGTCATATACTTTTATATTGTATTTAAATACAGCAGTCAGCATTGAGTTAACAGTGAAAAATGTTGTGTAAGGTTAGTCTGACCACTAATTTAGTGTGAAGTCACTGCATTTTAGGTCCTCCAGAAAGTTCAGGAGACAGCTTTAAATGGTTGAACATAACAAGTAGTCTGTTCATAAATTAAACTAATAATCCACATGTGCACATTTTCCAGAAAGGGAAGAATGGCAAAGACAGGGAAGTGTGATCCAGTTTTATAAACTTTATACAGGTTAGATCAAGTCATATTGTTTGTTGTTTGTTGAGCAAATAATGTCACAAAATCCCTATCAAATATTGACTTCAGATTTGTTGTTGTCCTGCCCTACATTTAGTGTGTTTACTGTGCATGCTAAAAGTACACAAGCAAAAAGTATCAGAAGTAAACAAACTCATTATGCAGCATAGTGTCTCCCACAAGTGCTATTACCATTATTATTATTATTATTACTGATGCATGAACATGCAGACCACTATTTATATTTATATTTGAATATAATAATAATATATATAATTGAAGAATTTAATAATGCATAATACTCTGTAAAAAATTTTTTTAATGTAAAATCTGTGCACATGTGGAGTAGAAAGCACAATATTTTCCTATGAAATCTTGGGAAGTAAAAATATTTAATAGCATAAAAAGGAAATGTTCAACTAGTGTTTATTTACTGAATATAATTAATGTGCATTTAAAAAAAAAAAAAATCATTTTTCTTTCAGTAACTGAATTAATGCAAATCTTGAGCTCTTCTCTTAATTGGTTTAAATTAAAGCTGGTCATGCTTCTCAGTTTGACTTGTGATTCTAATCTTTTGTAATGTGACCCCCACATGGAACAGCATTCCAGCAGCCGAGTGGCTCGGGGGGGGTGGGGGAACCAGCCTCAGGGCTGGTAAATGCATATCTGCTGTCCAGCTGTAGCCTTCTTTGAACTGTCCCAGGACAGAAGCCAGTGGCCCACTTTCTCCTATAGACAGAGTTCTGTGCTCATATTGCAGCCTGGGTATTAGAGGCTGTAGAGACAGACTGCAAACTGTTTGTTTAGTCTGTCCATGTGGCGGCTGCATGACTGTTGCACTTGGTCAGCAAAACTGATTAGAGTGATAATAAAAACAACTTCTCCTCCATGAGATAATGAAAGTTGGACGCCCGCTCAGCAGTGCGTTAAATTACGTATGTTTTTCTATAAGGTTTGTACAGACTTGGTTCAGTTCACATCTTAGGAGCACACATTACGCAACCTCCGGCGAGTTTGCCAGCTTCACTAAATTCACAACAAAAGTAGAATAACTACTTTCCTGTCTGCAGAGGTGCATACTGAGCAGGATTTACAAATAGAAACAATAAAATGCGAGTCAGACAATTGAATAGTTTAACATACCCTCCCTGAAATGTAAACGGTGGCTTGTGTTTTGTTCCCTTATCTTGCTTTACTCATTGATGTCTGTTTGATTTTGTCTGTGTTTGACTTGTTTGATTTGAACAAGTGTTTCCCGTCTCTATCAGACCTGATCCCGCCGGGCGCGTGTAACCTCCTCAACTCCTCCACCATCTACGCCAACAACGAGGTCGACATGTCTGAAGTGGACATCTACGGTTTTGACTACGACTACACGCTTGCCCTTTACTCAAACGCGCTGAACGCGTTGATCTACGACACAGCAAGAAGCTTCCTCATTGAACACTTTAAGGTGTGTTTAAACAGTAGTTGCATCAAAGTGTTGTGGTGTTACAGCTGCTTGTGGGCTGTAGATGAATTCATCCTTCTCGTCTTCCTGTTTGACAGTACCCCGAGGGCATCAGCAAATATGATTACCTGCCCAACTTTGCCGTGCGGGGTCTTCACTACGACATTCAAAAGGTAAGTCGTTTTTAATTAGAAAATGTCCCATTGCAGGAAGTGGTTACACTTTCCTGTACAGATAATTGCAAGTGAATCTTGTTTGTTTAGGGTCTTCTCATGAAGATAGATGCCTTTCACTACATTCAGCCAGGAACAGTGTATCGGTAAGATGTTGGTGCTGTGTGTAGCAAACAATCATGGCCAACTCAATGCCACATTCATTTTATTCCTTTTCCTTTATCTACATCTCTGCTGCTAAAGGCAAAATCACTAAGACCCACTCATGTTTGATGTTCTCAGGGGGCTAAGCCCGGTCCCAGACGAGGAGGTCCTCCAGCTCTTTGGAGGGACTTACCATATCCCACTGCAGCAGGACAGTGGCTTCTATGGAAAGGTGAGGAGATTATAGTGTAGAGTATAATAATCACTTTATTATATAGTATAATAATCACTTTAGTGAAATGAAGTGGATAATCTAATCTATATCATTAGTTCAGTAGCAATGAGTGTTTGTCCTAACTTCAAACTAGATTTGGATGGAAAGAGACGCGTAGCACTTATGTTATAATCCGTAGCCAAACTAGGCTGTAGTTTAAGGATTTAATCTGTGACCGTCCAGAGATTTCAAGTGCCTGGCATCGTGTGGCTTTACTATTGCATAAGTTCCCAGTGGTGAATTTTGTAATCTCATTTGTTCTGTTGTGATCATGAATCAGCTGGGGAGTAATGTTCTAGTCCCTAAAAACCTGAGCACAAGAACTGTGTGTTCAACAAACTGATTTGTTATTTTGTTATGATTCTTTTTCCCCTTACAAGCCTCACTTAATCTATCACAAAAACTAGAAATCTCTATTGAGCCTGGCAGTCACAAAGGTTAATGTGACCTGCTTTCTAATTAGGAGCAGTCTGATGTTTTGAATGAGGCTCAAATAGTTTTCAGTTTGTCAGTGCTTTCCTGCAGCAGCAAGTTTGCCTCTCACATCCTCTAATCCTTCTTGAAGTAGTCTTAGACAAAATAGTTCCCCCGTGGCTCTAATCTCATTTGGGCACATGGCTCTGTTTTAAGTGCAGAGGGAAAATATTTTCTGAAGTATTTCCTCAACTGAAACGTCTTCCTTTGGGTACAAAACAAAAACAATATAAGCTATACAACAAGTAGAAAGGCTGTCTTTCATACAGGCCCTCTCAGCAGGCCGTCAGCCCTGTGTCTCCAGCTCAGAGACACACGGGGTGTTGAAATGTTAATTAAGAGCACAAAGATGCGCTGCGGTTACAAAGGAGTGCTCAATAGAGGGTGAGGAAAAAACCCAGAAGTAATTAAAACAAAAGGTAATTTTAAAATTAAATTGTGCAGTTACGAATGTGATTGGGCAGTAATGAAAAAGTCCATAGAGGCACAATACTTATGCAGCTTCACAAACATTGACTGCATCCTTCACGCACAAACAGCAGTGATCATTGAACACTAAAGTGTATTTTCTAACACAGGGGCCAAAGGTGAAGCAGTTCATGGACATCTTCTCCATTCCTGAGATGACCCTCTTGGCAGTGGCAAATGATTTTTTCATCACCAACGACATTGAATATGATCCAGTTCACCTCTTTAAGGACGTCTCGGTGAGTGCCCCCACCCGCCCCCCCACCCACCCCACTCCGTCATTGTATTAAATGTTGCACAATGTGTTTTTAAAGCTCTGTCCTCACCCATTACGCTCACGCCGAGAAACACACGGATCCAGTCGCATTTGACTGTTTTTACATGCTGCGATTCTTCAGTGGGAGGCTCAGGAATCTGCTGAGCTCAGCAGAAATTTTGCAACAGGCTCTCACGGGTAGAGCAGGGAACAGTAACCCCTTTTCCTCGCGGTGCCGAGGTTTCTAGTTACTGGGCACTGCAGCGCATCTGCTACGTCTTCATAACCTCTAAGCTCTGATTTACAAAAGTCAAGTTTTTAACCATTTTCACATAATAAACCATTTTTCTGTTAGTTGGGAGCTGTCTCTGAGCAGAAAATACTAGAAAATCTGTTAACCTTTATGTAACACTTTATTTAATCCCCAGGAAGCAATCGGCATGGTTCATCTAAAAGGCTACATGTACAAATGGATCATGCAAGATCTGGGTGAGAGTTTCTTCTTGTTGGGTCGATTCAGGACATTGCTGCATGCGGACTGACATAACTCTGTTACACAACATTTCCTTCCTTCTCTTTAAAGACAAGTTTATTCTGCGAGGGGAAGAGACCGAAGCTGTGCTGCATCGGTTGGTCAGTCATGGAAAGAAACTTTTCCTCATCACCAACAGTCCCTTCAGCTTTGTGTGAGTGTTATCTGTGAGTGCACCCTGACTCATAAAAACACTTCTCTTGAAATTAGTTGTACTAATGTTCTTTTCCTGCCCACAGGGATAAAGGAATGACACACATGGTGGGAAAAGACTGGAGAGACTTCTTTGATGTTGTCATTGTACAGGCAGACAAGCCACACTTCTTCACTGATTGCATCAAGTGAGTACATGTTTTGGAGAAAGTAGAGAATCGATATGATTCAGAAATGTTAGAGTGAATTGAAACTCAGTAGAGCTCCACAGCTACATAAAATCTGATGTATTCATGTTGGTTTCTTTTTTTTTGGTGAGTGATCTGAGAAACATGCTTCAGAATTGCTACTCTTACAGTGTGGTCTTACTGTGTATTTTTTTTTTACCTCTCATTTCAAAGGCCTTTCAGACGCTTGGATGGCAACGGAGACCTACGGTGGGAGAGGATAAAAAGTTTGGACAAAGGACAGATCTACAAGCAGGTGAATATTACTTTTTGACTACTGTCTGACAACTCTGAAAATTAATCATGTTCAAGCCAACTCCTTGTCCTCTAATCATGAGGCATCTCTTTGTTTCATAGCAGTGTTTTTACATGTTGTTGCTCGCTGCAGCCTGTGTCTCTCAATCACTGACTGTTTATAAAGTGAATGGCCTGAGGTTTGTGATTATCTTCTTTATGTTGCAGGGAAACCTGTTTGACTTCCTCAGACTGACAGGCTGGCGAGGATCGAAAGTTCTTTACTTTGGGGATCATCTTTATAGTGACTTGGCTGTAAGTGTCACAAAGTACAGTCATGTCATCACTGATGAAACACTGCATAAAGGATCTGCATTATGACTGCAGATTGTGTTTAGGATGATTTTTCTACATATTTATGTACATTACATTGATGTACTGTATACTACTTCTACAGTACTTTTTAGCATTTCATGTTGAATTGGAATTTTACAAAAAGTGTACATTTTCAGTATTGCTAATTCAACATTACTGTTCTGTACAGTTACAGATGTTGGTAATTAAAACTGTAATTAGCTATTTCACATTATTATATTATTTTAATACATTTCTTGGTTCAGGCCCTGTCAGACAAACAGATATACACATGCACACATTCTGAAAATGTCCCATGTGGCATAGGGTGGGGCTTGAGCAGGCTGTGCAGTGAAAATGTTTAACACCAGATGGCGGTATAGAGCACCTAGTAGTGTGTAAAGACATGGATTATTAAATCAACGCTATATAAACAGATTAACAGCTTAAAGACATACATTTTAATATTTACTTGCAAAGAAAGCTTGAAAGACAACTTGATCACAGTGATTTACATAAAATGAGGAAACTCATTAGAACGACATTTAAAAACAATGAAAACTAAATATAATAAATAACTAATACCCCAAATTAAGAACAGGCCATTATAGTAATAGAATAAAGTCTGTGTAAATTCTTAATGGATCCTTGCAGGATACAATCATTTATCAGTGAATGTCTGCTTACCGAAGAAAGGTAACCATAACACAGTAACTTAAATACATGTAAACACACATTTGAGTTTGACAAAAACATTTGAAACTTTGCTGCAGGACCTGATGTTGCGACATGGCTGGCGTACAGCAGCCATAGTGCCTGAGCTGGAACAGGAAACCAGGGTGGTGAGCACAAGTCGGTATTCGCTGAACCTCACCTGGCTACAGGCTCTGACCGGCCTGATGGAACGCCTACAGGTAAGAAGCTAATCCCTCTTTTTTTCATCTGTGTGCAAACCAAATACCAAAGCTGACACACGAAAACATATTCTAGTCGTAACCAACTCTAGCCCAAATGTCTTGAGGGTTAAAGTTGACAGATGGTGACCTCTCACAGCCAGCAGTTACTCATAGTTGGTAAACCTCAGATTGCTCAGTGAGCTGAAGGCAAACCACTATCTGCGTCACTTAATTCCAGCTATTCATCATTGGGTTTCCAACTGTTATGAAAACATGCTGACAAAACAGGATGCCAGAAATTGTCTAGTCACCAAGCCTCTTGTGAGTTCACTTAATTTCTCTTTACAAGCTCCCTGTTGGCTTGTGACTGGAGAATTGTGTGGAACCAACTTGACACAGCACAGAAATGCAGTTAAAATGACTTTTTCACTCTTGTTCAGACCAAAGACGACAAACCTTTGAACTGAGGATCAGATTATCTTTATTTGCTCATGTATGGGTAACTATTTGGTTTCTGTAATAATGTAGTAGACCTTCATTTGTTAATAGTGTTTTTTTTGTCATGATCACAGACATACCGGGACCCAGAGTCTAAACAAATCCTTCAGGAGTGGCAGAAAGAAAGAGAAGAGCTGAGGTGAGCGCCATTATCTTTATCCTTCAATATTAGACACCACCCAGTGAACCCAACAACCCCACTTCTGTCACATGGTACCTTTATTGAAGTATTGGATGCAAGCTTGTACTTTACACAAGCCTCAGTACTTACCCTAGTATCCCTAGTACTTCAACTCCACTATATTTATTTGACAGCCATAATTACATGTTACTCTAATGGTCATATAAAATATGCTGTTATAGTTAATTAAACTACCTGACTGTTTTAAAAATTGTTTGAATTAATTCCACCATGAGCCGATGTAACATTAAAATGCTACTTACATGTTACATACATCAGTTACAAGAATTTAAGAATATATATTAATACAGACAGAGCCCATTCTACCTACTAAGCTAAAAGACCTGAACACGTGTACTTAAAATAATTTTAATTTTTACGTCTGTGAATATTCTCAGTCGTCCAGGTGAAGTTATCTGGAAGTTATGAGTCATGGCGACTGGACTTCTTTCTTGTTAGGTCGAAACGTTTCACTACACGTCCAAGTAGCTTCTTCAGTCCTAACCTTTACCCTAAATTCTTCTGTCCCAGGGTAATGACAAAGAACATGTTCAACCCCCAGTTCGGCAGCATCTTCAGAACATGTCACAACCCCACCTACTTCTCCAGACGTCTGTGTCGTTTTTCAGACGTCTACATGGCCTCCCTGAGCTGTCTGTTAAACTATGACCTGTCGTACATTTTCTACCCCCGTCGCACCCCTCTGCAGCACGAGGCTCCTCTGTGGATGGATCAGCTTTGCACAGGCTGCATGAAGACTCCTTTTCTAGAGGAGATGTCTCACATACGATGAGAGCTGTGCTCTCCCCAGTGACTGATAGGATTTCATATTTTAGGCCTGGCGAACACTTGAGATAAACAGAGTATTTCTTTCATTTAGCAGGGTTTCGTTTTTAAGCCAAGAAGGTGCTACACAACTCCCTCAGCAGGGCAAAGCAACCCTGTTCCACATAGTGACCCACTTACCCAGTGAAATCACTAGGGGGTGCTGTAGAGTTAGCTGCTGACCAGAGAGCACGTCATACCATTAAACAGTTTGTGGTACAAGATGAACACACACTCTGTGTCTGAATCGAAGAGATATGGAAATGCTAAGCAATATTAAGCTGAAATCGCACAATTACAACAAATAAAGAAATTAAAGTCTGACGTTATTGTTTAAGTCTGTTCCTGTGATCCTGTGATGCTTAAAGCAGCAACTTTTGCTTCCTGTGTGTATTTTATTGACATATGAACATAAACATAATAACTTGTGTAGTATTGTGTGTATTTACCACATCCAGCCTGAGCCATCAGTCATATTAGATCTGGTGTTCCTCTGGCTTGCAGTAATTATTTGTTTATCTCTTTTTAATCCTGTTATACTGTGTACATCACGTTTTTGTGTAACAATATGTAGGTTACAGTGAAGTGAACAGTTACCTTAATATTACTGAATTATGAACATAATTAGTTCAACCCAAACTTTAAAAAATTAAAAACATCTATGTAGAACATGATTTTTTTCTGTCATTTATTTAATTGGTCGTTTGGTTGCTAGGCAGCGCAGCATCCATTCATCACGACTGTACTCCGCTTCACGGTCGTTCACTTCCAGCCGCCTCTGAAGACACCGGTAAAGGTACAGTTCACGCTGCACGCTGTAACTCGGGGTTTGGTCACTAAAATCGTCACGTTGAATGGCTGATACTAAAGCTGCCGTTTGGGTGTTACAGTTGTGTACAATAGTTGTATCTAAAATCAAACAGCAGCTAGGATGTCGGGGTCAGTGAAGTTTAGTCATGCTGTCCCGTGGAGGGATCGCTACACGGACGATGGTGATGATTAAAACGCATTATGTGTTTCTCATGGATTTCGGCCATTAAATCGTTTCTTAGATGCATATCAGTAATATTTTCCTTCTCTTTAATGGGTAATTTTGTCTCACACCGGACAGGAACATCGCAAAGTTTGATTCCACGATACGCCGATTACATTTCGCCTTTTGACCGGTGACACGGACTTCACAGGTCCGCTGTGGAGTTAGAATTAGTCTTGTTTTGGCGTGGTTCACTTTGGAAGATTTTCCACATGTCATGAGCAAAATTTTAATCTAAACTAAAACTCTACCGTTTTGAAATGACTCCTTTTAATTCCAGAGACCTTAAAGCAAAAACACTGGGCTTGAGTTTTCCATCATATGTGTCCCATGCATGCATGTAAATAATAAATATATTGTTCTGCGCCCTAGGTCACCACAAAAGTAGAGCATGGTAATAACTCACAGTTATAGTTTATTTTTTTCTCACCTCTCGTGTTGTGACTCTCAGTTATCTAAATTCACCATGATAGGTCATAAGTAAGATCATGGTTTTATTTTGAAACTTCAATTGAATTTTTACCTCTATAGTTCAAAAGGAGCCATGAAGTGTTCAGTAGGAAATTAAGCAGACAGCTGAAGTGTGAATAATAGAAGGAAAGCAACAAAATATGTAAAGTATGAAATAACAATACCTGATTATTAAATAGTGGAGTATTATTGGAATTTTTATTTCATTGTAAATTTAATATCTCCCTTTCAAGAGTCACCGTGCAATTTTCCCCAGTGATGTATTTCATATGGTCACTTGCTGACTGTTGCTGGATGGATTGCTTTCGTGCCACTTTATGACACCTCTGACATTGAATCATCATTTGCACATCAACAGGGTTCATAGATTAGTGTGATTTCTGGGACTGAACGACATTTTCTATCTAAATCATTCAGGCTGCTATCCTCTGGTATTTAACGTGAGGTGAGAGTTAATGCTTCCCTTAGTGATTTGCAGGGTTTCCCGTTTCCTTATAGCAGTGCTCTGAGTGTGTTGTTTGACCCTCTAACATGAGTAATAGACTTTTTTGGCATGCTGCATGCTGACTGTGTATTACATCCAGACTTAAATTCTCTTTGAGAATGTTTGATATGATGAAACACAATGTTTAGTGTGGTTGTATGTTTAACTTTGTAACTTGGTAGATTTTACAATCCTAACAAAATGCTGGAATACTCATCTCCTCCATTTAATGACTTTGTTTCCCACTTTGAACTGGAAAATGAATCTCAAGTTTATCCGTTGGAGCACTACAGCAGTGACACATTAGCATCGAGAAAGCTGACATTTGTTTCTATTTTAGGAAATTATCTGATGCCGTCTTTCTTTTCCAAACTTCGGCTGATACCTTACAACACAGTAGAAGTAGCCGGAGCCATCTCAATTACTGAGAGATAATTCATTTTTTCTATTAGTGTGATATCTCATTCTGAGGTCAGAGTGAGAAAGGGTATCAGTTTATGTTACAGTACTTCTGGAGTTTGATTTTAGTATTATATGGATTTCCCTTGATAACAGCACCTTATTTTAAACTGTATCATACCCAGTGCTGGTATCAGGCCGTATTGATTTCTGGTGGCTGATGATCATTTAACATAGTTTTAAGCCTAATCGTGAAGCCAGGTGCTAGGGGGTGTGCTGTGTCTAAAGTGTTCTTTAGTTGTGCATCTGTGATTTTGCAGGGCTTGACTGGTGTTTCAGTACATTTCATGGCTCTGTGCCTTCAGTGAAAAAAGCTCCACCTGAGCAGGAGAAGCTGGCAGGATTAACTTTTGTCATATCTGCTGACCTCTGTAAATGTGTTATTGTATTTGACAAGAAAGCTCAACGCCTCACTTAATGAAAAACAAACACACAGGAATGAATACATTTCACACCCTGTAGATACTGTGGTATAGATTTAACATATGACAGCCTCTAAAATGAAATGACTGCACAGATTTTAGTTTCTAAAATCAGTCCCCGTTCTCCCTTTGAGCTTTATCCATCCTGTTCTAGCAACCTTTCATTGTTCAGCACCTCCATCCTGGATTTCATCCATTTGCAGTTTCTTTCCTTTATCCTTTTCCATTTGATCTTTCTATCCCTCCCTTTTTCTATTCTCACTCCTTCGTTTTCTCACCTCTAAATCTCTCCGTTCCTTCCAATGGACTTCCAGTTGAGTGCCCCTGTGTCTGTCACTGTGCTGGCAGTGGGAGGCTGTGCACTCAGGTTTGTGTGCTCTGGCAGCCAGTCCCTGCACACAGCAGCCTCTTCTATTATTAAATGTAACAGGGCCTTTACTTTTACAGCTGAGCAACGTTAGGACCTCTGCTCAGTGCAGGAAGATTTCCCCTTTTGCAGATGACATTCCTTCACGCGCCTTGAAAAAGTAAAAGAACAGAGAGAGAAACTCCACAGATGAAACACTTACATAGTTTGTTTTACAGTATTATCATTCTTGTTCTTCTGCAAAAGTATTATAAAATCACAACGTCTTTGTTAATTCATGACATTTGTGTTTCTTTTCGCCAACCAACAAAGAAAAAGCAGATGGACCACACGCTTGCTGGATTTGGAAATATAAGGTTTGGCTGTTAGCTCACACAGTCAGGGAAGTTGAGCAGAGGAGAGAGGCCTCAAGACAGCTACTAATTGGCTGCCGCCGATGTCCTGGAGTGGGAGAGTTTGTGTAATCATTAATCAGATCTCACATGATGAAAGCAATTAGTCTGCATGAATAAGGTGAAATCATCATTCGCCCAAATAGTTTTTGCAACAATTCTGTCTATAGGCTCATGTTAAATGAATGTCACACTCACAAAGATAGATGATTTACTTGAGTGAATTCTTATGCAGTTCTCATAACTGGACGTACAGTTATGACATGTACAATATAGGTTTTCTACTTTTTTAAATTAGATTAATCTTTCATTAATAATAATCAATAACAAGCTCAATAAAACACACTTTGTACATATTTGCTCCATACCAAAACCTTGCACATCGCACATGTAGGGATTTAAAAGCACATTGCAAAGAATACTATGACGTAGAGTGTAAAGTGTGTGATAAAAATTTGTTTTAAAAAAACGTTTGCGTGCATATCACATCATTTTAAATGAACAGTCTGTGTTAAATAAGTACACTCATATGTCACTGACATTTTACTAAATTCAAACAATATTGAATTTCATAAACGTAAGCCTGTTTTTTCAACATATTAGGCACAAAATGCACAAGTCTTAGTTTACCTGAACCTCAGTTTTAAACACCATATAAATAAAGTATTTGTTCAGTTGCTCATCTCATTTGCTACATCTCATGTTTTTTTTTTGTTTTATTTTTGGCATTTTGCTGACATGAAGTGAATTCATACACGTTATTTATCAGCTTCACTGCAGAGATGCTGCAGGATTCCTGTTACCAAAGCTTACAACACGACCATTTCTCTTTTTAAGACCACTTCACTAGTTGCCTCTCCAGAAGTGGACTGTCTGTGGTCTTTAAGGATGTATCTCAACTTTTGATCCTGCACTGGACAGTCCTTTTCACAGTCCCTATAGCCAAGATAATGGTATGTCTCATTCTTAATTTTATTCATTTTTTTTCTTATTGTCCTGTTTGTTTGTTCCATTTTTTATCCCTACGACATACACCATCAGAATAAATGCAGACATTTTAAGCCAGATTCTCCCATCTTGATCTCCTATCGCATAAAGAAACCAGGAAAAGCCACAGACCTCCACCCAGTCAGTTTCTACACAAGCTTTGCCAGATTTCACATGGATTATTTAGATGCTGGTTTATGTGAGGCCATTGGCTGCTCCTGAGACACACCACTCTTTCATCATCATACATGCAGGATGCCCCTTTGGCACTGTGTCAAACATGCAAGTCTGTGAAGGTGTCTCTTTGGCGATGCAATTTACTTGTGCTCTTGCTCTTTGTGCTATAGTTTGATGTCTTGTCTTGTCATTGAACCCTTTTGTAAAATGCAGCCCTGTCTGTGATGTCTGACGTAAAAGCCAGCGTTGCAATTAACATAGTCCGTTGTCAAAGGATGAGAAGCTGCATTAAATAAAGGCAGATTGTGTCGTTGTGAGGCTGGGGAGGTCTGTTGACTCGCTTGATGGAAGCATGGAAAGAGAAGGGTTTGTGTGACTGGACAGCAGCAATATTTTATTAGCAACTGGATCCTGTTTATTATTTGTTTTTTTGTCATACATTTGCTTCGTCTCCCCCAATTTCAAAAGCCACTATATTGTAATTTCCTGTGTGATATCTTAATTATAGAGCCATCCATGCGCTTTTGTAGACACAAACAATATTTAAAGCCTCATGTTGGTACTTAAAGACCTTTTTTTAGAAATTGGATGCATCATTTTCCTCCTTGTTGTTGTTCTGCAGACTACATTTGTGTGCATTCTCTGCTCAGGGGAGGTTGTCAGGCAGACCACTGCAAAGCAAAAATTTACTTGATGGGCTTTGAATGAGTCACCCACTCCCCTTCCTCTTCGTCTGTGAGGCTTTGATATTATTCTTGATTTTCATCAGAAATTTCCTTTGTGCTGTTACCAGAGTGTATAGTCCAAACCAGTGAGTTGTATTTGAATTGGTTTTTTTCTGTATATCCTCGCTCTTTGATGTCAGCCTTATTAACATGCAGAAAAATGTCTCTTTATACGTGTAGTAAATTGGATTTGTGCTTCTGTGGTTTAGACTGTTATTTATTTCTCTGGTGGAAAATCTTGTATGAAAACTTTGTCCTCATCGCTTTCATCTTGCTTGAAAGAGGTGACTGGAAAAATATTGATCCTGTAAAAAGAACTATCACTGAAAAGTTGATTTAATGGGCCACAGCTCCTGATTAAACTACAATCCAACATCACAGTAATCCCTTAATTAAAAAGCCTTAATTAGATTTATCAGTGTGACTCTGTTAAGATGAAATGTAGAGAAGTATTTAGATGGATTTGTACATTACAATCTATAATTGGCATATTTTAAAATGCAAATAATGTACTTTAAAAGTTTGAATTCTATGTTGCAGGATTGCTGCAGTAAAGGACTCGTATTGAGTTGACATGATATCTGACTATTGATTTATTCCCCATGCTGGCTCCATTCAGTCTTTGTCTCTGCTCCCCTTTTTAAAAGAAGAGCCAACAGAGAAAATGTAACTCTAAATTCAACACACATAACATCCCTGACAGTGTCATTACACTGGACTACTTAACACTTGCTCTTTATCTTTTGCTGAAATGAAAAGTATTCGGCTTTTCATCAGGCACCAATCTATACTAAATGCCACCAACTCTTGAAATATGCTGAAACATTTATTGCTTAAGGCAAGAGTGGATTTCCATTCACACTTAAGCCCTGCTAAGGTACACTACTTTCAAAAGTTTGAAGTCACTTTGAAATGCCCATGTTTTTGAAAAAAAAAGAAGCAGATTTTATAACACTCAATCTGGAAACTGCTGTATGTTTAATGTAGTTTAGTAGAGTACAGAGGCCCATGATCAGCAAACATTGGTCATGTGGTCATGCAAATGGAACGTTGTGTTTGCTAATCCAATTTTATCAACTTAAAAGGCTAACTGAGCATTAGAAAACTCTTTTGTAATGATCTTAGCAACATGGAGGAACATATATATGTTTTCATGGAAAACAAGGACAATTTCTAAGTGACCCCAAACTTTTGAACTGTGTTTTAAATTCTACAACCTGCTACTGTTTAGCAATTATTCACCATCCAAAACAAATGTCTCACCATGTGAGACTGGGTTGAATATACACAAATCTACAGGTAAAGTTCAACATTAAGACTTCAAAATAAATGATGAACTCTGTGCTGTTCCTCTCTATAATGATTTCATATGGTTTCTTCTTGCATCACTGAGCTGAATGACAGATAGATAGAAATAGATACTGGGTATTGGACTCCACATGTCATATGTTTCTGTATAAACATGTCTGTGAAACTGCCATATTGACAAACTTAACACCCTGTCGCAAACATGGATTAGCTTGCTATGTGACTCCCAGGTTGCCTACTACAGGACACTACGTACACATTTTCTGACTCATCAACACTCCTGCACCACCATGGTGTACTGTTCTAGGTGCCTCATGCAGAATTTTGTTGCTATTTGTGGAGAGGCCTGCTCTACCCCTGCAGACGCTTTGACCCCACACACAGACTTCACTGACTGTGTAATAACATTTACACCAGAAGAGGGCACTGTAACTCTGTCCTGTTGTGAGGATCACTGACAATCCAGGAATAAATGCACACTCATGTATAGACTTACACTTTATTGCACTTAAAGACAAAAAAAGAAGTCACAACACAAAAATCCCTACTTTTTAACCAACTGCAAATATTTCTGGACCCCACAAACTACTATTATTGAATTGCATATTGCAGTGATGGCTTGTGGAAATGGAAGCTCTCAAATTTGTTATTCCTACCATGAGTTGAATGCAAAGGGATTAAATCTTGCCCTTTAGCTTTTTGGCATTTCTTCACCGGTTGAGAGATTTCAAGTTGAGTGGTGTCTGCTGAATCTGTCTGAGTCTGCATCGGCTGAGTCATCTATTGATCACCTGGCATGAAGATAAAGTCCTTCTCACTCTCAGAGAATCCTCCATCACGGAGGATCCTGGGACACACTGCATGGCAATGAGGATCCATTAGAACGGAAATAGATTTTTCTGTGCAACAAAGATTAATCAGCAACATGTCCTTGTAGCTGTTACCCCTCATCCTGCATCGGATTAGAATTGTCTTACGAAGACACACTACCATGATTCATTGATCTTTAAGCCCTTCCAATATTACGATATTTGAACCCTTTAGAAAATTCAAGATGATGAAATTTATAATTCATAAATGAAAAGGAACGAATGATGATTATTATTGAACAAACAAACAAACTAAAATGTGCATGATCACCCTCTTGTCACCTCGTGCAGTCTCTGCTAATAAAATTAAAAGAATGGAAACAATATAGAAAACTGATAACTGCATTCGAACCTCAACAGAGTGGAACATAAAGTGGGGTAACGCACATTCGATTCAAGCATATTGCAACAGCACCTCTTTTCTTCTGCCAAGTCCACTATAATATCCTGCCCCTCTAATGAGAAGCTATGAAAGGCCACAGTGTGTGCGTGAGGCTGTTTGTAGTGGCTCCCAGGGGCCTGAGGGCCATGTGACCTCAATGGGAGGAGGACAGTTCTGGGCTCATTGCACTCCTCCCAGTCAGACGCTCAACAACAACCCTCACTGTAACTTATTTTCAACTGGGTTATTTTCAGCCATATGCTAAAGGGATGCTAGAGGAGTTTCTGTGTGCATCTAGAAATCCAGCAGGGGATGTGAAACTGATATGAATTCAACATAAATGTAAGAGAATGAGTGTTTTATTACAAGGCTTCAGTTTCCTTAAAGTAACAACAAAATAAAGCGAGGTGATGTCATAGGCCTTCCTCTGTTCAGTGTAACTCAATGGGAAGTTTAAATCATCCAAAACCAGTAAATTGATTTATATAATTACGTCCGCCGTGGTTTCAGTCCTGCACTCTTTACGGTCAGTCAGCTGCTGAAGTTGGAAAAGCGTAATGAAAATGAAATACGGGCAGAGATAAGGCTCAGCTTATTTCCTCATCCTTCAAAGCATAATTACCCTTTGAAAACTCACTCCCCTCAAATATTTGTGTGGTACCCCTTCCTCCGTAAACTCACCCTCTCCAAATATTCTAATGTATGTGAACTCCTTGTCCAGTCAAGTAATAAATTTTGAGGAATGATTAAACTTTTTGTTCAAGGGACTCTTTACTACTTCACTATTTTTAGAGTAGGGGCCCTCTCAAAACAAAAACAAACACTGCTTAAGGATTTCTTTATAATGTTAGACATTCTGAGAATATAAGTTCATAATGAGATTAAAAACGTCTTTTTGTATTGTTTATAAAGAGTTTAACAGTCAAACACTCAAGACACTAATCTGCTTTATCAGTACTGTGAGGAAGCAGTGTAGTCAGACTTGACTGACAGTTAGCAAACAGCCCAACAACTGTCGTCCACTGAGAAAAGCACAGAGAAAAACAGAGGCAATTAAATCTGTGTTAAATACAGATACACCTATAAAATGATTTAAATTATATAATGATTATAATTATTAATTACTTAATAATGACTTAAATGCCACTTTGGGTCTCCTAGCTGTTCCACACAGATTCCAGTTTTTGCAACTTTTCTTTAGCCTACTGGCTCCATGGCACCACTTTATTTCCCTCGCTCTTTAAAGCATGTTGTGCACCTTGCTTGAAATTTTTTTTTTTTAGATAGCTAAGAGAATAAACCATGAGATGCTTTAATTACCAAGAAACATATAGAACATACTCACATTTAGAAAATCTGATTTCTTTAAAAAAGTGAACTGAACTGATAAATTTCGATGCACCTCTGTAACAAAAGCCTTTGCACATGTTGCCTGTTTAATCAACATTCTGCTTGTCTTTAGACAGGCGCAGCACTGATTTATTTCTCAGGAGCCAATTTCCTGCCTCATGAAAGCAGATCTGATGATGAATGAATGCTCTTTGCCTTTGCTCTGTCCACTCCTCACCCCTCATATACAACACCCCCAACTCTGCCTCCACATCTGCGTTACTGCGGGCACTGCTGCTGCCCTTTCCACAGCCCAGACTGAAAATTATTGAATTATAGGGGCTCTGTTTACCCATTCACAGATTCTATTAATAATAGCAAACATCTGTGTATTTTTATGAAATAATGATAATTAGAATTTTAGGATGATGATTATTATTATTATTGTGGTGGGTATTATTTTTTAGCCATGCTGAAAACAGGGGGCACGAACAATGTGTGTTTTACTTGGGGAGACACAGAGGCTCTTTTTCGTAAAAGCTTGTATTGTCATCCGTGGGGTATGTTTTGTTTTCCGTCTGGGTTGGTGTTTTCGTGGTGTTGCAGTATCAGTGCTTTCTGCAGTGCTGAAGACATGGACATCAGGGAGGGATCTCCGTTTCTTTTGTCCTCTTGCGAGTCTTCCTGCCCGTCCACTTCCTTTAAGACACAAGAGGAAAGCTCCTCAGAGGGCTGGGCATCGAGGTGATGTAATTAAAGGATTCTTGTGTGGGCTCACCCATTCGAATGCCTCGCACACACACCACAGCTGCTTTAGTTAATTGAATTGTCGGGAAAGCAGACAGGACAGAAAGTACAGGTAGCACCTAGACTGATGCAATGAATCGATAGAGTGCCATTTGTGCCAAAGAGCTGAGATTGTTGAGATTAAGCAAGTGGGATTTTTTGTTTTCAGCTAATTAAAAGAAACAGATGGCATAGCTGAAGATTTATTTTCATGTTGCATGAGATACAGGTTTGGTATTTAAAATGTGACATTCCCATACAGCCCTACCCCTACCAAGACTAAACATTGTGGAAAATGTCAATCAAATCAATATCACTACAATCAATAAAGTCTTATCAGCCACAAATCTGTCCAGTCAGATAAACATACCACATGGCCAAAAGACAAAGTGAGATCCATTAACAACAAAGTCAGCCAAGGACTGTGTTGAAACGTTTTTTAGGACATTGCAGTCTCAGAAGAAAGGATGATGTAATGTATTGTTTAGTCGACCCATTTATTAATTAAGTGCCTGCTCAGTTACTATGAGTGCTTTGCAGTTAATTTGATGAATACTTCATTGGCCATTGGAGACTTGCTTTTGTGAAATTGTAGTGAATTCTTGTCAGCTAAAAACTTTGCCTTTCCCATCTAACAAAAACGACTCTGTCCTGCCTAACACTGACCATGAAAACAGGGGACTGTTTTATCCAACATAGTCCAAATGCTTTGGAAGTGAATGTCTATCAGATAGCTGGCTGCTGCTTGAGACTGCAATCCTTTGTGATTCAATAACCCATTACGCCATTAATGCCTCGTTGCCACTGCTGCCAGTTTATCAGACTCAACAGCCTGCTGAATTAAAGTCGCTGTGTCCAAACATTTACTTAGTTTAATCAATGCGGCTAATAATGCAAGATAACTCTGTGCTATATTAACCCTACTTTTGTGTGCATAGCAGAGGTGATGGGTTTACAAAGGAAATAATTAGGAGGGAGGTGAACAAACAGCTTAGAAACTTGTTCCTAGGTCCTCACCTGCAGTATGCAGGAGTGGAGTTGCAGGGCAAGGCCCGGTGACTAGAACATGAAGTGAAGAATGACGACCTGTCTGACGTCTGAAGCTTGTTTGACCAGCTGGGTTCCCGAGTTAGAACTAGTGTTGCAAGACTTGATCTTAGCCGACTCTCCCAGTGCCTGAACTCCTCTGTGTTTTGCCTTTAACCAGTTTCTATGATGATGAAGTATCAAGAACTGACTTGTGTTAGTGCTGCTATAATTATGGTGAAAACACCTGCGAGTTTGTTCCCTGTGAAGTTGATGCATGAGAGTGAGAATGTAGCCTGTATGTGACAAAAGGCTGCCACCTCAATCCTGGTTCCCTGGGAGACTGGCATGGTCAGCAGCCCTCTCTCCAGACCCCTCCCCCTTCCCTCCCTCTTCTTCCTTCATCCTCTTGCTGTTTCTCCGCCTGTTTGTGAAAGAGGCGTGCGAGTAAGGAAGAGGCTGAACACGTTAGTCCAAGCTGGTGGGAGTGGAAGTTAGACAGCAGGCAATACATTCAAACACACACAGACACACACATGCTCAGTCAGCGTAAGTGACACAAGTGCTGGCTCCATTCAGCGCTGAGTTGACTGACTTACTGCTGTCCATTAGCCGGCATGCCGCAGAGAAAGAGGAGTTTCACTTTTGGAGCCTATGGAGGGTAAGAATGAATATCCTAATAATCTGTAAAACAGCTAACATTCTCCATAATTTGTATTTGTATGATTGTGAGGATGTGTGATTGTGTATCTGTTTCTGTTTGCCTGTTTGATGATGCTGCAGATTCTGTGTCTTTATTTCTGCCAGCATGACTGCCATTTGCACTGGAATGACAGTATCAAAGCAGCTTTTGTCTGTGTTGACATTATTGAGGCTTTCTGCTAAAAATTGGATTTTATAAAATGCATTTTGCTACTTGATGGGGAATCATTAAGGGCTGTGTTCTGTACAGCAATGACAAGGTATCCAAATGCATGAACAAGATAAGGTAACAAAATCATCAGAGATAAAAATGACAGATTCAAGTTATAGAAAATTATTACAAGGGTTTATACACTGTATACAACTACAGTATAGAAAATAAACACACACACAAAGTCATGTCACTGCATGGTTTGTTGACGTGTTTGCTGTATAGTATGTATTTATGTGCAGTATGGATGTTCATGCTTATCTTTGATGTAAAATTAATTTAGAAAAAATAAGTGCTGCACAGTTCATTCCTCTGCCTCCAAAGTTGACACTAGGTACTCACGCCCCCACTGTATTTCTGTAACCCACTTCAGACTTTGCAGGAGCAGTAGACAGTCAGCAGACTTTTTAGTGGTCAAAAGGTGAACAGGTGCAACTGCATGCTTGACTGTCTTTATTCGAGTGCAGGAAGGTAGCCTCAAGAAAGTCTAAACATATACCAGTAGCTAACAACAAATGCAGATAATAGTTACAACGAGACTGAGCTGTGCAACAACTTTAGCGTATTGGGCGCAGCAGTAAATGAGTGTGTTGGCCAAGTTAAGGCAGAACATCAATTTGTATTGTCTCTGTAACAAGAACCTAATTAAATAGTTATTTTGATGAAAACATCATAAGAAATGATTAAGAATAGGAAGAGTAAAATAAAGACTTAGAAGAACATTTTGGCATGAGGATTTCTAATTGTATTGAATAGGCCACCAATCATTGTCCATCGTTTATTTCATAGTTGAGAAGTTTATGGTTGAAGACTCGGAGGGACGGGCATCAGCTTTCTGTATGAAGCAAACGCAAACCATTTGCTTGAATGTGTTCTGTTTACCAGCGTCCCTGAATGCGATTGCATTTGGCATTTTGATAGGTCAGTGTGATTGCTCACATCAGCAGGTGATCTTTAATACACTTAGCCCTCAGCATCCCATTCAGTGGCCTGCACTGAACTGAGCGTTCTCTTTTTATCGGTCTTTTATGGCACAGCATGCTCTATGATTTCACCATCAAATATTAATGTAACTGCTGCTTAATTTGAGTGGTTATGTGTTAGGTTATTGTTTCACTTGGGAAAATTGATAGCCTTTTGCTGTTACTGGCAGACTGCTTTTCATGGGCTATATTGGATGCTGTAACACGTTCCTTATTCCAATGTGTCTATGACATTGCAACACTGAGCTTTCATATCCTTTGTCTCTTCTATTTTTAAGAAAACTGTCCTTACATGCCCACTGTATGTGACAAGAAACTTACTGTAGCTACTGTATGTTCTTCTGTTTATCTACTCTGTAGCTCACAGTTCATAGACTATTCATAAACACAGTTGTGACCTGTATTTAGATTAACTGAATGTTCATCCAGTAACCTCAGTGGCAACTACTTTCATACTTTTTCAATACTACTTTCAGGCAAACGGAATAATGATACTGCATGTTGATGTTGGAGTGTCCCAAAGAAAAGATTGGAAGAATGCATACCAGTCTTGTCCAAAACCAGCCGAGTGGAAAGACCCACATTGTTTTGAAATACGAGCAGGTCTGGATTGTAATTGACATTGTCTGGTCAGCTGATTTGAAAATGTGATTTCCTCAAGTAAACAAGACAACGCAAAAGGTAGCTGCTAAACAGTGTATGAATATGTTAAAGATTATTTATCGTGTTTATCTCACTAAGAGCATAAACAGCTCTATCATCATTATTTTTTAAGAATGGAAGGTTGGATGTTAATGAAAAACAATTTATTTTTAGGCCCAGAGTCATTATTATTGTTTTTTTTTTCTTTTTAAGGAGAGCTTTTGTCTCTTTTTGATTTTGGATGATTGAATAATGCACCGCAGACAACAGAAAGAAAACACAGGAAAGGTTTCTTTTGTTTTCTTTTTGGTCTGACAAAGTCAAATATTTGCATGACAAAAAAATGATTAGGCCGCAAATGCAGGGCTACTTGAGAACAGGAGGCCATTCAAGTGCCTTTTCAAGGGCAGTGGCAAAACAAACAGGAGATCTAGGCCAACCCAAGGGCTCTCCATTGCATACTCAGTCAGTCCACCTTGCATATTTACTTTGACATTCACATTCACATTCATATTCACAATGGAAAGCCATTTACACAGTGAAATGTGTTGAGAATGCACTGGGTGAGCTACATTTAATTATCTAATTCACATGGGGCTACCAGTGGCAAACGTTTTATATTTCATAATTAAAGAACAAAACACAAGGGCTTTTATTTATTATAATCTTGCACCTTATGTAATTCCACCTTAGCCGGCTGCAAACAGGTGTGTTGCTCCAGTCATGTCAGATAGTTTCACTGCAATGCCACGGTTCATAACACAGTAACTACTCAGCAAATGAGGCAGAAAATTATACCAACAAGAGAGAAAAAGATATTTGACTATGACACAATTAAGTATTTTATCTTGACAGAGACACGGTATAACTTTATGTTATTGTGTGTGATATGGTTAAAAATAACATTAGTCCTCTTTGGGTCCATACATATGTGTAATAACATTTAAATGAAAGTAGGACAAGATACCTAGAAAATAAATATTTTGTATCCATGACACAACAACAGCAATGAAAACATGCCATGTGTTTTCTTGTTTGCTGGGTGTGATAGATATCACAGTGCCTTCAAGCAGTTGGGATAGCTGTGGTAGTATGTGCGTGTGAGTGTGTTTTCATATACACTGTATCCTACTGTACTGCAGCTAAATGAGGACATTCAGCCACCATACACTCATTTCTCTGTCAATGGGCTCATTCAGCCCACACTGGGTCCAGATACAGTATACACTCTAGATGTAGTCACGTGCAGTATTGTTTGAGAGTGTAACTTATTACTGCCCTGAATGTTAATTACTGACTGCCTGACCTTTACTCTAGCTGCACAGGCAGGTTGAGATTTTTGGCTTTTAGTGAAATATCTGTAAGTTTTGGATTAATCCATAAATAGAAAAAGTAATGTCAGCATATTTAATTTAACCTACAAAAGGAATTCAAGTAGACAATGTTTTGATCTCAGTCAGATCTGCCGTTTAGGGTCAGCCCTTTTTTCATTAAATAGCCTTGCATCCATAGATTAAGTCTATAAATAAGTATTGCATGTACTGTAATGGCCTAGTTGGTTCATTTTTTAAAATTTGCCTAGTATGTCAGTAAATGACCAAACTAATGACATCCCCAGATTTCTGTTTAGTGCTAACTAGCCTAATTTTAGCATGCTAACACATTAAACTATGATGGTGAATATGATTATATCTATAAAGGGTCAGCATGCAACATTGCACATAGCATGTATAAAGTATAGCTTCACAGAGAACAGAGAAATTCTTAGTATAGTTGTCTGTGAAGATTCTCAGTCATCCAGGTCATGGTTATCCCAAAAAAGGTTATACAGTGGCAACTGGACTTGTTTTAGTTCCTTGAAGATGTTTCACCCTCCATTCCAGAGGGCTTTCTCAATTCTTAGTATAGTTAAACCTAATAATTAATTCTGTAGTTTACAGCTGTGTCAGTGTGGGTGTGCCGTATTCTTTCTTGGGTGGACCACAAGCTGTGTGACCTTTTCACCTCTATTTTGGTTGCAGAGTCCTTAACCCAGGACTGGACGGTGACAAAAGACTTTAAAAATCAACATGTTCTCAGCTTGTGCTGGGTGAACGGCGTGTAACACTGACCGTGACTCCTCCAAAATTTATTGTAGCTGTAGAGAAGAGGTATTATTCCTGTGCAAGCTGGGTTTACAATGACAATGTTGTGTTGTAATATACTCTGCTCTAAATGAGCTTTCAGGTATAGTCCCAGACATTTAATATCATTTATTTAGACAGGTGGATTATGTTAAAGTTATAGCATTTCTTATATTTTGGATGCAGAATTAGCTCTGCAAGAACATATTACTGTGGCAGATTGGTGGCTGAACAACAAACTTGTTTGCTTTAAGAGGGATTTTTGGTGACCTACTTGTCATGAGCAGTGCTGCTGACTTGATATATACCACAGGCCTCAGTTCATTTAAGAGGTGAGGAAAATTGAAAAATTGGAAAATTACAAGCTTCTTAAAGTCAGAGTAAGTTGAATGAATTGTTAAGTTTTGACACGGTTGTGGCCTTGGATCCTCGAGAAACACCTTGAGCTTTTTTATCCCTCGCTGACATTTGTTTCTATGGCAACCAGCTTGTGGTTGATACTTAGCATAGAGGAAGCATGGAAAACTATTTGGCTACCCCCTGCTGGGCTGTACAGTAGTTCCCCTCCGGGGCATGTTGTGTCTCTAAACACATTGTTTCACTTTTCTCTGTAATAAAACCTAGACTACACACACAGTTTTCATTTTGATATTTAAATGTGCATATATGATTCATGGCCCACAAATATATTAGCTCAGGCAACTTTGTTATCGCCTGTCCATGCATTGTTCTCTCAGAGGGGGACAGAATATTCTGTGTTTTGCTGATAAAGCTGAGATTTTTACATTTCACTCTTGTCAGCTCTCCTGTATCTTCTTTATCTGGGCTCTGTCCTGCTCAGTCCAGATTTCTTATGTCTCTCGGGGATGAGTTTAGTTTCCTTAAATGGGAAAAGTTATTGATTCTTTTGATAGATGAATAGTATTGTAACTATAATTAGATATAAACATTCAAAACAATGTGTACAGAACCCCAGCAGACACATGTGAAGTGCTCACAGTATGTTTGGATAAATTGTGGACTATAAAGCGAATTACAGACATGGGGGGAAAACGGCTTTTCCAGCAGCCTCTACATTCATTTTCTTGCTCCCTATCTGAAAACATTCTATTTTCTGTCATGAGCTTACAGCTTACATAGCCCTTCTTTAGCTTGTAGCAAGATGGCAGACAAGTACAGTATTTGTATGTGTAGGCATGTTTTAGCAGCTTAGCATGAAGATAATGTTCTTTTCATAGTCTTAATTTTTTTTTTTTACAAATGTGCCCCTTATGTATGTTAAGTATGTTGATAGGAGGTCTCAGCTCTTGGGTATCATGTGCTGCGATGAAGGGTACGCTTTATTGCAAATTTCCTGTAATGCTTTTTGGTGTTACGGTTTGGACCTATTATCCAATAATCTCAACACGCCCTGGTTGATTTCATTTTATGGGAATTCCATGAAACCTGAGAACAGGTGGGCTGCACAGGATGAGGTTTAGAAAATGTTATTCTTAGTGATGCAGCACATATGAAAACAGCTTTCCCCTCCAACAGCCTTATGCATTCTACTTAAGACTGAACACTGATTTATCTGCATGCACACGTCGGTCAGACTCTCAGAAAACAGTGGTGGTAGATTTGAGATAGAACAACACCATCAAATCCATCCCCGTGTCATTATGTGTCACACGGCATCCTAGGGTTGAAAATGATGAGCGATCTTCTTCGCTGAGGGGAATCAGCCGACAACCTACTGTAACAACAAAAGTCTGCTGATTCGTGACTCTGGAGTGCAGAGAACAAACAGAACCCCCCAGGGCCCGTTTCCTCTCACTAACACAATTTTCTCAGAAGGAGGAAGCTTTAGGCTTTCATTTATCTTTTTGGGAATTTATCACATCAAAAGAAGAAGTACCAATGTTTTACTTTTGGTCCTTGAGTTACCTCATAATAAGTTAAATGTTGAGGCTTCTATTTTATATAAGTGAAACCAGAAGTTCCTTCTGTGAGCTGACTTGTCAGTTTGAAATTATTGTTTATTTCTGCTTGAGGCGTGACTCTAGGCATGGCAGTGCTGTTTGATTTATCATTTTGGTCCACACTGAAATATTGCAACTGTTACATGGATTGTCATAAAATTCTCTACAGACATTCATGATACCTGGAATATATATTGTAATGACTCTGGTTATCACTAATGTTTCCTTTAACACCACCAGCAAAAAGTATACTTACTTATACTGATACTTCAACAACTATTGAATTATTTCCCAACTGGAGTCAGACGTTCACATTCCCCTCAGGATTTACTGTAATACACCATCATCAGGTAAAATTTAAATACTGTCCAGTACTTGTTTATGACTAAATATCAGCTAAGATGACCTCATCATCCTCAGTTGTAGTCTGTGGTTAGTGCTAATTGGTATATATTAGTTTGCTAATGCACTGAACTATGATTTTGCATGTCCATTATGTACATGTTAGCATTCTGGTACATGCCTGTTGACTTCTAGTCTTGTACCCATACAGCAAGAATCCTTCTCCTCCAGAATTGGATCCGTTGGGTGTTGCTGTGTCATGCAGGCTAATCACGAAAGATGAGTAGGAGGTCTGAGTTCTGTAGGCTCTACAGTGAGGCGCAAGGTGGACAGCTGTTGGGGACTCAAATGTGGCATGAAGGATGAATGCAGACATAGGAGATAGAGTCAACAGTACGAGGGGAAAAAATAAAGTGAAATCAATCTAATAGCTTAGGGGCTGTTTGTATTATGTGTTCTGTTTCTATTGAATGTTGTATTATCCTTCGAAATTCTGAGGGATCAATGAACAGCACTGGAGGCAGCTGTAGGAGCCCTGACAGACATACTAAACATTCCCCTCCCAGTGTGTCACCACACCACCAGACATCACAAGAGACAGGCCAGCAGCCATGTGTCATCCACTGGACAACCGTTATCAGTGTCAAATATCTATTTTGTTGCCAATATACTGAGGTAAAGTACTGCATCCAAAGAGAAGTTGTGGTGTGTGTTTATGACTGTCACATGTGTTCAGAGTGAAAGTGATTGCTTCTTTTATGAGTGAGGTTGTCAAAATCGTGCCTATAGACTTGAATATTACTGTGAGTGACTTTCTGCTTGATGAGCAGAGAGCCCACTTGTTCACCTGTCAGACATGAGCCTGATTGTTTCTTCTGCCATCTACTGGCAGAAATAGGACTCTGCATCGTCATCTGAGGAACTGATAATGCTGCATCCTCTGATTATTGTTTCCAGTGATCGCCACTCAAATCTGTTCATCCAGAGTGACTTGAGAACAGATGATAATTTACTCTTGACTGTATGAGCGATGAGCGTCATACTTTTGATTCACACCAGGACAAGATTCATTTTGTCTCAGTGAAAACCAGGCTAGTAATCATCCTTTCATCCTTGGAAATGCTCCTTCAACAGATGGCAGGAGTTATTTCAGGGTAACCCAGCCCACTGCATGACCTCTCTCAGTTCAGTGGACTTTTTGTAAGTGGGAAGGACGGACCACTGTCCTTCTTCACTTTCACACACATTAGTCTGAGTAAACTTAGGAGCATGCAGGCAGTGGCTTGGAAACTATTAGTGAGTGTAGGATTCAGTTATACTGTCCACCACCTTGTGCTGTTGTGTTCTGTTTTTTTAGGTCTTCTTTTGCTAAAGCTAGAGATTAATGTGAGACAAAGACAAACAGGGTGTTATGAAATGAATGCTCAGCACATATATGTAATTACTGATTTATAATAGCTGTTTTTCATGTGTTTTTGTTTCAGAGTGGACAAGACGTTTGCAAAGGCCAGAAGCAAATGGTGAGTTTTTCTTCTCTTTTTAGTTATCTTAACAAATCAGGGAATTTATGATAAATGTCTTGTATGTTTGTGTTTCATTTGGATGAACAAACGCAGTGGTTTATAGTTCATAGTTTTACCTACCTAAAGTTACACTGTGTCTCTAGCTAAAAAGTGGTTTTTAAATCCACCGACTCAGACAGAACTTGTAGGTTGTTAAATGTGTGAATCAGTCCACTGAGCAGAATGTAAGTAAGATGAATAGGCCAGTGAAAGGTAGCACAGATGGGCAGCAGTGGGGAAAAAGATACCCAGTCCCTCCTGCCATCTCTGCAGTGCTGGCAAGGTTGAAGTACTGCTGTCTGTGGCACATGAAGAGAACAGGGAGCTGGAGCTGCACACCTCGTGCCACTGCAGATTCACCACTCCTTTTCTGAAAGCTTTAAGGGGGGGGGGGGGCACGAATGTCTGGCCCTCAACCCCCTCTCTCTGACTGCAGCAGGTTAAACCGTGCCTCGCTGCAGTATCATCACTCCTTCCCGCTGGAATACAGATAAAGGAAGATCTCTTTTACCGGCTAGGCCCCACATTACTCAGCAGTGGCTGGGCTTGTTTGCAGACACTGCAGTTTGGCTGTCAGTCTACTCCTGCAACAGACTGCACCTCACAGTAAAGAAGAAGAGCAACATACTGATGAAGAGGAGAATCTAAGAAAGGATGCAAAAGAGTAAAGAAGTTAAAAGGATTGTGGGCATGAAAACAGGAAGAAGGATGAAGGAAGTGAGTGGATGAAGTGACATCACAGGTGATGACAGCAAAGGATGATGTCTGCAAAACAAAATGTATTTAGTTCATTTACTTGAATTATTTCACATAATCACCATCATGTCCAGCAGAACAACAAAGCCTGTGGTTGTAGGAGGAACAACAGTGGAAGCGACATGAGATGGTTTAAAATTGTTGCTTTAAGTGAGTTTTCGTCTTAATTATTAATCCCAAGGACAAGAGTTGGAGAAAGAAATTTCAAACCAAACTTGGGCAGCTAAAGTCAATACCTTCCTTCAGGTGTTGTAGATGTAAATTAGAACTGAGGGCTGAAATTTCCAACAGCGAAACTGTAAAAGACCGACCCTGCAAAATGCCGTGCTCTCCTTTTCGAATTGGAAGGTCAAGGAAATTCTGGTGAGTCTCTTTTTAACTTGTCTTTTATGTTAGTTTTGATGATAGCTGCAGGACTTTTACACAGAAAAATAATGGGCCAACCTGATGCATGTATTTGACTAAGAATGGCCCAACCTTCATGAAATGATTCATGAACCTCTGTATTCCTAAGGAAATATACTAGGGATTATGTCATTAATAATAAGGAATATTTCACTTTTCCACACTTGATACTTTCTTTGACCATCTAGAGGTAATAGATTCTCACTGTGTGTATCCACCGAATCTGTTTCATGTATTTAATGTCAGGAATAGATCACTTTTTGATCCTTCGCTATTGTAGATGATTAAATGTTAAATGACCATCTTCCGTCTGGTCAGTCATACATAATAAACAGATGATCCTTAATCCTTGTCTCTGCTCTCTCGAGGGGACGCCTGTAATTGGTTGTAATCCTGACTTGCTAAGCTCCCCTGATGTGAGGAAATGGGAGAGAGGGGTTGGTGTGGATAATGGCTATACTGAGTTGTTGAGCCTCTCTTTCTCTCTCTCTATCCTACACACATGCAATCATACATCCAGACACAAAGCACTCTCTGCCTCTCTGCCCCTGGAGCATGATGGATTACTCTGGTCGGCTGTGCGATGTAACGTCCTACCCATTCTGTAAAGTCTGCCCACTGATCCCGCTGTCATATCCATGCTCCAGTTTACCTGGCCTTCATGCAAGACAGGTCTGCACTTTTGAACCACTCTTGGGTTCTACTTTTTCGAGCAATGAAGAATTCAGCCTAGACATTGAAGAATTTAGTATAGGAATTTCAGGTCAGATTAAGACAAAGAAACCTTTTCTCTAGGCCATCACACTTTTTTTATTTTGCTTAATATATTTAGTTAATTTGAGCCGAACAGTGGAGCATTGTTGAACGGTTCTGCTCTCTAGTGGTAAAAAGAGGACATGCATGGTGAAGTCTGGAAGTCTGGCAACATCAAAACCCAAGAGACTTTTAATATGTATGTTTCTTACTTTTTAGTGATTAAATATCTACAGTTTTGTTCAGTGAGCAATGGCACTGAAGAAAAATGTTAATTTAATGTAGCTGATTGACATTGCTTTTCATTTCAAATTGTGTGATGTGATTCCTCATTCTATTTTTATAATGCTTTCTAAATTCTAGGCCTGTTCATCCTTTGTGTCCTGATTCGGCCCATAAAAGACGTGCCACAGTTAAACACTCCTCTGTTTGTGTTCACTGATTTCCCATGAGATGTCACTCTGCATCATGCGCTCACCACTGGCCGGGCTTGGTGTCAGTTTGCTAGTGAACGCTCATCTGTGTTTGTCAAGCTGAGTTGGTCTGGAAGAGCAGACATAGTTGGAGAACAAACTGTCAAGCTACATCAGCCCATACTGTCTTTCTCTGAGTCTCCTGATGTCTCACCAAATATAGCACAGAAGTGACATTCTCACCCTTGGTTCTAACCATCTCAATAATCCAAGTCCTCCCCATCCAGCATCGGCACAAGATGTCTTAAAAAAACATAAAGTTCAAATAACAGTGAGCTGCTGAAGGCTGAGGCAAGGCAACTTTGACAGGTCACTTCCCTTTGTGACTTCATCTGACTCTTTGAGCTTTTCTGTGGCACAGTTGTTCTGCCATCATTTTTAAAGTTCACAACTTTGCCTTTGGACAGTCTGTTGCAGTATCTTCTTGTTCGGAAGACAGTGCTTCAGGTATTGAATAATCACACAAGGTCTTTATTCCCTGTGTTTGAGCATATATCTGAGGGTGCTTAAATTGCTTGGGGAACTTGTTTTCCACAGGATTCTGTAGAACACAACTGGGAGAAAGAAGCTGAGTCCAGTAGTGTATTTTCTTTTCCCTGCTTTCCTCCTCTTTCCCATGTATGAAGACATTCTTGTGTGATCATTCTGTCCTAGAACATCTCTAAAATCTATTGAAAAATAATTGAGCCCACAGCCACATTCTGCTGCTGAAAAGGCACCAGCATGATTGTGACTTTCCCTGCCTGTTTCCAAAGACATCTTGACAGTAACATTGTGAAAGATATGCAAGCTGGAAATCAGGACCTGTTGGTAGAGTGAACATGCTTTATTGAAAAACATCTGTTGTGCCTGGCCTTTTAATGCATACTGAATACAAAAAGCTGTCAGAAGAGGCGTGGCTCAGGAGAATCCATTGAGGATCTTCATGCATCACATCCCACAAATTCCTTATTATTTATAATTCCTAGCATGTAGTGTTTGATTGTATGGCCATTTAATCAAGTATGTTTGATTCTTTCTATGAATAATGTACATAATAATGCATAGAAATGCTATGTTCATACCATCAACAATTTTCCATATCTGTTTGTATATAACAACTTTTAGAGGTACAGTTCCTTAGGGAACAAACAGCCTCTCAGACTTGTCTGCTTTTTAAATGATGTCCAATTTAAGCTTTCATTTGATTGTGGCAGCAGGGATTTTATAGCTAAGGGACAAAAAGCACAGATAATTAATGAGTGCAGCAAAGTTGTTTTTGGTTACTTTCTTCACACACAGATTGAGAATCTTAAATAAAGCTCACTCAGGAGATCATACTGTATATCTCATGTCACACATTTAATATAATGCTGCAGTTACATGGCATGCACTGTTGCAATTTGTCCACCAAGGCACTCCAAAAAATGAAACACTTTTAACTAGAAATCAGGATTTTTTATCTGGAAAGATTGCCTTTGAGGCCATACGCATACAGTAAGCACTGTTTATAGAGATGGATTCACACCAGAGACAATCATGCTCCCATTTGTTTCAGCACTTGAGTGTCAGGGGTTTGAGAACAATGGCCTTCAGAACAGAACAATTCCAGGGTCTATTTATGTGGTAATAACACATGTGTTTCTTATATCTCTGGCTGTTGGAGAACTGATGGCAGACGAGGCAGCAGGTGCTGCTCTTTCACATTGAATTTGGAAATATTGAACAGGGAGACCGACTCCTAACATCTATCCTCTTCAGTGTCATTGCCATAATATATGATGACACAGGGGAAACAAGATCACTAAGCAGCACAGCGGAAGGTGGCCTCTGAAGTCAACAGTCACACAAACTGTAACCAGAGGATAGTCAGTGGTGCTCATGAAAGTCTGTGGGTCATATTACACAAACCCTGACAAATATCAATTTTAGTTTATTCCAATACAGAATTTAACCATTTTAAAGACACTATAGTGTGGGACATATGGGATATCACCACTTTATTCTCAACTGGTTGATAAATTGGCCTGAAAAAAAAAAAAAATATATGGTCAGACAAAGTATAAATTGTACTGACTTTGGTGGTCCCTTTGGTAATTATGAAATGTTAGTATGCTATCACGCTAAGCTAATGATGATGAACAGTAAATCTGCTAAACATCAGCATGTTAATATTCACATTGTGAGTATCTTATTGTGGTGATGTTAGCATCAATCAGCGTGAATGGCTGTAGACTGCCTTTTTTAATAAATACTATGTTATTTGTATTTGTAGAACAGGAAAAACCGCAGTGATTCCATCATATCATCACATTTGTAATTAATAAGTAAAAGAGAATCCGCTGTGAGAAAAAGAGGTCATATTGTAAACATATTCACCTGTCATGTCAGCTTTAAGGGACCCCCTGATGTAGCCCATTACCCAGTTCAAAACAAGACATTTGAAAAAAATGCTGCAGACTGCATCAAACCAGTCACAATCACAGTGGGGTTCAGGTTCACTGCAGGGAAATCGTGATGGGGATGTAAAGTTTCTTCAAGAGTTTGGAAGCAGTCGGTGCTCCTGCTTTGCCTTGCAAACAAATTGTGGGCTTGATTATACAGCCACTTTGTTTAGCAGTGACTAAGGGGTGGGTTTTAACAAATCTAAAAACAGCAGGAGCACCTTCAAGCCTCCTACAACACCAACTAAACAAATGGCATAATGTGAAAAACGTCCTCATTAGTAAGAAGAGAGATGAAACATAACCTTGAACCTGCTTAAGGTTATTACACTGTTTCCCATATACACATCGAACAGACCTGACCCCACTTAAAACTAAAATTAACACGTTTTTGTAGTGATCATTTATTTCTTCTGATTGTGAGGAAATACAGATAAGTCTGACACATTTGTGAGCATTGGATTAGCTCATGAATTCTCTGCCATTTTTGTTCTGGCTGCAGTCCATCCCCCACCCCTGAGGTTGACCACCACTAATTAAATCTCAACCTGTGGGAGACACTCTGTGATTATACTTAAATAACCATTCATTCATATTTCAGAACAGAAGCCACCTTGTAAGCTGAAGACCTCTGACATGTTTGCTGTTATGCAGTAACAGGCTTCCACATACACATCATACAGATTCTATTTCAGCTGCTTGCTGGGTTTATTTTGGTAGAAAAAATTGGATCCAAAGGTTCTAAAAACAAATATGTCAATGAAATTTGTTGCTTACTCTTTGCCCTAATTGTGTCTAGAAGGAAATACAGTATGATTATCTAAGATGTCTTGGTTGAGAAGTAGCTGCTAAAAAGCTGAAAGTGAGAGGCAGAGAAATGGTTGGAGGGAATTTCAGGACAGCAATTCTCAGAGGACATGGTGTCGGGGGAGGAGAGGGGAGAGACCACAGGCTGTTTCACCAGGTTAATGGGATGGGAATCCTTGGCAGCAGGGCTGGTCAGAAGGGATTTACTGTGGGATTCTGTAGAGGACAATGGAGCAGAGAGGATACTATCAATTTAAAACCAGCTATAGTCTTCCACACAAGCTAAAAATAAAGCTCTATGTTGTTTGGGATTTTCTTCTTCTTGTGCTATTATTTATTATTTTGTCAGCATCCAAACATATTGATCACTGACTGAGGCACCAGGCTGTGCAGTGCATGTGGCTTTAATTTGATAGGAACCAGCTGCAATAGTCGCCACTCTGTGTTAATCAGATTTTAAGTGGGACCTTTTATCAAAATCTGCCTGCGCTTATCGGTTAATGTGTTTTTATCGATAAGCAGTATTGACAAAACCCCAGCAGTCATCATTTTAATTTTTAACCCAAATCTCCTGGTCGTAAACATTTAGTGCAAAGATAACACCTGCAGCCTTTGGTCGAGGGTTTAAACAAGAGAAAAATTGTAGTATTGTCCCACTAAGATGTCTCAACACATCCCTGCTAATCTGGACATTATTAAAGCTTTGTCCAATGGTATAAAACTGTTTTTATCCCTATTAAGCTTTGGACAGTGAGAAGATTATTTGTTTTGTTTATCACAATACAAAGCTTTTAATGGTGCGCAGTAAGAGGACTATGCTGTAATCCCTTTTTATCTCCTCATGTCTGACAAACACACACACACACACACACACACACACACACACACACACGCACACACACTTACTTTACTCTACAGGTGCTTACTTGTTCATCAAGAAGCTGTGTAAGGGCTGAAAGATGAGTTGACACTGTCACTGCATTAGAGTATTATTTAGCAGGGATTTAGCAGGAAAAGGCACTGTTGGTGACAGGTGTCACAGGTCTGCTGGGAACCAGAGATGGTAGCTTAGTGGAGGAAAGGCACATGTTCAATCTGGGGATTGAATGAGACTCATTACAATAATTAAAAACCTTTCTACGCGTGTTTTGTCATCGTGAACAGTGGTTCATGAAGGTGGCTGGAATGGCTGTTCACCTTTTAGATGTTAATGCTGGACATAATCACCGTGTGTAACAATAATGAACATGCATGTGGTTTTTTTTTCACATGTAGCTGATGTTGTTGCCACAGCAACAGCCCTAGTTGGCTCGTGAGGCATCGTAGGGATCTCTGCTCTTCTTTCCTTTTTTTGAGCGGCAGACTTCAGTAGTTTCCTAAATGGATGATGGGGGGAGGGTCTCTTGCTTCTTAGAGAATAAGGGTGGTGTTCAGGCAAGTAGATCATGTGTGTGAGAGTTTGAGTGGAGACAAAAGAGAGTGGAGATGGAGGAAGTGACTACTAAAGAGCGTGTATGTGTGTGAGGGACTGAGTGGGAGGAGAGAGAAAGAGAGAGAGAGAGAGAGAGAGAGAGAGAGAGAGAGAGAGAGAGAGAGAGAGTGAGGGAGGAGAATCAGTCAGTGGAGAGGATGCTCACTGGGAGTGTGTGACAGTCTAAAGAGCTGTGAGAGAAGCCAGCAGGTGAACGACTGATGCGCCGCACCAAATGAGCTGACTGGAGCTGGAGAGAAAGAAGAGTAAACAGGGAGAGAAGCAGAAAGAAAGAGTGACAGAGAGAGGAGATAACTGTGAAAGAGAGAGAGAGAGAGCGGGGGGAGGGAGGAAGGCGCTTAACTAGAGGAGAAGTGTAGACAGTGAGTCATCTGCCCGAGTGCTGGTCACTGTTCGGACTTCCCAGGGAGCGCCCGGTGTACAGCTACCACTGTGTGAGTAAGTTTGCTGCTCCGCTCCACGCAGGACATCAGGTCATCCAGATGACACGCTGTGGCTCATTCACACAGCTGATTTCTGTGGTGCCTCGCTCACCAGCTGGGGTGTGTTATGTAATTTGTTGTGGTGTTGGGATGAAGCTGTGGCTTAGTGCTTGCAAGCTGATCTGGAAGAGAGCTTATGTGGCGAAGCTACACAGGGAAGGCAGGTGTTTGATAAGAGGAGTAGGTAATGTGTGCTGTGCCACATGCTTGTGAGAAGTGTGCAATAGGCTGGACGGGACATTTCCTCTGTCATGTGTTATTTACTTCTTATGCTTTTGCAGATATTTATATATAGATGGCACAATAGTCACCCATTTATGGAAGGCTGTAATTTTATTTCATGTGTTCACAGCATGTTAAGACTCTAGACAGACAGAAGCATAAAAATTTCTGACAAGTATTACATCTATTTTTATATATAATCCTTAGACCAACTGTTCTTGAAAGCATTTCCTCTCACATAAATAAACATATGTGTGTGTCTGTGTGTGTCCTGCACCCATCTATTGTGCATGAGTTCTAATTAAGAGTTCAGGGCAGCTGATGCCCTATCATACCATGCTCTCCCATGGGAGATCTGCCACTGGAGCTCCCTGCCTTGCCTCATTCATATTTATCGAGCCTCCTGAGAAAAAGGCTTGTGTTCAGAATAGTTCCAGTTTTTTCTTTACAACGCAGGAATTTCCTTGATTGAAGATCCACTCGTTGTGTAATAGCAGGCAGGCAACTCTGTATGTTAATGATTCATGCTGTCTTTCTTCTTCACCTACATTTGGTTCACTCAGTACACTCAGTGAATGTGAGACCAGATTTCCATCTCTGTCACTGTCCCTGCTGAACAGCTGTCCAACTTAGATCACCACAAACAGCCGTATACATTTTTCACTTTGCATTATTGTTATTGTACTGTTTAGTGATCATTTCAAGTCCACTTTAATACTGACCTATCACTTGGAAATAGATTGAATTAATCAAACAAATTGAAAGTCTGCTGCGCAAACTGGCCAGTTGTCAGTGTCAATAGGGCACCGCATTCAACAGCAATATTGATCAGTGATCCTGTGGGGATAAAGTCATCCTGGTATTTTGAAGCAAAGGATGCATCACAGTAGTATTGCTCCTTTGTATTAGCAATGTAGTATTACTGTGCTGGATTAGAGAAGAGAGATGCTCTGTTTGAACAAGTAGAATATGATTTAATATCTTTTGGGAATTATTTATTTTAGCATAAACAGCAAGAAATCATATGATTACCCATTGCAGGTGTTAAATATCAGTCATGAGAGTAAATTAATGAACATATACAATAAATGTACATTCATTGTAAATGGTTTTATTGTATTGGGAGAAACAGCATTTCATTTTCATCCATGTACACAAGTCGAGATAACAAATAAAGAAATCATGAATCTTGTGAGGAAAGCTTCTGAGAAAATGAAATGTAACTGCTGAATTGCTGCTGAATGAATTGATTCATCAATGTCCTCTCTGCTTTTTAAAAGACGTGATAATATACTAATATCCATCCATCCATCTTCTTAACCGCTTGTCCTCGTAAGGGTTGCGGGAGTGCTGGAGCCTATCCCAGCTGTCATCGGGCGAGAGGCGGGGTACAC
>JAUMHL010000028.1:20470783-20489292 GCA_032362345.1 Sandelia bainsii | reverse complement strand
GTCACCAATTAACCTAACATGCATGTCTTTGGATGGTGGGAGGAAGCCGGAGTACCCGGAGAAAACCCACGCAGACAGTATACTAATATACTCATTGAATTAATTAAAAATGTAATAACAAGAAACCCTGACTTCCTGGGCTTTAAACCAGTGCAAAGCTCCAGACCACCAGTCCATACGGTGCATCCTGCTGCTAAACGAGACCAACAACTTTTCCTGAGGCATTACCTTTTGTTGTCCTCTTGTTTGATTTTAATCTGAGTGACCTTTTCTGACTCCGTGTTCTCTTGCATCTGTCTGATTGTAGGAAACAAGATGAGAGTGACCCCCGAATTTCTGCAACACTAGAACCCCAGCTGTTCCAGCCTACACTCTCAAACACTTCACCTTTCCACAGGGTAAGGGGAGAGAACAAGGGGGGTGATGACTTTACACTTTGACCCCTGACCTTAATTCTGTGATCTTTGTTTCATTGGTATCACTGTTCATCTTGTCTCTATACCTGCTTCTGTCTGAATGCCCTCGCTTGGTGATCTGCCTGTATTTAATCTCTCATGACTGTATTAGACCCAGATTGTCCTCCTGTAATATCTTCTTTTGTTTAACTTGTGTAATTAGAGCACACAGAGCTCTGTTAATAGAAAAAATATTTTTAGCAGGAAATTGTCAGCTTGGTTCAGACGATTTCTCAGTTGAAACCAAGTCTGACTCCGTCAAAGCAAACAACACACAGCCTCTCTGATCAACTGCCACTTCTAAATCAAAAGAAAACCTTCTTTGCTCCCACCGTCATCTAAGATGTTTCACCAGATTGGAATGTTGATGATGTTTAATCATTGTTGTGTGAGTATCAATTATTATCCATCTGTTTGTTTGTTTTTACTGTCCTGGATGCAGAGCCGGTTTTACTTCAGTGTCAGTTAAAAATAATAAGCAGTTTTTGCAGAGTTTCAGTAAGGGTAAGTTAAAATGTGCTGATTTATGCTTCTCTTCCAACATGTGCATTTCATCTAGCAATACATTTTCTGATTTATATTTTATGAGATTCACTGCAAGACAGTCTCGATTAATTTGTCTTTTCAGTTTCTTAAACCAGTTTTTGTGATTTTTCTGAATTTTAAGAATTTATTAATTAATCTGCTTAGTTTGGTCTATTATTATTCCTTTCGAAGAAAGAATAAATTGCGCTCTGTCAAAATCAGCATGGCTACCTTTGGCAAGTCTTATCATTATAAATGAGCGACTGTCGTAAGAAACCTGCCAGGGATATTTTAGGAAGCTCTGATTACAAGTGGATACGACCTCACTCATTTTGAATTGTTTCATAAGATCTCTTACAGTTTGGATGGAGCTTATACTTCTTACAATCTGACTTGATCTGATGAGAGCAGAGCGAGTGGGAAGAGAAGAGGGATTATAGGAGAATTTGGAGATTGGGTTGTTAAACAGTCTCTCCTGATCACTGCAGCACACACCATCTGTAGGTGCCTCAGACTTACTAGCTACAATAAGTCAGACATGTGAAGAGGATTTTTGAAACATCTTTGTCTACAGTGCTGCATGACAAGCAAGTCAAATACAGCCAGTAAAGGCACTTATTAAATCACTTATTTTCCCCATTTTTCTGCACACCCTAAAGGAGAAACTGATGATATTTAACAAAAACATTTACTTTCCTATAAAAGGTTTCAGCATCAGTTAAAGTTCAGATATATCTAATATCTGACATCTGATTTTATTCAACCACATGAAATACCAAACAACATAACAAAAATAAGGCTCTGCATCCATCTGAAAACCTCAAGGAGCTGGTCAAAGTTTTAATGAGCTCTGTCGTGATGCACACATTTGCAGGTGCTGCGTCTGGAGAACAGAGGAGTTCTTGCGCATTTAATTTGCCTCTTGTCATGATGACAATCCTATTAGCTCACATAATGAAAGGTCTCAGCTCGAACACCTGCACTGAATGCTTTCCTGGTTCCCTATGGATTTCCACACCTCCTCCGCTATGGTCATGTCTGTTTTTCTGCTAAAATGAGATGCCTCTAAAGGTTGCTGTTTGTCTACACTTTATTTGAATGTTTTGCAAGATTCTCTTAAGGGCCTTTGTGAATTAACTCTGTCCATCTCCTTATTTTCTACATTTATGGTCACAGCTGGTAATATTTGATTGTCATCGTTAGTCATCCTACTGTATGTTTAGAGTTGTCCATAAAGCTCCTTTGCAAACAAGAAATTGTTGAGACTAGAGGAGTTGGGCTCCACCTTTGGCTACCTGTCAGCCTAAGTCAAGACATACTTAGTGATAAAGGTAGAAGTGGATGATATGCTGTTTGGATTTCCTCCTGCAATACTCTGAGGGTAGAGAGAGAGAGTGATAAAGAAGGATCAGCAAATGACAAGACACCTCTACTTTCAGTCAGGGGATTACTTCTGTAAATTTCAAGGAATAACTGCTTGCATACACTTGCTGATAATCCTGTATGTTTAGTGTATACACTGGGAGAGCCTGTGGATCTGGTCTCCAACTTTGTTTGATGTGACACTTGGTCAGTCATGGTTGCAGTTAGCAGGGATGCAGCTTTGCTTTGGATGTCAGAGTGGGACACAGTCATCTTTCTACCATTTGACAAGGGCACAACAGTCAGAGAGAGTTTAATCCAAACCTACTGAAGTCAGTCAAATAGTAATATATTTTGAAGCTGCAGGACGCCAGTTTTTGGACAGTTAAAAATGGCTAAAAATCACGACCACTGCATCTATGCTCCGATGGTGACAAAGGCACACTGGAAGAAACCCAGCCATGTAAGTAGTTTTTCTTCAGACATGCCAGAGAGGGAATTTGGCAGCAATTTTACCAAAACCTTGGGCAACTGCCACTCCAAAGTGAGATTAGAGTTGTGAATTTGAAACCTGACAGTTTATATTGGTTGTTTATTAAACTGATATATCTTTTCTAAGGAATTATCATTTTGGACATAGACACACAATCTTACAGCTACTGCAGTTGTTTAAGTCCAAAGATCTTATTCTGATCTCTGGTTAATGTTGTTAAAGTGGAGGGTATTTACTTTCAGGGTTTTTGGCAAGCTATTGTTTGCACAGGGTGGAGGACATGAGCACAGTGAAGACACACTTACTCTGTACACAAACAGTTTGGAAAACTTTTCTGTCATACATGACCCTGTGATAGTGTGACGAACCACAAGGGAGAAGAGAGATATCACACGCTGTGCTCAGGTAAAATGTTAATTAAAATAAATAAAAGTCTGGACTTTGGCAGTGTTGCAATTCATGGGAACAGTTAACTTAAAAATGTGCACTGTGCCATCTTAACAACATCTACCGTGAAGCAGAATAGTTGCACAATGCTTGTTTTTAATAGAAATGTGACAGAAATGTCAAAACCAGGCCCTCTTTAACAGCTAGTTACCACTTCAGTACTTCTCTAAATATCAGACTTCGTGAGAAAAGAACACTGATATGCAAAAGAAAAATAGGATGATGTTGCAATCATTGTTATTTTTTGCATCCCTGTAGCAGTGGGATCTGTAGAAACCTAAACTATGGCAACAATTAAAGCCAGTGTCAGCAAAACACAAGGCTTGTGTTCTTTCCCATCAATAGATGGAGTGTGATAGAGCTCCGAACAAAGTTGAACAGTAATCAGACTCACTCCTGTAGAAATAAATTAACCTCTGCACCCAGTACGTGGACTCAAAACATTTAATCTCACTCTCCTCTCCCCAGACCCCAGATTTATTTGAAATGATTGAAAAGATGCAGGTAAGATGACACATTGATCTTTGTCTTTCGACTCTGCTCTTTAAACTAAACTCACCAGTCAACTAACAACTCAGTGTGTCTCTGCTTAATTCTGCAGCACTTCGACCCCCTCCTCAGCTACAATACTTATCTTTCTGTACATGAGAAGGATGTTTAGTCTGGTGGTTTCAGAGCAGTGTTGGCAGAGCATTAAATGTTTGGTTGTAGCACTGGCTGACAGCACTGTAAGCTTATTATGTCAACTCAATAAGCTGTCTCCTGGTTTCTGAAGGCATGGAAGGATGTTTGTTTTAATCATGTGATCCCATGCCGGGCCAAGCTCATCAAAACCCATAATGTTTTTGTGCATGCATGTTCAATGCTTCAGTGTAAATGTTGCCTGTCTGTTTCAAAAATATTTAAATTAACCCCATTAGCTTTCAGCCTTTTAGCCTCAATATATTTTACAACTATCTGTGCATGTTGGTGTTACTTGATTATGGGATGCATCACATCCCCTGTCTTAATGTGATGCAGGACTGTGGTCAGACAATACAATGATATGACATGACAAACACAGATACACACGACACATCCAGTGGGTGTTTCAGTGTAGGAGTGTCACTTAGCTCCCACAATTCCTTTGCTGCATTTTTCCAGTGTCTTACCAGACTTTTTTAGTGACCCCCAAATGGCTGCTCTTTAGCATCATTTAACTGTCTTTTGGTATCTGTGCTCTCTGTGTATGTAATGGATCTCTTTCTGTATCGCTCCATCTGTCCCTCTCTGACTTTGCTTTGTTGGCTGCTGCACATCATCATGGGAAAACTGTTTTCTTATGTAATGAGTCTGACTGTTGTCTCCCAGTTTGTTTTGTAGCAGTTGTGCATTTAGAACATAATTATAACACTGTGGTTGTAGACTTTACTGTTTGAACTGAACTGTATTTGTGTGGACGTTTCTGAATGCAAACCCAGCTGCTTTATTGATGACTATGCATGACCCCTCTGTCTCTTTCTCTTTGGTCTTCTTATCTCATCCTCTGCACTTGCAGGGCAACAGGATGAATGAGCAGAGATGTACCTTTCCTCCCCCACTCAAGGTAGAACTCTCTACACAGTGTTATTCACACAATGCAATCATTGTCATTGTGACTGCTCCACTACATCTGGCTCATACATCATGCACTTTGCCATCTAACTATAAAGAGTTACTTAGGCTTGAAAATCATATATTACCTGATGTTATGCTCTGCAACCTGAAATGCTTAAATCTTAGTAACAAAGAATTTAAGTTAAGATGTTAATATTAGCAATGCTAATCAGGATTTAAAATGATTAGTGTGGTAAATTGTAACATTGATAACTGATGTAACTAATGAAGGTGCTAAACTGATTTTCATTGCAAAACAGTTATGCAATTACTCTGAAACCATATCCTTTGGGATTATAGAGTTGGACACTGTGGTTATTTTTATTCTTTGATGAGGAAACAAAGCCCTTATTTACTTTTTTTCAGACTGAGGAGGACTACATTCCATACCCAAGTGTCCACGAGGTAGGATTATATTCATTTTGCAACTTAGTTTCTGTTGCTCTTTTGAAATTACTACACTGGATTTTAACTCAGTGTGTCATCCCCCGGTTGTGTTGCATTTTCTGACAGGTGTTGGGCAGAAAAAGCCCCTTTCCTCTCATCCTCTTGCCGCAGTTTGGGGGCTACTGGATTGAGGGGACCAACCATGAGCTGAATGACACAGAGCAGCTGCAGCCTCTCTCCCCAGACACCCGCACCAAGCTGGAATGTAACACAACAGCCACACTCTACCGAAAACACTTCCTGGGCAAGGTTAGCCACTTTGTGCACCAGAGAGAGAGAGAGAGATCATTTTAACATTTTAATTGTTACCTTGAAAGTGCAAAAAAACCAAAAAAAACAAAGTGATAAAACAGCATTTGTTGCAACCAAAGAAAAGTCAAAGAGAACACAACTTTTAATATTAAAACATGTTTCTTACTTAAACTAGACCTAATTTTGTGTATGTTTTGAATTTTCTCTGTTATTTCTCTCCACATTTGAAACCATATTTGATTTATCACTTTTAAAACAGAGATCAGGTTGTGCATATCTTTCAGAATATCATTCTGAGGAACTGGCTGCAGTAGTTAAATGTGGTACTGTTTCATTAAGTGCATTTTTTACTCACTTCTTCCCATCCTAGCTAGCTCGTACATCTTCATCATGCTCCTTGCTTTCGATTTGATTTTTAACATAGTTAATTCCTAGTTTTACCCATGTACATTTTTCATGGTTGCAGTTATGCAATTAAATATAATGATAGGAACATCAAATAATCATGTTTATGAGCAGTAATACAGTGATATCTACACTTTTAAAAGCTACTTTATAATATTGTTTTCAAAGTGATATTAAGTCACAGTCATGAATGTCCTCATAATATTATGTTTCTTCCTCCTCAAAAGAATCTTGCTCATTATACTATAATGAAATAAGTATGCAATAAGCAAGCACCCAGCAGGATAAGCCACCAACAGTAGCCAGCCTCACTGTTTGGCACCTCATACTCCATATCTAATGAAGATGTATTAGGCTTTGCCACCTGTTCTTACACATACATAGTATAAACAAATTTGTTCTGCCTGTTGTAGAAGTGCAGCAGAGAAATGATGCATGCGTGACCACATAAAAATGTGTAGTCTGTTTATTAATATCTGTATCCTATCTGTATCCTTGCCCTGTGTCCTTAGGAACACTTTAATTATTATTCAGTGGACAGTGCCCTTGGACATCTGGTATTTTCTATAAAGTACGATGTCATTGGTGACCAGGAACATCTTCGTCTAATGCTCAGGTAACATTAACATAATGCATGCATGGTTCAGTTCATTGTCACGTAATTGAATTTAAATTTGATATTGCAAAAAACAAACAAACATGCAAATTGAAATTTCAAATCTTATTTTTAAATTGGAGTGGTGCATATCAGCAGCTGAAGCCCAGAATGACTTAAACAAAATGTTTTTCACACTCAAGAAATAGATGCACAATAATCCAGTATTGACTAGGCAAACACATCCTTAAAGCACAGGCCTTATCATAAGAGTCATAAAGCTAGAGAGACTGTCAACATTTCCACAGCAGAGTAACAGATGGACTATTTAGGCCAGTGTGTGGGTGGAGATGGAGGGAGAAGGTAAAGAGAAATGAGGGTGGGGAAGTTTGATAATGGTCCATAACAGATCATCTTGTTCCCATCTGATTGGTTCTGTGAAATCTTGCATCCCATGATATGGCTTTCTGACCACACTGATTGTTTTATAACTTCACCAGGACCAAACTGAAAACCTACCATGATGTGATCCCTATTTCCTGTCTGACTGAGTTCCCCAATGTGGTCCAAATGTCCAAGGTGGGAAGAGATGTTTATAATACGCACAGATTTGTCTGGTGGGTCTGTGTCTAAGCACATTGGTAATTTTATTTTCTCTTTTTTTAATCCAAGCTTGTCTTTGAAGAGGTCAACGTGGACCGCTTTTTTCCTGTCCTTTATCCAAAAGTAAGATCTGGTTTGGTTTAGTTGCACCTGCTGTAAAGGCCCTTTCTAACCTCTGATGATTGCAAAGGATAGGGTCACATTTTTAAAAGCCTGTGTTAAAACAATCAGGTGCCCATAGGAAACAAAAAGACTTTTATACAAAAATGAGCAATTAGTGTCAGATGAACTAAAGAATTTGGTGTTCACGTGGAAACCAGACTTAAAGAACCACCAACAGATCTTGTTTTTCATTAATCTATTGTTATTTACAGGCTTCAAGACTTATTGTCACCTTTGACGAACATGTGATAAGCAACAATTTCAAGTTTGGGGTCATCTATCAAAAATTCGGACAGGTGAGCTGTAAGGCGTGGATGTAAACTGAAGGAAACGGTGCATTTCTGGGGAGGTTAGAGATGGTTCTGCAGAAGTGCAGGCCACCTTTATATTCACTCTATTCAATTCAGAGACAATGATCGTGTACTATGGAATGTAATTTCTGATTTCCTCAAAGAAGCTCACTATTCTCGGTCGTCCGCAGTCTTAGTTATGGCTTTAAGCCCAGCCCAGTCACTGTGGTTGTTTTCAACACTCCCTCTCATTTTCAGAGGCAGTCACAAGCTCTCTTGTCCACTCTGTGTGTGAGGCAGGGTGCAGGTCATGAGTGGTATTAGGAGGAGAAAGACATAGTGGTTAAATACAGGAGGCATATTTCCTACAGCAAACAAAATGCAAATACTCAGGAAGCAATTGAAGCTTCTTCTGCTGCGTTGTTTGCATTGAAACAGGCTTTTTTGTTCACATCACTACTCTCTTTACTGACAATAGATAATCAACTCGAAATAACAGCCGATCATTAGTGCACAAGCCCATCTCCAAACCATCTGTTACACCCACTGCTGTAATTGATCGAAGCCACCTCTGTTGGCTCAGATGCAATTCACCGTGGTTGAATCAGAGTGCCAATAAGAGTACACTTTCCTTTCCTGCTTCTACTTATTACTTGAGCAAGATACTTACTTAGTGCTAGCTCCTTGTAAGTCACTTTGGATAAAAGCGTCTGTAGCGTAATGATTTGTTACATTAAAAACACACCTTACATAAATTACTAATATATACATAAGTGACATTTTCTGTAATGTGAGGTACAGTACACAGTCTACCTTACAAACCACCCCGAGATTTTTGCTTGTGCCTGCAGAAATCATTTTCAATCATCCTTAAAGCCTTGATGTCTATAATTTTTTGTACTGGATACAGACATCAGAGGAAGAGGTGTTTGGCAACAGTGAAGAGAGTCCTGCCTTTGTAGAATTCCTGGAGTTTCTTGGAGAGAAAATTGAGTTGCACAACTTTAAAGGGTAAGGAGTGGTTTGTACACTACCATGCATTTCATGACATGATGTGAGCTGCACTTTACATGATATCAAGCTAGCTACAGAAGTGATTGTCATGCTACTGCAGTGATGATGGTGTATGTACTGTTAGACATTGCTCCATGTGCTTGTAGTTTCCGCGGAGGGTTAGACGTGACTCACGGGCAGACTGGCACAGAATCTGTCTACTGCAACTACCGCAACAAAGAGGTCATGTTCCATGTGTCCACAAAGCTGCCTTACACAGAGGGGGACACCCAGCAGGTACTGTAATACAATACTATACCAATATAGCTTTCATGATTCACAAAGCAAGCAGTCAGACAGGTTCCCTCTGGGGATCATAGTTCCATATTTTGCATGCACCTCCCTGGTATGCCAAACAACTGCAGCACACATTTGCAAAATGAGAAAAAAAACACCAGTACACATGAATGATTTTAAATGTATGCCTTTGTGTCTGCATGTGTGAGCAGCAGTCCTCCCTCACGGTGATTTAAAGCTGAGATGCAGCACTGCGTCACTCAGACTCGCATATTCAAACAAACACTCATTAATTAGCACAGGCTCAGACCGTTTGCTTTTGTGGTTATTGCAGACACACATGAGGCAACGCTCAGCCTTTTAAGCAGCAGTGGCTGTTGAACACTTGTTCCTTTGAGTCAATCAGTGTTTGCTCAGGCTGTCAGAGGGAAACAGCGCTCCCCGGTGGTGTTTCACAAATTCATGTTTCATAGTGAAACAGAGGGAACAAGGGTACACAATTTTATATAATTATCTAGAATTCATACCTTCTATATAATGTTAAATAAAACAGGGGTATTTATACAATATGAGAAGCAATTATCAGTTTATTGTCTTTCTCAAAGACAAATAGACTTTCACATAAATCTGTCCTCAGAAAAATGTATGTTTTGCTAGCATTTTGTTATCATTGGTGTTAAAGGAGTATAAAGTATTCTGGCTGTTGTGTTGCAGTTGCAGAGAAAGAGGCACATAGGGAACGATATCGTGGCCATCGTATTCCAAGAGGAAAACACTCCCTTTGTACCCGACATGATTGCCTCCAACTTCCTCCACGCCTACGTAGTGGTCCAAGTGTTCAACCCCTGCTCTGACAATGTTCTCTACAAGGTGACCTGTTTCCCCTCTGTCTCTCCTTTACTTTGCCTTCTGTGATAAATGGTGATTCAACTTCATCTCACTTTTTATTCTTAGGTGTCAGTGACAGCACGGGATGATGTGCCCTTCTTTGGCCCGGCCCTTCCAAACCCTGCTGTCTTTAAAAAAGTATGAGAAAGAACAACTTGTAGATCTGAAATACTGCATCCTCTAACCAATGCAATTTCTCTCTGTTGGTCTTATTGGTTTAGTTTCCAACACAGTATATTGTCTCTGTGCTTATCTCTTCCCAGGGTCCTGATTTCCATGAATTCCTCTTCACTAAACTCATCAATGCAGAGTATGCCTGCTACAAAGCTGATAAATTTGCCAAATTAGAGGTGAGATTTTTTGTGAGATTTCTGTCATTTTGCATCTCTGCAAATACACAAATTCATCTTTGCATCATTTTGTTTAATTTCCTTCTTTGTCTGTGTGTATGTAAGGAACGAACACGGTCGGCTTTGTTAGAGACCCTGTATGAGGAGCTCCATGTGAACAGCCAGGCCATGATGGGCATCGGAGGAGAGGAGGACAGATTGGAAAATGGGAGTGCGGGAGGAGGGGGCTTCTTTGAGTCCTTCAAGGTAACTGGAGAGGCTGGACTTCAATCTGATAGGTTCGCTTCCTGCAACTTTCTGCTTTGATGGAAAAGAAGCTACAGTATCTTTGCATAGACATAATCCTTTGTGCCTCAGTTAATGGAAGGGTTAGATATGTTTGACAAGCTTAGCTTAACAATAAGACTTAAAAACAGGTGGAAGCAGCCAGCCTTTGTGTTAAATAAAGATCAGTGTAGCTGCATACAAACACTATAAAAACAGCATCTGACATCTGCAATCAATGTTTTTACCAACTGTCAGATGTTTCTTCTGAGTGTCTTCTCTCTGACAGTCTTTCAGGATTGTTTTTGTCTTGTGTGTGAGCTCTTCTGACTGAAGAGAAGATCAGCTGCACTGCTCTCCTGGAGCACACCACTCTCGCCTTCCCTGCTTCTCTCCCTCATGCTTCCTAGCTGTTTTGTGCGGCTGTGCCCTCTGCATGCCCCAGTGTTCAGTCGCTTGTGCTCACTTATTTATGTGATGCTCTCATGTGCTCTCATGTGTTATGTCAAAGGGACTGAATAGGTTTCTTTTGCCATCAGTTGCTTTGCCTCTCCACTCTGATCCATGCCTGCAAAGAGGTGCACTGGGCTTTAAATTTCTCCTGGCTTTAAATTCAGTGTGGTCAGACGTCTGTGAGCCACTTGGCCCCTCTACTTCCCCTCTCTTCTCTTACATCCTTTCTAAACATAATGACTCATCTGAACCCCCCTCTGGCCACTAAAGCTTAGCAGCGTTCTCTGTTGCTTCCTTGTCTGCCAGTATTAGCATCAGGCCAGCGCTCTCTGCCTGTAGTGGTCAGTGTTCAGGGACAGCCCCGAGGCTCCTCTTGGCCTGTAACGCTGTACAGCGATGCTGAGAGTTCACAGGGGTCAGCGCCATCTGAATGTATGTCCTCCTCGTCTCTCTCTGTAGCGAGTGATCCGCAGCAGGAGCCAGTCTATGGATGCCATGGGTCTTACTTTCAAGAAGCCGCACACAGTCTCCACTAGCCTGAGCGGCAGCTTTAACCACAGCCCTGCAGAGAGCCCCAAATTCCCAGGGATAGTAAGTACAGTCCCACTCCTCCTCGTCTTGAGTGAGGCGAGCCTCTCTACCCCAGCAGTTCTACTAGAGTTCATGCCCCTACTTCCCTCACTTGCCTGCTGCACTAATGTCTCACAGAGAAGCGGCTGCACATTTGGTTGAGTGGAGCGTTTAGGCCCGGGTCTTAAACTTGGCTCTCACATTGCAACAGTTGCACATTGTCTACCACCACAAGATGGAGTTACTGAACACTCATAGATTTTAAAACATGTAGGACACGAGGTTGGATTTCTCCCCTGGGTTAAAGCTGCTTTGCACACTTACTGTTTTTACTTTTGTTCTTATTATTTAAATCCCCCCATGCATCTGCATTTTTCATAAGTGCTCACTTGAATTTTAATGAATGTAGCTTGAGTCATGTTTGTGTGTGCGTGTGTGTGTGTGCATGCTAGCATAGACTTGTGGACTTTTTTGGTCACACAATGTTTTTGATTGTAATTAACAAATGAATATTTCCGTCATCCAGTGAAAACCTTACTTAATGCTCCCTTAATGGTTACTGGTTGCTTTTCTGATATGTACTGTAAATTTTTGGAGGGGTGTGGGTAAGGTATTTTTTTATGGGAATGAATTTTTATTTCTAGACCACATTTACAACCTTCAGAGATAACTAACCATTATTATTAATGACTATGTTGTAATAATGAATATAAACTAAAGTTTTTTGCCCCTACTTTTGTCCATTGTCTTAAAGTGAAAGCTAATGTATAACATGCTCTATGTCTTCCTTTGCTGTTTTTATCTCTTCTTCATCCTCTCTCACAGGCACATGGCTCACATACCTGGCTCATCATTTCTCTCTCCCATTCAGCTGCCTGTGTTGCTCCCATGGAGTCAAAATGTCTCTTCTTGTATTCTCCAGTTAACACGTGCTTTGTATTTTGTTTGAACAACATGACTTACTGCATGGAATCTCATATATATTTGTATGTATCTCATGTTTTCTCTCCCCTCCCCTTTACCCTCCTCTTTTCTTTTGTCGTCTGTCATCATCACTCTCTCTCTGTATCTCTCTGTCTGTCTTTATCTCTGTCTCTCCTCTTCCTGTGCGGCTCAGTCATTGCTTGTCCCAGGCAAAAGCCCCAGTAAATATGGACGTCGAGGCAGTGCCATAGGGATAGGAACAGTAGAAGAGGTTCATGTCTAATTCTAACTTCTCTCTAACTACTCACTTTTCCCCTTTGCTTCTTTTTTTGCCTGCATGGCTATACTGCATCATGCCCAAACACTTCTCTCTATACATTTGAGCACATTAATATGTATTCAACATGATGTGTTACAGTCACAGTTACCTGTGATAAAAGATTGGTGAGAAAACAAAAGCAGACATAGATATTTTTCTCCACATTTTTACATTAATTTGTTTGATAATTTGAGTAATTGTTACACACACTACCACATAGAAACAAATCAAATTAATGAGTTAAGCTCTGCAAAATTATAGTAAAAGTCATAAATCATCACCCTTTTGTGAACAATTGTTGATTTTTCAGTAATCATGTTACAGCAGTGTGTGTATTCACAATCTATAGTCTTTTCTGTGTATTTTAATTCCAGTATGCCCAATTCTCTATTTGATTAAAAATCATGAATAATAATGACTCAATAATCAGCTTTACAGAAGAATTATGAAAAAAGAATTCTCCTCTTTCTCTTTGAAGCCACATTGAATAGAAGACTTTTTTCAAGCTCTTATTCTGAGAGCTTTAAAAGGGAGATTGAATGAACAAAGCATTCGCTGAGAAAGAATATTTAATGGTAGACCCCGGAGCCCTTAAATAAATCTTTCATCTCCTGCCTCAGTGTGCTCTGCTCTGGCTGAAAGAGTGGCGACGGGTCCTGACATTAAGCCGCTAAGTGCTTAACTTTTTTTTAATCATAATTCAGAGGGAGGCCTGTTACTCATCAGTCTGATAGCTCAGTGTGAGATTGGTTTCTGAAAACTATTTTTCCATATGAAGACAACAAAAACAGATATTTGTATGGTTAAGTCAAAATTTGTATATATTAGTATATTTCTCAAAGCTATTCAAGGTAGAGTTAAAAGTACTTTATATTTGACACTGTCTTTCCTCTCTCCCTCTGCCAGTCTTTGATCATCCCGGGAAAAAGCCCGACCAGGAAAAAGTCTGGTCCTTTCAGCGCCAGGAGAAGCAGTGCCATCGGCATTGAAAACATTCAAGAAGTCCAGGAAAAGAGGTGAGAGAAGACAACCCTTGCTGTATTCATTATGTGTGGACTAATATATCATTTGTATTTTCTACCTCTGATATTTTATATATCTAAAGCCTTATACTGTTACTAAAGTTAATTTACTACATTTTAACTTATTATGGCGTGAATGAATATCTGTCTTTCTCTATTTTACATCCTAATTGCTTTATCCACATATTTATATTTCTCATGTAGCAGTAGAGAGAACTCTCCAAATACACAGAAGACCCCTGACAGCGGTCACGCCTCTCAAGACCCCAAATCTGACAACTCGTCCAATCAGAGCTCTCCTGAGGTCCTAACAACCGCCAAGAACAGGTGTGTATGACCGGCAGGTTACAGCCATGTAACATGGATATATCAGTCACAGAATTCATGCTTTATGTTATTATACCTGTGTTTGTGTAACCGCTGGATTATCCTTAGCTGCAGCAGCATGTTGAATGACTGTGTCTCATACATAAGATAAAATCAGCCTTGGCTGTGCTGGAGAGTGGTTAATCCAGGGTGTAGTTCTGATCTCTGTGGCAGGGCCCCATGCATCCCCGAGGGTCATGACCTCTCCCGCTCCTCCTCCAATGCTAGCAGCTTTGCCAGTGTGGTGGAGGAGAATGAAACGGAGGTGACGGAGGACTATGACACAGGCCTGGTGAGTGGGATATTCCTGTGAGAGAATACAATAATTTGTTTTTAGGTTATTTGTTTGTCTTTCAATCTAAAAGTCACATGTGTTTTCATGTGTCTGTCCATTGTACATTCCCTAGGAGAGCCTGTCGTCTGCCGGGACACCACACAAGCGAGACTCCTTCACCTACAGCACCTGGATGGAGGACAGCATCAGCAGCACCAGTAACACCAGTCGCGGTAGTTCCCCAGGTGAGGGATGTGGAATACTTGGAAAAGCAGGTCCAGCATGTTGTCACAAACCCTAAGGTTACAGGATATTAGCGAGGTTTTAAAGTAGTGCAACATAAAAAAACTGGCAGCTGCATTCCTGTTGTTCTGCCTACATTCTTTTTCATCTAAAGCAGCATACTCAAATCTATTAAAATTTAACGATAACCCTATCCCATTTCAAAGTCAGTCTGTGATAGTCATACTATGACTGACTTAACACATCCTTCAGGGCCTGGTAAACCTGAACGAGCAAAGGGGACAGATGTCCGTATCAAACTGGAACGACCACACAATCATCAGTCCTCATCGGTGAGTCAGCTCCACCCAGCAGTCAACAGAAATCTTATTCGGTAATGCTCAGTGCCCCCTGGTGTTGAAATGTTATATACTGCCCTGTAATTCTGACCAGTTACACATAAAGCAGATGCTGCACTGAAGCTGTGCAACAGTACAGTAGCTGCTTTACTGCACTGTGGTGCTGTATTGTTTATTGTGTTGTTGCTGATGTTTGCTGTTTGTGCATCTCTGCGTGCAGAACTGTTAGCTTTACTCACACGGTTGCATCCTGGATCTCCATCTTCAGGTTAGACTCTTCCCAATATCCTCTCTTAGCAAAATATATTTTAGTCATTCATATCATATGGCTCATTATGGAGGTGCATCCTCACACCTGAATTTGTGTCCAAAGTTTGACTGTCTGTCTTTCTTTCTTATTCCCCAAGCATTCCCATAAGTCACGATTCTTCTGAGAGATGAGACAAGTGCAGGGGTTCGCCACGACCAATGAGAAGGAGGAAGATGAAAAAGCAGGTGGAGCCTGGCCAGTGTGCTGCTCAGTGAAGGCCAGGGTGCAGAAATGCACAAACCTGGGGGTCACTGGAGAGGAAGACGCACAAAGAGGGGTCAGCTTTTGCACAGTGTTTCCCTCCACTCTTTTCTTTGCCTTTTTGCACATCTGTTGCCTTGTTGTTTGTTTTTCACTCACCTTTGTTTCAAAAGCATGCATTTCATCTACAAATGTAATACCTTAATTTATAAATGATGTTCCTTGGGTTTAGTTACTCTTGTTAAAGATATTCTGGGTACACTGGGTAAAGACAGTGCCATCGGGCTCTTTGTGTAGAAATTTTGAGAAGGACTTTTGTTGCAAGAGAGAAGATAATTCCTTAAGGAAATCAACAAAGGTTTTGGCTCAGTAAAACGCTCTATAGTATAAATAATACCAAATATTCAGCATCATAGGTGAGTATTATCTAACAAAATCTCAAGTATGATATCACTTTTATTCTATTGGATGCTGTTAAATGTGAGTATTTTCTGGGTAAAATAAAAATAGGACTGTATTTCAATGTCCCTAAGATCAGGGGAACACCACAGATCACAGTAAAGATGTATCATAAATGAACTGAAATGAACTGGCCTTAGAACTTAAACGTACAATGTCTTTGTCCTTTCGAATTATTTGACCTCACTTCTGTTAATCACACGTTCTGGAGCCATCAATGAGATGACAGTATTAGATTATTATATAATATATTCTGAATCCTTTCTGAGCACTCTAGTTTCTTAAAATTAGTGGTGTAATGCAGGTACACTTCAGCACTGTCTGTATTGTCTGATAATGTGCGTACAAATGTGTGGATATATCCATCAATGACTGATTTAACTGTTTTGTCCGAATTGTCCACTGGCGTTGAAACCAATCTCGACATTATGTTCTGAGTTGCTTTTGTTCTCTCTAATATATGTTTTTATTTATTGGTTTGATTCCTGTTGAAGTGGCATTTTTAGTGTACGTTTGTTATACTGTATTCCTATGGTGACTACATTCAGCATCCTGCCGTATGCTTATACTGTATGTGTTTTGGAGTAAATTATAATGTTATCATCTGTAAAGTCTATCACAGCATTCAGATCTCATTCAGTGCAGCAGATCTGCAATGCAGTTACAATAAAACAGTGAATATTTATATTGCCAGTAAGAAAATAACTACAAATACAACTACTGATTTTGTAAATAAATATTTAGTTGGAGTAAATAGTGTTCAATGCATAAGCCACTGATTTAAAATGGGTTGACCAACACTTTGAAATGACTGCCAAGTTAACAATTTATTGTTGTGTTTTTTCTTGTATTATTACATTTAAATATTATTTTATGAGAGAAAAAGAGTTTTGTAGAATACAGTTATTTTAAAATCTATTCAGACTGTTCTGTAAAAGGGAAAATCTCATCCTGCTGATAATTTCAGTTGCCTTATCATCACAAACTGATGTATAAATAATAAAGAAAATAGTTAATAGCCAGCAGGATTTACATTGAAATGAATGTTTTGTTGTTGTTGTTTTTATTGTAAATAAATTCCCTGAGAACTTTACAGCCTATTGTACAAACCTTTTCTTGCTGTGCATCACATCACTCAATGGAAACTTATTATTCTCCTGTTCTGAAGGCTACATAGTGAAAATCCCTGCAGTGAAATGCTCACATACTGTAGCTGCTTTATTTCCCAACATCTTAATGAAAGCTAAAACAGAAAGCCCCTATGAATAAATTATTTGATGTGGCTGCCCACAAATATGTAAAACTGGAGCAATCTAAAAGTGGAGGCTTCCCTGATTACACAGCTATGCCACATGGAAGAAAGAAACATATTCAGTTTTAATGAGTCAAAAGTCAAATAAAACAGAATCATTACTGAAGCAGACTGCTCACACAACAATAACAGTTGTAACATGTTTCAAGCAACTGTATAATAGGAAATAAACACAAGTAAGAGAATGGAAAATCAAAGTGAATATTTACATTTATACTCTGTCCTCAATATACTGGACATTTCTGTTTTATATGCTGGACAATGTCTGAATTAATATGTAAAAGAATTAGAATAAGAAAATCAATCAGTAACACAGCCTTATAAGTAAAGTGAAGGCTTGTGCATCACAAACAGCAGTAGCTCAAAGCTCTGACAAAAAACCCTGCAGCACCACTGAAGAGGTGTGTGTTAAGACCTCTGGGCATGCTGGGTTTTTGTTAGCCTGCCAGTGGATGTTGGAAATTCAGTCCAAAACACAGCACACAGATACATTTTACAATGGGAAAAAAGATGCCACAGATAAGAAACTATAAATTCAATTTTTTAATGCTATAGCACAGTGGTTCTCAAACTATGGTATGCGTACCACTTGTGGTACGCAGGTTTCCTCTCAGAATTTTTTTTATGAAAATTGAATAATAATATTAAAGACATACTACTACTACAGTGTGTTCATTCACATGATGTTGTAGCGGAAATCTGGTATCTGGATGTCAGAAATTAGAACCATTTACAGTTTTGTTGGGGATGTTTAATTCAGACACATGTGAGCAGACAAAACACAGGTCGGTAAAGTCGCTAAGGCAGACAGCTGTACAGCTGTGTTCAGATGCGCACACTTCACCCGTTTGATCTCTAAGGCTGTTTTTAGGTCACATGGACAGAAACAGCCTTATTCCCAGACATAGATGAAATCTAGTCGCTGAAGTCTATTGGTTAATAAATCGAGAGCACGGATTACTAAATGTGTCATACAGCCACAGAATCATCCTAGTTTACAGGTGAACTGTTTCCGCTCACTGAACAACGTCTGACCGTCAGACTTTTATACACTTGACATCTCCATAGACATTATTAACAGCATTAGAGTCACAGCACCGCATCCCGAATTACAAGTGTTTTTGTGGCTGTTTTTACGCACGGTCACATGGACAGAAACAGCCTTATTCACAGACATAGCTGAAGTCTAGTCGCTGAAGTCTGTTGGTTGATCAGGATGTGATGGTAAATCACCTATTTCTGAATCCAGAGTGAG
>JAUMHL010000028.1:20420492-20470683 GCA_032362345.1 Sandelia bainsii | reverse complement strand
TGTAGCGGAGTAAGAAGCGTTTCTTCTTCACAAAACTACTCAAGTAAAAGTAAAATGTATGGTGCAATAAAACTACTTCTAGAAGTACTTTTTCTTCAGAAAGTTACTTAAGTAAATGTAACTCGTTACTACCCACCTCTGGTCATAAGGGTGGTACTTGGAGAGCCAAATATTTTTTGAGGTGGTACCCGGTGTAAAAAGTTTGAGAACCATTGCTGTAGCATATGATGAATAATTCTCAATATTTGTTTTACAACTGCAGTTATCAGTGATAGCTGTCATTTCCAGATTTTACATGTTTCTGAGTCACCTCATTATCTTATAAAGATAATTTTCAAAAATACATCAAAATGGACAAAGCTAATAAACGGTAGGCCTACTATTAGAAAAAAAAAAGAGTCAAAAAGCTCTAATGTCAAGATGTCAGTGATCCCAGACAATTTTACCTGTATCTCTATTTGTTGTATATTTGGCCCCATATGGAGTTGAATTAACAATTAAGCTGGTTTATTTCATAGAAACATCAAAAGGTAAAGGTTCATTTGCACATCTACCATTGCCTGCTAAGGTTGTCAGTGCCCTCCAGTGGAACTATTTAAGCCTTCAACTGATCTACTGTATGTTGCTGCAGAATAATTAAATAATAAAAATGGGTAAAACCAAAATTTTATTTATTCAATTTAATAATTGTAGAGTAACAGCAGGTATAAGCAAACTGGAACTGGAACTGTAACAAAGATACGAAATATGACTATGATTTTTCTATGTGTTATTTCTTTTTAGCTCTTTCGGAACCTTTGTCCGCTCAAAGAAACAGGAAGTGCGCTAAATTGGTGACGCACGGAAGTGGGGTTCTGAAGTCACATTGAAGACGAAAGACCCGGTCAAACTAATATTAGGTAAGTCTGATTTTTAGATACGTAAATTAGTTGTATTTGTGTCTTTGACAGCAGAAATGATCTTATCCTTGATATTGTAGTCAAAATACCGCGATTTTCACCAAGTAATCTAGTCTCAAAGCGGAGCTAGCTAACTTAGCAACAGCAGGGAGCGTTAACGTTAGCGGCCAGTGATCAGGAGCAGCGTTACAGTCTGGGCGCAGTGAAGTTTGTTTACCTGTAGTTATATGCTCCCCTTATTTTAATCTGAGCAAAACCTTGACCTTAAACAGCTGTGACTTATGATGTTTAACTCTGTGTAGTCCCCTCTATCTCCTCTCGAGTCTTGGGAACTAACTTTACCCTTTTGCATGAACCTGGACGTTTTTACTTTAATTGTCGCCTTAAAAACAATTCCCATTAAAGTTTCCCACATCTCAAGGTAATGCATCGAGCTGTTCGTTTTGTCAGAACAACAGTTCAAACCCCAAATACGTTTCCTTATTTTCCTTTGACAATTAACCATTCACCTTTTGTCAAAAGTGACACTAATTCCACTGATGACACGTTTTGCTTGATCTAACATAATACAAAAATGCACATGTTTGAGTTTGAAGTGTTGGTCATACAAAACCACAAGTTTAATGATGTCACCTTGTGCTTTAGCACATTGTGATTGACATGTTTACTGTTTTTTCTAAAGTTTACAGACAAAGCAGCTAATTGATGAATCAAGTAAATAATTGTCAAATTCATTGAAAATAATCATCAGTTGCACCCCTACCTCAGTTTAGACTTTTTAAACTTACATTTACAATATATAGACATACCAGTTTGTCCATTCATCTGTAATAATAGTAAGAATAAATGATAATGGAAATAATTAAAGAGAACTTTATTATCAATTCGTGATAAAGTACATAGTAGGGGTCGCTCCACCGAAGAAAACTTTTTTCGTTGACTAACACACGCTATTTTGCTTGCTCTCTCTTGCTCACAGGACCAGTGGCCAGTCAACCCATTCCTGATGATTTTATTTGGATGATCATTGACAATGTTTACTTCAAGGCTTGTCCCTCGTCTCAGTCTATTACATAGAGCAACTTGTAAGTGTGAATCTTTTTGTCTAGCTAGCTAAGCTAAAACGATCTTTCCTGTATAGGTAATGTTACTCAAGGTCACATGTCTCGTTTTAATATCTAGGTGCAGTTCCGTCCCATGGAGAACTTTTGAGCAGATGTGTACAGCCGCTTCTTCCTGCTTACTGCTCTTCACCAAAACAGAAACTGAGGAACTACTCAACAGCAGCAGACAACACGTCTCCTCCTCGATGGGTCCAGCTTGAGCCAGAATTGGAAGAGGCTCTTGTGCCACGCAAACTGTCAGTAAGTCCTCTGGAGAGCTGGCTCTCCCTGCGCTACTCCCTCCCTCCCCTGCTGGAGTCTGCACCTCAGCTACAGGAGGAAGTAGAACGGTTGGACGAGAAGGTGCTGCCACCCGTCTCTGTCCCTGTTTTCGAGGATGGCGAGGGTTCAGCAACACCCCTTAGATGTAAAAATGTTTTGGAGATCCGACGGCGGAAGATGAACCGGCATAAATACAAGAAGCTGCTAAAACGGACAAAATTCTTGAGGAGGAGAGTGATGGAGGGTCGGGGGAGAAAGAAGCAGGTGAGAATTTTCTCTTATTTAAAGATAAAAATGTTTCTATTGTCAAATTAGGCTCCTGTTATACTAATGAATCGGCTGATTTATACATTGACTTGACCGACTGTGGGTCCTGCACAGAAACGATTTGAGGAGGATCTGAAGAGGATTTGGACACGAGCTGGACTGAAGAACACCCCCGAGGGATGGACTACACCTAAGATCTTCATTAAACAGCATGGAAACAAAAGGGACTGAGAAACACTGACAGTGATTTAGTTTAGTCACATCCCTCACACTGGACGACGCCACAAATCATCCTCGGGCACACTGCAGTTTCAACAGTCAGCCTACTTGCTGTGGTTTGCAGCATAATTGAAGCATCTTTCAGTGATGATGACATAATGAGTGTGCGCAGCTGTGGTTAACAAAGTGTATATAATCTAATAAAGACCTGTCTCTGTCAAGCCCAAGACATTGGGTGCTGTAATTTTCTGTTGGCTTTCTATTAGATTGTTAGCATTATAGAGCATCTTAACATCTTACTGTGGATGGCAGTGTTCTCACAGTTACTGCTGCGAGCAGTCATTTTTGAATCCAAAGCAAATAAAGAGCACCAGTATGTCATTCAGTTGGGTTGCTATTTTGAAAGTATAATAAATTGTACAATAAACCTTGTATAATAGACTTAATAGAGTTACTTAAGTAAAGTAACTCTATGTTTGTGGACTTGAATCCAGAAACAAGTCTAAGGTCAAAAAGAGGAAATGCACAAGATCGTTTTGTAACCGTTTTTTTATGCTGATGTTTCCTCTGTGTAGTTTCAGAGATAGTGAGAAACTGAGTACATTTACTTAAGTACTGTACGTCGGTACAGTTTAGAAGTACTTTTACTTGACAGAAGGATTTCAACTGTATGGTACTTTTACTTTAATTCAGAGAGAAATATTGTACTTTGAGACCTGTCCAGGATTTACTCTGCCTCTTGTCCGATGACAGCTGGGATAGGCTCCAGCACCCCCCGCGACCCTTACGGGGACAAGCGGTTAAGAAAATGGATGGATGGATATTGTAATTTTACTCCACGACATTGATTTTACAGTTTTAGTTAGCAGATGTAATAGACTAATAAATTAGGATATATTGTTATGGATTAGCCACCTGGTAAAAATCTGCTGCATCTTTACCAGCTGCTGTTTTTGTTTCACACTAAATCACTAGGTAACAGATGTTTTGATGCTCATCTTTTATATAAATACTGTAAATATAGATTTCATCTTTGAAAATGTGAACAGAATCAAAATCAATACTGCTGAAAATACATTGTTTAGTGGACTACTTTTACTTTTGTACTTTTTGTAGCCTACTTAGTCCTTGAGTACAGAATTTGAAGTGGCTTTTACTAGTAGTGGAGTATTTTTAGGCAAGTACTTGCACTCTTACTTGAGTAGTTTCTATACTCCTACCACCTCTGGGTTTTGGTGTGTTGCTTCATCACTGTTTTCTACAAAAGTTACTAACAATGATTCCTGTATTATTACGTGGTTTTCATGAAGAGCGCAGCAGCAGCATGAGTGTTGGATTCACTGGCTGCTGGAGGCGGAGTCTGTGCAGGCTCTAGACTGCAGGAATACAGCTGAGCTGCTGCTTGGTGAACTTGAACTTGAAGCGCTTTTGTGTTTTATCTATTGATGCGCACTCCTCCTCTGACAGCACTGTGAAGACGATGCGCCTAGGTATGATTCTCCTTCAGAGTAAGTTCTTCAGTTCTTCAGTTCTTTTGCTCTCAGGAGATAAAAAATAACTTGAGGGAACTTTCTTTGTGCAATAATTGGATCCAGGTTAGAAAGCTTTTCAAATCTCAGGTCTGCTCGGCTTCACTGCAAATATCTTCTTTTAAGTTAGATTTTCACTATTTTTTCAATATAAGCTATAATGTCGGCCCATCAACATACGTTGTGCGTTATTCGACTGGTTTTAATTGTGATGCAGTTGTTAATTGGTTAAAACGAGATTCCTGTGTCTTTTGTTCCAATGTTATGCATTTATTCTACTTCTTTTTTATTATCGGCTTTACCTTACGTGTGACGTTTTAGGATCTAGTTTTAGTTGCAGTAAACATGTTTTTCAAGGCCAGAATGCTGCTAAATTTTGTATTATTTATTTATCTACACAGAGTTTTTATTTATTTTCTGTCAACATCTTTTATTTTGAAAGATTCAGAGTTATGAAAATGGGACAACTGAGCATTGCGTACAGGAAACAATAAGGCAGCGCGTCCTTTGGCTAGTGTTTATGTGGGATCTTTTATGGCTTCAGCCCAATGTGTTTCTTGTTAACTGCGGTCTGAGTAGAGGAGTCAGCACAATCCAGCAGCCAGTCATTATATGAGTCAGTAATGAGTGTTTCACCACGAGTGGGCTGCTTTGAGTCTGGACGCCGTGGAGGTGGGGGATTACCACTTTAACCATGTTTATGATGGGCTCTGTCTTAATGAAGGGGCGCCAGCAACAATGCATGGAAAAATTTGAACTGCTGTTTTGAACAAATGAAGCCTATAAACATGTAGCTGCTCATTCAGCACTGAAAATAACGAGGTCACAATGAGCAGGCAGTCACTGACTTAGAGGTACAAAGAGGTGATGCCTTTCCAGCTATTATATAGACATTTATGTACAACATAAAAAAACATTTCAAAGGAGGTTTTGCACATCACCAGATTCTGCACAGGTGTCATCCCAAAGTGAACCCTATCATCAGCATTTATAGTTCATCCAATTATATTTTAACATTAAAGAGCAATATGATCTAATAACACATGCATCTATGATCATAGTCAATTAAAATATCAAACATTCAATCAAAACTTAAAATGTGACTGAGTCACACTATAAACAGTTGCTTCAGTTAATATTCAGATCCCTTCATTTTTTGCACCCTTTATTGTGTGCAACTGAAAGCTGCTGCCAACAGGGCTTTAACACAAAGTACTGAGTAATGTGTCTAGATACTTTAATTTGGAATTCAAGATTTTAGTTTTTTATATGTAAAACATTCTCAAACATTTATGAAAACATGTTGTGTTGATAAGTGTAGACTGTTGAGCAAAAATGGCAATTTTATCAATTTAAAATCAAATGTACAATATTATAAAGTAAAGGGTTCTAAATGCTTTCTGAAAGCACTGAATATACAGTACTCTAGTTTAGTCCAGTGGTTGCTAATTTGCAGGGCTGAGGTTGGGCCCCTCCAGTGGATCACATGATAAATCTGGGGGGGCTGTAAGATGATTAATGGGAAAGGAAACCAGAGAAGCAAACACATTTGTTTTCATATTTTGGACCTTTCTGTAATTTTTGCTTTCTTGATTTCTAGATTATTCTAACTTGTGGCTTGAATAGTTATTTGAAAGAAACAATCTGAACCTTGTAAAGATGAAATCACTCACTGGAAGAACTGCCCACAGCTCACTGACAATAGGCCAAGGTAGACAATACATTTTTGTCATAACAACTCAATTGCTGGTTAAATTTTTTACAATGTGTTGTCTTTATGGGGGTATCATAGTTTGTACATAAAGTTTTAATCTGAAAAAATAAATAGTAACTAATTAGTGAAAGATAAATGCAGTGGATTAAAAAGTAAAATATTTCCCTCTGAAGTAGAAATATAAAAACTATATACTACTTGATAAAATGTACTTAGTTACTTATAAAGGCCAAAATATTGGAAAGTGCTTGCGGTCTTACTAATTTGGAATAAATCTTGAAAAGTACTTCCTCTCTACACACGGTTGACTAAAAGTTTTAGCTGCTTCTTAATGTACATCTGAGTGTATCCACAGTCAACAGGGTTCTGAATGTATCTTTGTATGTTTAGCTGAGTCTGCAACTGGACATATTTGTTTGATTTATTCTCAGCCTGTGAGGGGGCTGTGAGTAAACTTCACACACACACACACACACACACACACACACAGCGCTCATGAATCACAGAAATTATGCTGTGTAGATTCATTTTTTACGTTTGAGTCACACATATAACACATTTTTAGTTTTACCTTTGGACCGACACGCTGTTAAATGATTCTCCATGTGATTTCTGGGGGTACAAATCACAGCAGGGATTTTAAAGGGCATTTGCTAAATGTCTGTTATTATCACTGGTAATTCAATAGCACATTGTTAAGTCTTTAGTGTTAAACCAGCCTTGTGAATCACTACTTTATGTGTGTCTGGAGGAGAGATGAGAGAAAATTACAGGGACAGAGATACTTTGTTTTACCTTCTGCAAGAAAGTTTATACCCTTCAATAGAAAAGCCACCAGAGTTTTCCAGCATGAGGTCTCCTCTCTGATGCCAGTGTGTGTGCTGAAATAATTTCCCTTAGCTTGAAGTATCATTATTTAGTGGTGCATACTTCATGGCACGTACAGCTGGGCTCAAGTCACTGCATAATAGCACAGTAGCAGGGCTCCAGTGAAATATTGTTTGGATGTGGTTAAATGAACACTCTCTCATGTGTCTGATGCCTTTGCTCAGATCAAGTAAATCAACCACGTGCAGCCATGATGAGAAATATATATCTATTTATTAAATATATTTTGTGCAGGATGCTTCTTGGTGTTAGGTCATTACTGTTAAAAGTAAAAATGCTTTTTATTTAGTCATTTGCTATTTACTGCTTTTAGACAGTGCTGAGTGAAGTATTCAGATCTTCAACTCAAGTAAAAGTAGCCATAGAGTTGTTACATACCGGCACTGCTTTTAGAATATATGTAGCCTAGGAAAATTAGTTGACATATGCAATACAGTAACAGGGGTTCTTGGAGCTTTATTAAAGTAAAAGAACAAAAACAACATACAGGTGTCTCTAGTGCATCTAAACCAAAGCCATCCTGTTAAAATATTAGTTAAAATATATTAATTTACAGATGGAAAACTTTATTTGTAAAAACTTTGCTTGACTTAACTAAAAGTCTAGAGACCAGAAATGCCAAAAGCCTTGTCCACGTCACACCTTAGCCTACTTCTAGGTCCTAGTGTGTTTTGGAAATGGTTTTTAAGATATTATGGTTTTGTTTTAGAGCTCGTCATGGCCTCACTTTAGTGTTAGTATTGTACAAGCCTGTGTGTAGTTGTGTGTAGAAGAGGGGCCCCGAGACCTGCCACAGGAAATTAGCTTGGCTAATCTCTTCTTAAAACAGCTTTTTTGTTGAATTGAATTTTATATCTATTTTCATTTTACTGGAATCGTTTTTATTGTTATTTATCATAAAATGTAATGATATTACATTGAGGCCCTGTGTAAAGCATTTTGTAGCAGGCTTTGGACCGTGCTTATTAATGATTATTTTTAATTTCAAATCTGTAATATATGTATGTCTTTGTTTAGTCCACATATTTTTTTATATAGTCATTTTATCCTCACATTAATTAAAACATAACATCGCACTGAAGGTGCTGCACCTCTAGCCTTACAAGTACAGTAAAAATCACAGTAATCATGTTCTGGGACTTTTGGCACCAGGCTGTGTGACTGACGTGAGCTCAATAGCAGCCTGGTTCTTCAGCCCCTCAGGATCATGGCCTTGCAACAGCCAGGATGAATAGAGGGTCTGTATATTTTGGCTGCATGCATCTCCACTGGGCCTTCAGTAAACAGACGATAAAATAGCACTGTGGGAACAGTGCATTAGAAGTAGAAAATGCTCTGTAGGAAAATCTCCTATCTCTAGAGCAAGAAAACACAAACAGCAAATTAGTTTCCAGAGTTGAAACAGTTGACGTGTTTTTTCTGCTGTTGTTTTCCTGTGTGGAACTTAAAATCTTGTCCTTTTATCACTTCTTCTGTTTTCTTCTGTTTCTTTTAAACAGTCCTCTCACTGAATCCACATCTGCTCCAACTATTTCACTGTTGGGTCAGTCCAGGTCAAAACTAAACTCCAGCTAGTTCAGCCTAGCTTTCCTGGTCTTATAAATAATCTTCAGACTTATTTAATGAACAGGCTAATACCTGTTAAAACTATGTAATCCAGCAGCAGTAGACAGTATGAGTTAAAAGGTGATCCTCGAGGTTCACAACTCTGATCATTCATGTTTCTGTCTCTTTCAGTTATTGTTGTGCTCTTCCTGCCTGAAGGTATGATATTTTTATTCATCTCTGCATGGCCCTAATAAGTGTTGAATATGTAGGAGCTTCTCCTAGCTTCATTTTTGCATTGATCTTCTGAAACCGTGTGTTATTGTGTTAGCATGGGGTCAGAGCAGCAGCAGCAGTCTTGGTGTGGTGGTGGAGGCCAAGAACATCACCCTCCCTGCGGGGTCTAAGGCCGTCCTGCCCTGCCACAGCCCCCGTATGGTGTGGACCCGGGACACACTGAAGGACCGTCAAAGGGTGGTGCACTGGGACTTAGTCCGCAGCAGCCCCGAGTATTCTGTAAAGAGAGTCCTGGACATGTCTCCTGGGGCCCGCCAAAGGGTCTACAATGGCTTCAACAAGGGACGCATTTCTATTCCAGACTCTGCTTTCAATGATGGCAACTTCTCCCTTATTATCAACAGTGAGACTTCTTCATTTTCCATTATCACCACATATATTACACTCTTCCATTCATAACTTGTTGTTGAAATGCTTTTCTTTTTTGAGATGTGATCACAACTGACAAAGGAGTTTATTCTTGTAATCTGCACCATCATTACTGCCAGATTCACCAATCCATTCAAATCCAGCTCAATGTCACGAAGTCAGGTGAGGCCTCCCTATCATACATCCTAATGTTATTCCACGAGTCCTGATGTATCAACTACATTGTATAGCAACACATTTCACCCTCTTCTGTTTCCAGCTCGGAAAGAGAAACGTTACTGGGATGGAGAGAAGACTGTATTTGTGGTCTTGTTGGGCAGCTCCGTGGTATTGCCGTGTGTGAACAGGCGCCCCTTGTGGAGAGAGGGTCTTCAGGAGGACCAGCAACAGGTGGCTCATTGGGACTTCCAGCCCCCTGGGGTGCGTCCTGATAGAGCTGATCGCTTGGTGGACTTGTATGCCTCCGGAGAGCGCCGCGATTATGGACCACTCTTTGCCCAGAGTGCGATGAGCGTGACGGAGGATGCGTTTACATTTGGAGACTTCTCTCTAACAATCTCTGACTTGAAACCTGTTCACAGAGGCCTTTATTCGTGCCACCTGCACCACCACTACTGTGGTCTGCATGAGAGACGTATCTTCAGACTCACTGTGGGACCACAACTTCCACCCGCCCCCACTACAGCAACCAGGATTTTCCAGAATGAAGAGCCAGAACCAAGTAAGTCACTCAGAATTAAAAACAACAAGTGAGACACTTTGTTTTCCAGACGCTAGTGATGGTAAATGTTTTTCCCCATATGGTTTCTTGGTAGAATTGTGCATGGAGAGAGACCACTACTCCTGGGTTTTTTGTTATATTTATACGCATAGTTGGTCAGTTAAATCAGTTCCTCTTCTTGCCAATTTGTCCTCAGTCCTGTGTGTTTTTGTCTTGGAGCTGAAGAGGGAAGGAGGAGGTCGAAGGAATGTAGAAGCGAGCTGAGTAAGAAAGAAATAGTAGTAAAGGGCTTTTTAGAGTCATCTATTTGGAGCTATGGCTCGAGAAGTTGTTTACAATAAGTAGCTTTAAATTGTCTGCAAAGGAAGTGGTCTAATTTTCCTTGCCGCCTTTTTTTTTTCATTTACAGCTGGAGACTTTTTAACTGCTCTGAGCAGAGGAGTAGGCTCCAACAGCTTGTAATTTAGGGAGTAGATGGTCATATCTGGTGTTTTTTCCTCCATTTGACTCAATTTTCCCAAAGTCCCAACCATGAGTCTGGACCGGTTACACTGTTATCTCGATGTCTGCTTTTTCTTTTTTTCTCCCTGTTTCTGCTCTGTTTCTCTGCCGATGTGTGTCAGCCTCTGGTTGAGGCGTGTTTACCAGCACCCAAAGGAAGTCTGATACAGCTGTTCAACATCTGGGCCAGCTGTGACATGAAATAGTAAAGTAAGGGGAGGGGATGAAAGCATGTGTTCGACTATAGATCCTCCATTCACCTTTAAAGAAATGACAGGCCGTTTAATAACCCTGTAAAGTATATTGTGAAAAAATGCACATGTGGATAGATGGCAACCTGCCCACGTCCTCTGAGTAAACCTTAGGAAGAATTCACATCTTCTTCACGCACTGCTGAGCTTGTCTGTTAGATTTCACCCTGCTTGTTTGTTTTCACAGGGGCACCAACAATCATCTGAAAATACAAATGTCACAGGAGCATTTCGCTGTAATTATTTATGGCAGGAATAAATACAACATTATTTCTTTGTAATTGCGAAGGAAGCATTTTGTGAGCTGCTAGCAATTCAGCAGAAATCTTTATCTTTGAAAATGAAGAAGCTTTTCTTCAGTTCATTGACTTGCAAATGGTGCATATCCCATCGGAGAAAAAGCGAAGGTTAACCTCCGTGCAGCGTATGTGAAATAGCCGTTAACACATACACACTTGTCAAATCTGTCAGGACAATGGAAATGGGCCACTGCTGGGACATGGCTGCAGCTCTGACTGTGACAGCTGAGCTCTGCAGGCGATGTCCTTGGACATGTCTTTGCACTTTCATGCATATTAGTTACATTAAATAATGACAGGTGATAATTACCAACCAAGTGGGTGGATGATTAAGACATTTTTTTTAATTGATTGTCTGGTTTTGAGAGCGTCGGCGGAAATAGTACATTACATGTTTTCCTCATTAGTCCCTCAGCAGTGTTTGGTTTTGCTAGTGTCCAACTTAGCTGCTTTAATGAGAGATCATAAAGTTAGATTTATGAGAAACATCCAAGAGGAAAAGATTTGATATAGCCTAATTCATGATCTTGTGATCTGACTTCTGTGATTAAGCTACTTTTTGAATACAAGGTATTTCAACAGCTCTGCAAACAAGCACTGAAGGGTTATTCTGTGGTACAGTACTCTGAAATGTACCATACACTTTATAGTAGACATGGAGAAGACAAGTAGACAAGTTTGTAGCTGTTAGGATTTTCTCCAAGCTAATTATATCTTTTCTGCTCTTGTCAATTTTAATAATTACTGTTAACTATCTAGAAAGTGCAAACAAACAGTTCAAGTCACTGTGAAACTGGGTGCTGGCTGCAGTGTAGACAGATACAGTGTTTAAACCTGCTTGTCAGACTGTAAAGTTCACCAATGAACTCAGCTCAAGAGATTTTTTTTTCCATACAAGCACAAACTAGACTTCTGTGTTTGTGAGAAGATGAAAAAAAAGTCCTAAATGGAAAACTAATACAGACATGCAGACAAACCACATTACAGAATTTGTCTCTCTGTCCTTACACTTCCCCTCTTTTCTGGTCAGCCCGTGTTTTTCTGCAGAGAGAGAGAGAGAGAGAGAAAAAAAACAGCTGCATGACATCAGGTCTGGAAGTCATTACCACCAAGCAGCATTTTGACATTTAACTCCTACTCTCACTCCTCCTGCTTTTGGATGCAAATGAAAAAGAGGACGCCTTGAGGGAAATAAAAAGGTTTACTTATGTAAAAATGTTAATCCGCTCTAACAATTCAATATACTGTTAAAACATTATCATAAATCCTGTATGCACACATTCAGTTGTTATTAAATTGAGGGGTTTGAGTTTCATTTGATATGTATAATATTTAGCAGTGGTAGGTGCTATTTGAATGTATTATTTTCTGTTTTTAGGGACGGATGACATGCAGAGTCCACACGTGGTGAATGTCATCCTCCCAGAACATCGAGCTTATTTTGTGCATCATTTGGGATACATCCTGGCAACTTTCTTACTGCTGGTGTTCATCGTTGTTGCTGTCATCGTGCTCACACGACGACGCAAAAAGAGAGGTATTGTGAATGTGTTCATCTGAAAAAACGTTTTTCCTTGTTCCTGGCTCAGATCTGACAGGTTGCTCATATTTTTTATCGTTGCTACCATAGAGCACACTTGTAGGGGTCACCTTTTGTGGACAATGTGCTTAAGATTGTGTTCCTTTTTTCTTTTTTCAGAGTTAGACTACAAACTTCATCGATCTGCTCGGTAAGGCTTTACTATGTGGTAACTTAATACCACTTTTCTTTAAAGTGAAATCAAATCCAGTTTTATGCATAAAGTTGTTTATTTTGCACAGGGCAAATGTGCTGAGTGGAGGTGAAACGTCATTGGACTGCACAGAGCTAAAGCCCTGTAACCAAGAACCTCTGAATTCAGGTACAGTGAGACAGTGAGTAAACACACATGACTTACATTGATTAAGAAAAGTACTTTACTTTCTGAACCTGTGTGTCTGGTACAATTCACAGACTTCAAAAACAATCTACTGAAAGAGAGAGATATGACCAAAGACTGCAATAAGGGTGAGCTGATGCTGTGTGGAGTTTCAATAAAAAAACATCCAGCAGCTCTAGATATCCTTACATCCTTATAGCCACAGATAAGAAACACTACATGTTATTGATGCATGATGTTCCTTTCCCCCTTCTCCCAACTCACTTCAGACTTTGATGGGAAGCTGTGGAAGTGAGTGAGCTATTTCTGCGATGCTGCTGGCAGGTCCAGGGCAAAACACCTGAAGAGGACCGTGGAGAAAAGGAGAAAGAAGTTAGGAAATCCAGGAGAGGACAGGAGGAATGCTCCCTCTGCTGTAACTCTAGCATACTAAGCGTTTTCACTGAAAGGCAACATTTTTAAACATGTTATTTTAAGTTTTAAGTATACTTTGCATTTTCACCAGCTTTTTATAACACTGCGGTATAAAACACATATTTGATCCATACTTTACATCCATTGATTTATGGTGAATTTTAGGCATTTTAATCATTTTTTAAATAAATATTTGTTATTAAAATGCATGTTGTTTATTAAAGTATGTTTTGCATGAACTGTGCATGCTTACAGAGCTGCCACCTCACACTTCTTCTTAATTGTTGAAATGTTCTATTTTGCACAAATTCTGTTGTACTTTAATTTGTAAAAGGTATTCAATGTGTTTCAAAGCTTAATTTACTGTATGTAAACAGTGTTTGGCCACACACTCCTACATATAGATAGCAGTTTGACATTTTTTCCAGAGCATGACATTTTTTTGTGATGAAGTGACTGAATTTCAACTTTCTTCTGGATTTGATGTATTTTTAGAAATACTAAATATGAGACTTAAAATCTTCTCCAAATATTTTCCCTTAAATAAGCAAACCTGTTACAGTTTTTGTTTATTGATAACTTGTCAGTTTAAAAAAATAAGAAATTGTAGGATCATAGACTAAAGTCAGTCACAACTCAGGAAAAAATGTAAACCTTTTATTTGTTTTTTTGTTTGTTTCCTTTTGTTTTTTAATGGGCTGTGTAGTGCTTGTTTGGATCAAGCATGTAAAATATGCCCACGATTTATAAAACACTGAATTTTCACCACTGAATCTGCTGGTTAATGGTTAACAGGTTATTAGAAATGTTGCCTTATGAGGTTTGCTGCAGGAAGAAGTGTGTCTACTGTCTCAACAGTGCTAAATCACCATCTCCACTCCTGACCCCTTCTTTCTCTTCTTTCAGTCTCTTTCACACACTCTAATGTTGGTCTCTACTAATAAAACATTTCTTCATTTAAAGATTCACAACAGTGGTCACAGACTTATGAATCATATTTGTTCCTGTTGTTGGAGAGGGCTCCACTGGCATTAGCCCAAATATTTGTTGTTGGGATAAACAGAGGATCATGATATGAACTGAAAATGTATGAATAATGGTTTAAAAGGAGAAAAAAAAATGGAGGTGAGTAATTTACCATTCATTAAAATGTAGAGTGATAAACTTGACACTGTAACTATGCAGAACAAGACCACCATCTATTGTCAGGTCTGGGTGAGCAGTCACATCAATAATAAAGCAGTTACAAACATATCAGAGTAACATCCACATGTTATTGCTCTCATTACTGTAGTTGCTAATATTGTTGTAGACATATCTAATATTTAATAAGCCTATTAAATGTTATGTTTTTTCCCAAGTCTCTCATACTTCTGCTACTGAATTATTTTATTTTATTAAATACAATATGTTGGATCATTGTAAAGTATTTGAATTGTAGAATTTGTATGTTTTTATTTATTTTTATTGGGATGGTCAGGGTTTATTACAGCTAATGTGGACAGGAATGCAACATTGTTAGGCCTTTGTTTTTCACAATACACTTGTTTTGTCACGGGAATATCTTTGAATCTATTTACTGAATTAAATGTATAATCAGTTGGATTATTGCTACCGCTTGGACATGATATTCCACTGTGATCATTCATCAGAACTAGCGGCAATTACTAAAGATAAAAAAAAGAGGAACAGCATCCAGACCTACTATGGCCAGTCCACTTCCACATCGTGTGCGCTCTGCACCGTTCACAGTATGATTGTGTTGTATAAGCTGCGCACAGCACAGGCGCACCACTAGATGACAGCACTGTCTAACCAATTAGCTTGTGAAAAATAGCAATATGCCCAACTCCATATCGCAAGGATGTGGACTGTCCCTTCCTGTTTTAGTGCCGAGAGAGCCACCGTACCGACTCACACTGGAGCAGGAATACAGACACTCACAACGCGATTATGTCTGGATTTTCGCCGTGTTTGTCAAAGGCACGGAGCTTTGTTTTCCATCGTGGGTTTCTGTTTTAGGGAATGCTGTTATGTTATTCTACGGGTAGCTGGTAACATAGCAGGCCTGTTTATTGCGCTGCCAACCCTTGTTCCTTTCCTGTGTCAATGATTGTCCTCCCCTCACTCTCATGGCGGAGACTAAAATAATATATCACATAGACGAGGAAGAGACTCCTTATCTGGTCAAACTGTCCGTTTCTCCAGAGAAAGTCACCTTAGCGGATTTTAAAAATGTCCTCAACAATCGACCGGTCAATAGCTACAAATTCTTCTTCAAATCGATGGACCAGGATTTTGGGTAAGTGGCCACCGCCGGTGATTATTATTATTATCAGCCCTTTCGTGCGGCTCGCTTGCTGTTTTACGCTGTTATTGGTGTGTATCTAAACAGCTTTATTACAGGCCGTCACGGACGAAATCAAACGATGCCAGCTGCAACATTGTTACATGTGCAAACTACAGTGTCACGTCTGTTTCCCTGCTACTGGCACCTGCTCATTATTACAGGCTATCCTGTGCGCAGTGGAGGAGACACGAGTGTTTGAAGTGATACCAGATCTGCCCAGAGCCCTAATGACGCAGCCCTGCGTGTGTTACACAGAGCCAGACCCCTGCTCCTCAAATTATTTTCAGTGCATTTACCCACATGTATGTCAATATATGTAAATAATGTAAAAAAGATTTGTATATATTGTCCACATGTTCAAGTTCTCAGGTTTCACATCGTTTTGTTTTGGCTTCCATGTGTGTGGTTGTAAAATTTTCACTATGACTATGTCAAAAATGGTGATTTTATTTTCATCTGCTTTTATTAGTCCATAAGAAATTTAGTCTATTTTACACTCACACACAGACGCAAGCTGACATACAGTCATACAGTGGACTGCAGGTGAATACCAATGGGTGATTGTGAGTATAATGATATAATCAATGTTTGCATTTACAATAACTGCTCTAGAGGAGGAGATCTGTCAAACAGCATTACATCCTCTCAGTTTTCTAAGTTTTCTAATGATCATTGTGTTATATAAGGTCTTATTAGGTGTTATTGTAATAACACTGGACTTAATGCACATTGAACAGGGAGTTATTGGATATATTATATCATACATGCTTAGCATCAGTTATCAAAGCTAAACAAAATATTTTCATGGCCCACGACACGTCATGTGAAGGTATTGTTTTGGCATTTAAATGAGTGAAATGAACTTTTCCGTCTTTTTTCTGTCATTTTGGTAATCCCAGAAAGTCAAAGTCAGGAACTTCCTCCACAGTCCGCCCGATGCTGGATGTATAAACTAATCTGATGTAATGAGTCATTTTTTTCTGTCCGCTCCTGTTTGTAATCCCATCCTGATTTCCAGGACTTCTTCAGGACTGATTTTCGGAACTTCTTCAGCTCTCTTGGTCAGCATAGCAGGCCTCTGATGAGGATGACATATTTGTGTCAATGCCTGTTTCTCATTCCAGTCTGAAGAGTCATACAAGGGCCCACACACACTAAAATCAAGCTCTGTAAGTGTAGATGTGATTGGCGGAAATGCAGAGGCAGGCAGTGTCTGTAATGGCAAACATACAGTTCCACTGCAGCCTGACCTTGTGAGGGAAACTGGCTCTTCCTGGTGGCAGGCTAAGCTCGGTGCGCCGCTTTGTCCCCAGCCCCGGCTTCCTGCCTCTCTCGCGCTGCAGGCCAGGCTACTCGCTGGGCCTCAGGTGATCGACAAGCAGATTATGGAAACAAACAAAGCATGTTTGCTCTCACCACATGGAGACGTGGCTCCATGTTGCTGAAAACACTGCTATAGTAGACTGTAGACTGTAGTGGGCTCCTGTATGTGCATCAACAAACCATGTGAAATTCATTTGTGAAATGGACATTGTAAAATGAAACGAGAGCTTTCAGACATGGCTGTTACACAGTTTGTAAAGGCGTCTCCATGAGCATCCGTGCCTTTGAGTTAAGGTTGAATATTCAGGCTCTGTGAATGCCGTATGGTACTGGCACAGTATGGAAGCAAAGCCAGTCAAAGACACAGAGGATAGCAACGCTTTGTGGTAGCCATGCTGACTGTACTGCATACACACAGACAGTATGGCTGCTGGAGAATTAGCAAGGGAGGAATAAGACTGCTGAGCAGAGAGGGAAAACATCAAATCCCTTGCAGTTATAGACAGTGTTTGAAATGTAAATGAGCAGTCAGCGCAAGGTCCTCTGTAGTAGACCCCCTGCTATGAAGGAAAAACCAGCTATTTTTTATGGCATCACTGAAGTACGTTTGTGCTGTCCATATCAGTTCTTTACGCACTGACCACTGAATTTGATGAACAGTTTAACCCCATCTCATTAACACCTCATTTTACCGCAGTGAACACGTCATTTCGGTTCCATTTGGAGTCGTATGGAATGGATGTGGCATTTCTGTGCGCTATCAAACAAACAAGAGCACAACAGATTGAATGATGAATGTTCCTTTGTGCACGTTTGATACCTCAGTTGTTGTTGTTTTTTTCTCTCAGTAATATTCATTCATCAATATTCATAAGACAGGAAGCTAATTGAATCTGGGATTGTTTTGACGCTACTCACTTGGCTTTTTCGGAAACTTCAAGGTGATGTTATTGGGTTTTGTCATTGCCACTGGTGGGTGAGTGGGTTTGAGATCTCACTATAATGCAAGTCACAGAGGCACTGTGGAGCTGAGGAAGCAGCCAAGCTGAAGGTCTGAAAGAAACAGTCTTGTTTGTGCCTCAGAAAAAAAAGGGGGCTGGTAGGGGGATCTTTTTTCTGCTGAGGAAGTGATGCTCAGCCCCTGTAGTTAGAGGACAAAAAAATCTGCAGCTTTTTGCACAAATGCACTGCTTACTGCACCTCACTTGTTTTTGCTGTTTGAGGGCTCTTGACACATTTGAAGGTTATAATGCACTTAGGTGTCAGAGCACTAACGACTGTGTTCTTACTGCAATAGTCCAAATGTGGTTATTATGGTGCTGTGTAATTCACATTAAATTGACCCCGCTTGCTATTATTAAGTGTTTTCTTCATGGTCACATTTGAATCGAGTTGTTTCTTGACTCAGATTCTTTGTCATATTAAAGTTAATCCATTCATAATATCATTTGACTGCAAATGTTGTGCTTTCTTGTTTGTAATATCTTTAGCATCAGCCCACCAATGTCCTTGGACTGCTGGCCATTGTTGGCTGGCTTCTCCGGCCCCTGGTTTCTGGATTAGGCTGTAACTACCCAGCCCTCCTCTCTCTCAAAGTACAAACAAACACGTCTAATCTTCCCCAGCTACACAAATATCCTCAGCAGCAGAATATTCAGTGATCACCTGGGTAAATCTTGTGTCATTATCCAGTGAAATCTGTTAAGACCTTTTTAAGCTGTCAGCTCTAAGAAGTCAGCTCTGTGACATTAGCCCACACCAGACACATACTTCTCTAAACAGGGCCTATGGTTTGTGTGTGAGCGTTAATGTGTGTGTCCCTGCTTGTTAAAAGTCCAAGCGTGGAACTAACAGTAACGTGCTTGATATCAGATGGTAGCTGAAAGAATGCAGGCCAAGGGTATTTTATCACATGTTAAAGATCTCGTCTGTCATCATCAGAATTGTTTTTTGGTTCCTTTGGTTTCAGTTCTTGCAACGGACTGAGAAATGTCTCACGTATTTATTTTGTGTGCCAGCTCTTCCAGTGATATTGTCCAGCCGTATTCAAACATCAGGAAAAAGAGGCATTGCTGATATTACATTTGCACGGGCCACTCCCACATCCTCGCAAGTCATCTTACAGCTGGTCATGCAGCTTGAGAAAGAGGATGCGAACACTTCCTACCTAACAAGCAGCCGAGCAGAGTAAGCCCTCGCCTCCTTCCCTTTTCCTCCCTGAGGTGCAACAGGCCGCTGCAGCAGACTCTGTGGCCACAAGGCTACACTATCTCCGTCCACCACTCCCAGGAATACAGCTCCCACTTCGACAGCGCACACAAATACCCAACCAGCTTTGCTAATCATTTTAGTAGCAGTAGAAGTTCTGGCAAACAAGAAGTGGGGTTTAAAAAAGCTGTAAAGTCACTGTCAGAGACACCGCTGCATAAAATCTTCTTAGGCTTTTCGCTGCTCTCAAGTCATGCCTCTCCTTTTTCATGTGCTGTGTTCAAAGCCACGCGGCTAATGTGAGTTCTCCACAGAGTTTCAGAAATGCTTAGGAAATCCTTTCCACAAAAACAAACAGCATACATAAAGACATCCAGGGAATTGTAATGGAAACTGGCAATGTGTCAGGGTGTTTTAACCCTGTGTGTGTGTGTGTGTGTGTGTGTGTCAGTGTGTAAGGTGTTAGCCAGCTCATCTCCTATCCCTCAGCTGGCTCCAGGCTCGTTCTTCACGACACGAGCCTAGCAGGGGTGGTGACTGCTTGCTGCTGAACTGTGCCTCAGCAGGTCAAAGGGTAACTGGGAGGTATTTTTGTTGGGAATTTACAGCCAAAGGTGCACACTCTGATTGAGGCTCATGCACTAGATGACTCTATTAATACTACAGTCCTGTGCCTTGACACCTCCTGGGCCTGTGGCCAGCTATGAGAATCTATTTTTCTTCAGTGGATCATCATGAAACATGTACACCTGCACAGGTTTACAGGTTTAGACCCATTCATTATTGTTTTATGGCCCTATCTTACCATGCTGAGTGACCCTTATCACATTGTTGTGTTTAGTGTAACTGGCTGGACAGCTGTGATGTCCATAAATCACTGATAGAGACTCACTGAGCGGACACCATGCTAGCAGGAGCGCAAAGCTGGTTGAAAGCCATGTGGAAAATGTGACTTGCAAAGCGTGAATGTCTCTTAACATGTGACAACAGGGCAGGGAAGGGACGTGTCTCCAGGCTGAACCGTGTTGCGTTGAGCTGATTCTGTGTCCCCTCTCCTGGTCAGTTAACCTGACTATCTGTCTGCCTGTTCCCCAGGGTCGTCAAAGAGGAGATTTCTGATGACAACGCCAAGCTGCCCTGCTTCAACGGGAGAGTAGTTTCCTGGGTAAGTGAGATGGATGGTGCACCCCTGCTGCCCCTCTCTCTCTTGGCTGCTTACCTGCTTGTGCAGCCTCGGCTCTAACCAGAGATATGTGGAGCACTCATGGATCATGTAAATGTAGCAATGTAACGCATCCAAAGAGCTTTTTTAAACACTCTTCACTTTGAGCTCACTGTATTGTGTAGGTGGTTCCATTTGATAGCTGATTTCGTCACTACAGCAAAATACAATCAGCGGTGGCTCAGTTTGATCTAAAGCTTCTACGTTAACCCGCTGTGTTGAATTGTACAATAGATTACTCTATTGACTTGTGGGGCTTTATAGCATTGTGTAATTATGGAAGATAAATAGTGCTGTGAGCTTAGGTTTCCCTACGGGGCCAATAAAATGTGTTAAATTAAATCAATCTGTCATGTTAGGGGACAATTTACTTAATCACTGTCCTGTCATACAGGACAGAAGATGTAGGCTGAAGCTTTGGCTTTACTCTAAACATTGGTTTCAAGACTAAGATCAAGGATATGCTTGATTTAATCAACTTAGTGCCATCTGTGGGGAAATTGATTATTTTGCTTGGCTCCCACAACAGGGAGGTCACGGGTCTCACGATGGTGACACTGACTGTTTTTCTCAATAAGCAGCGTCACCTCTACCTGACAGCTGGCTTTAAACACAAGCAGTACTTGTGTTTAAATGCGGCCTCAAACTGCTGCTCAACAGCCAGTTAACCCAAATGTATGCATTTTTCTTTCGCATTTGATTAAGGTGCTTTTCTCTGTACGATACACCAGTGTTGCCTTAAATGTTTTAAACAGGGCACCGCTTGCGTATAGAAAATGTTGTTCATATCAGTAACAATCTTTCACTGCACCATTCACATAAATGTTGATAAATATAAATTCATAAAATATTGCATATGAAGCGCCCAGTATGTAACATTATTTCATGACCATACTGTAAGCAAGCTGTAATGTTGTGCACAACTTTTTTTTTCCCACTACCATAATAACTAACATGGTTTTTAAAATCAGGCTGTGATCATACTTTGTTGTTAAGGCAATGAGATAAACATTGATCTATATCATATATTAATTAATAATATATTAATTAATTAGTATTAATTTGTTTATGTGACTGATTTGATTTATATTTCACAAATCCACACTATATAAAGCATGTATCGACAGCCCATATTGACCACAACAATGTAAGTGGGTCTTTTTTTAATTCAGTATTTCCACTATCAGTTAAAATCATTAAGTCACAGTAGAATGTCTACATCTCTACAGCAATCCCATTGCCACATGTTACTTACATAAAATAATCCAATGAGGTCTATACACTGTGTTATAGGAATTTGGATTTCAGAAAAAGAGGACACTGGCACTGGATCAGGAAACAAAACCAGGAGAAGAAAAGTCGGAGTAAAGTTGGTGCATCCTCAAAAGGATGGAGGCATTTTTCCTTTTCAATAATGTCAAACACAGACAGTAACTATTATAAAGCAGTTTTCCATAAATCTGGAGAACCAATGACCAGAGTGAAATCTGCTCATTTTTAACATGCGTCAGATAGAATTTTTTTTTGCATGCAGCAGATGCGTAAGGTCACAGAAAGTGCAGAAATATTCTCAGTCTTTGAAATAAGCAAAAAATTTTTTAAAAAGCACCACACTATGTTCTTTTAAGAACCTAGTGACACCACAGTGACACCCGTGAATCCCAAACCTTGCATTAGAATAATCATAGCCCATACAGTTGTTAGTCCTTTCTACTGCTGCCTGCTTTAACTTTCATTATTCTAGCTCAGATGAAAGGAGAATAGCTGTATCTGTGGGTCAGCGTACATCATCCTTTGTACTGACACTCAACTAAGTAAAAGCAGTGTGGTCTTTTAAGTTTCTGTCTCTCGCTGTGTTTCTCAAGTTGTTTATGCAGAGCCACCAGTCATTTCCCAGGCCTCTTTGCAGCATCTCATTTCATAGCCTTTCCTCATGAGCACTTGTACACAAGATGCGGTCTCTGCGTGATGCCAGAATCACTGTGTATTTATCTCTGCATAGTCTGTTTAGGTTGTTTTTGATCTTCTCTCTCCACACTATGAGGTCTATATCATTCTTTCATTGCTGAAAAATGTGTGGTTTATAGTGGATTTTTCCTTTTTCCAAAATTCTCTCTCTCAGTTGGTCCTGGCAGAGAGTGCGCACTCTGATGGGGGATCTCAGTGTACAGAGAACCATCCAGAGCTGCCTCCTCCTCTTGAGAGAACAGGGGGCATTGGAGACTCACGCCCCCCTTCCTTCCAGTAAGTAGGCTGATTATATGCACACATGTATATGCACATTTGCACACACACACACGTAGGCAAACGTCTTCAAGCAAGCAGTCCTGTGCATTGTGTGACCTTTTTATTTCACAGCATGCATGGTGTATAGCTCATCAGAGAGATTCATCATTAGGCTTGTATAGTAGGTGTAGGTGGTCTTATACGCCTGTGTGTGAATATGGCATGAAGTATGTGCTAAAGCTTGAGTGTGGGAGCATGCATAGGTGTGAGTATTTTTTCCACTTGTGTGTATGTTGTCCTCCCGCCCACTCAGCCATGGAGTAAGTTGTTAGTCCGCTCATCTATGTAAACATGCCACCAGTGCTACTGATTCTTGAAATAGCCTTCACAGCATAAACATCTTCAGGCAAATACTGGCACTCAGTAAGGCCCATTGTAGTCAGTCACGTATAGCATTCATCCATACTCGGTTAACAAAGGCACATGTGTGTCTAAAAGCTCAGACATTACAGTTACCTGAGTCCACACTTTGACTTCAAACTGACAGATTAGAGAATATATCACTGCACTTGCTGAGGAGAAGTCTCAAGCTAAATATAACTGGGGAAGGGCTGGGGTCCGTGGGGGCAAGGGTTGTTGCCATTACAGTGCTACAGTAATATGGCAGAGGCTCTATATTGAGAACAAGCAATCTGTCATGTCTCAGCATATCTCTTTATCCAGTGTTTGACATCTGAGCTCACTTTTGCCCTCTATGGGCTGTTAGCTGTCCTGATGATTTTTGTGTCTCCAGCAAGCATAGACTGGAACTACTGCCACCTTGTGGACCAAACAGCAGTGTGCCGGGCCCCTTACCCTCACGTCATCCCCCTCCCACCCCCTCCCTCACACGCTTTTTCTCTTTTCTTCTTTGAGTCAGACAGGCAAGCCTTTCTCTCTGAGAAACAGCATGGTCAGTTCCTTATAGCGAACCTCCTGTCTTTCTGAAATGAATCCAGTCTTCCAGCCTTTACCGCTCTCTGTAAATAGCTAGAATATTATTAACACTTCATTTTCTCTTTGTGCTTTATTCATGCATTTCATGTGTTTGTCAGTGTGAATGGCTGTATTTGATGAGCACACAGTATAGGTGTTTTTGGCTGAGAATGGACACAACTGGTGTGCTTCTGCCTGGTAATCCGGATTAACAGACATTAAAAGCAGCCATCTCTGTTTCCCAAGAGGGGAGGCGGGAGGAGGGGGTGACGGCTGGGGGGGTTTAAAAAGGGGTGGCATTTGTTCACAGCTGCAGCCTAGTGCCTTGGATACTCAGTCAGAGGCAGTGAACATCACATCAATCGTCATGCTGCTTTACAGTCAATACCAACAGAAATGCATCCAAACTATGCATCTTTGGAGCTATTTGCATACATTCACTGACCTGTGCTGGTGAAATTCAGTCCAGGTGCACCCATTAGCACTCTGTAGTAGAAGCGTGTAAGCATGCCTCATTGAGCACTTTATCCTGCTGAGTGAACACAGCAGACGCAGCATCCTGTCTGCTCTTGTGTTTTTAATTTGCATTGATCATCCACACATTACTACAGAGGCGTGTGAGAATATCATTTTAAAACTATTGTACAGCACAATCATGTTTTTACGCATCTCTTATATTGTTTACACACTGTATCCGAGCACTGCCATTTGCGCATGAGTGTGCGTGAATGCATGAGTGCAAGTGCTATTATTTATGCAGGTCTAAGGTACATGTTGCAAACATGCCTAAGTGTGTGTGACATATTGACAGGGTTGAGTAGCGTTCTCACCAGTTTTAGGTTTCCTAGATGCCCGGTGGCTGTGTAAGTCCCTTAACCCCAGTGCCTGAGGCCACAGTGTCTCCAGCCCTCTGACAGAATAGCAATCTGCCCTCCAGCCCCTCAAGAACCCCCAGACCCCCAGTGCACAGGCCGCCTTATTGCTCAGCCCACACCTGATCTACCACTTCTCATTTTTTTGATGGGATCTGTCATTCTCCCCTCTCTGCCTCTCTCCCAATCATGCTTCAGGCACCATCTGGGCTTTCAATAGGTTTAATTAATGCTAGTATTGTCCAGAACGGCTCCCTCTCAGGGTATCTAGTCATTAATGACACTTAGTGAAAAACACATCACATACCGCACAACAATGAAACTGCTATTTTGGCTGGGGGGATTGAATTTGAAACAGAGTCATAACATGAGTTGCATATTCCCCTAAGGCTGCATGGCAGGCAAACAGATATTATAACAGACAGAGGTATATTGTAGTTTGGGATTATGTTCAGTGTTGGTCGCGGGCTGGCTAGAGAATTCATTGGAAAGACTTTCTGTGAGTGAGACAGAGAGAGTGTGTGTTTTGTACATCATTATGAATCTGACTGAAGTTTCCTAACGTGTGTGTTGCAGTGCCAATGCAGTGAGCAGTCGAGACGGCCTGGACACCGAGACGGGCACAGAGTCTCTCCTGAGCCACCGCAGAGAGCGAGAGAGAGAGCGTGCACGGAGGAGAGCTCGAGAAACTGAGCGTGAGTATTATCAGCAAGGAACAGATGGATCCTAAAAATGCAATTATCTTGTCATTTTGAAGTTATTACATTTCAGTTCCTCTTTCTCAACAACCCCGGACAGACAAGGCAGACATGTATGAAAAAAAATTGCCCTCAGGGGTCACATGGTGCATCTTGAACTTTAGCTAGAATGTCACACCAACAAACCCAAATTCACAGAATAGCGAATTAAGCAAGTGCGAGTATGTCAAAGTTCCTGGCATTCACTGCCCAGTAATTGCCCCTCTTGTGTTTCATGTTTGTGGCTCAGGTTTGTGGTCAGGGGCTGTTTTCCACGTGGTAGTCACACTTCAATCTTGTATGATGATTACACCCTGTCAGAGGACATGGGTGTTTTGTAAAATATCAGGGGAAAGTCTGTTTCAGCTATTGTTGATATATAAATGCAACAAAGCCACAGTCGCACCTGGAAAAAAAAGTTAAGATTTGACTTTTAAGGCAATTTAAAGTCACGTTTCTAGCAAATTAGCAAATTCCTAATAAATTCACTTTGGATGGAGAAGGATGTCTTTCTCCCCGCTCCCTCAGAAGGACTGCACTTCTTTACCGGCTTGATGTTTTCACTATGAGAGCTTGCCAGGCAACACTGCCAACAACAGAAAGCAGGGTATACTGATACTGCAGGAAGAGGTGTGTTTTGTTATCAGCATAATCATACCTGCAGTATTTTGAGACATCCGCTTCGTCAATCCGTGTATTTGCCACGCACACTTTTTTGGCAAAATGAGTTTATTTTATGGCAGGAAGTCCTAAACAAGCTGCTTCTGAAGCTTGCAGCCTGCCGTTGTTTATACTCACAGAAAAGCCAGTTGCCTCTATCGCTCTCTCTCTCTTTTTCTCTGCCTCTCCTCCTCTTGTCCCCTCTTCACAGCAAGCCTGGCTTTTTGCATTCTGCGCTCCAGGCTCATTAACCAAATACTCATTAATTTATGTGGTGCAATTAGTAGCACAGAGTACCGTATCAGGTTTGGGTTGTAGGAAGAGCTATAACTGTCTCACATACTGGAAACAGATTTAACTGTGTCATAATAACTGCATGATCACATCCGCTGGTTTCATCATGGTCACAGTCCTGTATATCTTATGATAGTATTCTTGACTTGGCACATGACATACTGTTGGCGCTCACCCCGTCAGATCCACTGCTGCTAACTGCCAACTGCACATCTGCTGTTGGGTGGATGATACGGAAATACCTTAAGCCTAATGATCTTTGCGTCTGTCCTCCATTCTCCTCTGTGTTTACTGACCTCAAATCACACTATCATGCAGATGATAGAAAATACAGAATTACTTAAGGATATATATACATATATTTCTTTCACACACACAAGCACACATACAATCTCTCTCTCTCTCTCTCTCTGCTTCCTGGACTCTCAGCTGCTCGCCTGCTCGTTTGTTAGCAAATGAAGTGAAACCACTGGGGGAACTGGGTGTGTCCCTCATGGTCTGCCAGCAGTTTTGTTGCTCATAAATCTAGCAAGCAATGAAATGTTATTCGGGGTGGCTCTTTGTCACAGTCACATGGTGTGGATGTAGAGGCGCTCAGCATAAAGAAGGCGCCATGGCCCTGCCTCTTTACCTCGCTGCCTGCAGCATCAGCATCAGCAGGAATTCCCCTGTCACCTTATACACACGCTTCAAGTGATTCTGTCTCAGTGTGAATGCTAGCTGTTTTACAGTGATCGGCTCAAGTGCTCAGTCCTGGGAAACCATATCCCTTCTTGTTTTTCTGTCTGTGCTGCAGTGTTTGAGAATGAATGGATGAATAATGTAGCAGTTGAAGATTTTAGGGAGGGGGTTGACAGGTGCAAGACGAGTACAGTAAGGAGTTAAGAGATATGATGTGTTGCCAGGTTCTCTGCATCTCAACCTGTAGTAAGTCTAAACTCCAATATTCAGGTATTACACTGTAGCAGAGAACCTTTAAAGCCTGAAAAAGAAAAAAACACTCGCTATTGCATTAAGTGTTATGCTGGTGAGGGCTGCTGGGATTTCATGGTTAAAGAAGACATAGCTAAGCCAAAGCACTTATGCTTGTATTAAAGTATTAACACAAAGCACAAAAACAGCTGGTGAACCTAAAGTGTCCTAGGCTATGGAGAGTCTCTTAAAATCTGATTTGCGATGTGATGCTTCTGAAGGAATTTGGCTTTAAACAGCCTGATAGTGTTTTCACCTAAGGCAGAAATGGGAGAGGACAGCCCATCAGTCATCTCAAATCCTATATTATTGCAGTTTGTTCTGGCAAACGCCACCATCTGATTAGTCCGAGACAGTCATTCTATAGTTGCGCGCGATGAGAGGGAGGGAGGAGGCAATAGTTTCTCCCGACTCTCAGCTCAGTTTCTCTGTGCGTCGGATGAAGGCACACTGCCCGCTGAGGTGAGAGGGATTTGCTGTGTTATGTCCGCTGATTGTATTTGACATGTGAATATGTAATATGATACAAGTGATTTCATTTTGTGGTTAGTTTAATGTGGGAATTTTTTTATAATTCCGAGGAGATTATGAGAAGTTGGTTAAAATGTTTGGTAGCGAGCACATAGCTTTGATAGCTGATGTTTTTGGTGTACTGTAATGATACCAACCAGTAGAGTAAAGATCATTTTATTTATTCAATTAACTTACATCTGATGGATGCATTAGCTACTTAGTTAACAGAAATTAAACAATATAACTTTTGGAACAGTTACAAATACACTGTTGTTTCACAGCTGGTCAAAAAATCACTTTACTGTTGAGTCATAGCGCTCACTTACTTTTTTACTTGCATCACAGCGTATCTTTATGCTTACTCCCTCTTATTGTCACTGCCTCTTTTGTAGATACGCTAAACTATGAAGCCTGTCTGAAGCCTCAGCCAATGGTAGAGACCATCAGGCTGGCTTTTAGAGAGCGGCTTGCACAGACGGAGCAGAGCACAGAGACACAGATTTCAGTCTGGCTTGGTGAACCTGCGCACATGTTGTTATTTTGTTTTCTCTGGTGTGGCAGTCATCTGAACATGGAAGGAAATATGTTTTAAGTCAATCCTCACGGTGGATGTCATGTCCCTCTGCCGATTGAGGGCCTTAGCTCAACTTTCGTAAGAGCACCGTCCAGGTGGAGGCTAGCGATGGGAAATCCCACATTGATGGAATGTTTCGCTTCCCCATGGCGAATACGCTGGCTGCCACGCCCTCTTCGCTTTTTGCAACCTTTCCAGCCAATCCGCTGTTACCCTGAGACAGCACCGCCTCACAGGAAATGTACGTATGGAGACAGGAAGTTATACTTTGGTGGGAATTTTGATAGTTGGGACACAACAAGTGAAATTATAGTTGTGCACAGTATAGTAGTTAATTAAAAATAAGTCTCATGTAGCTGTATTCATTTTTGCGTTATTATTTGTATTTGTACCTTTTTAAAGTGCTGAAGACATAAGTTATGTCATTCCATATACTCTACTGTAAAATCTGATTGAAATTCCTCTTCAGCTTTTCAGTAGTGTCCAAAAAAAAAAGCACCTGTTGTTGGTCACATAACCATGATCTTCCAGTTCCACTGCTCTCACTTACTTTGACCATCCTGCTCTCCTGGTTGCTCCCTATCATTCTGACCTCACCCTATGATGAGCAGCACGACCTCCCGCCTGACTCGCCGCCGTTCTGCTCTTTCTCTCCACAGTCCCTCGTGTCAACGGTCACTCCAAATCAGAGCGCACTGCGAGGGACTCAGCCATGGGTTACGACAGCGCTTCAGTAATGAGCAGCGAACTGGAGTCCAGCTCGTTTGTTGACAGTGAAGAAGATGAGGATGCTAGCAGGTAATGTACCACCTCATGTCAAAATGTATCTCTGCTACATCCAGACACTTGAATCAGCAGATTTGTCTGTTGTTTTTCAGTTTATAAAAAACACAAACACGGAAATACTCAAATGTGATAGATATGCAGTAAACGCCACTTATGTGATTCTCTGAGTGCTGACTCAACTCTACAGTTAATTTTAGGTTGTAGTACTCGTGATATATTTTTCTGCTTTAGTTTTGTCTTTTTTCTGAACCACCAGCAGTTTAGTCTACAGCTGATTTGAATCAGCAGAAGTGAGTCAGATTGACTGAAATACCAATTGACAGCACAGAATATTTAGTGTTTGTGTATTAGTGTATTTTTTCAAGGCAACATGAAGCAACTGACAGACACTGAACTTGAAGTAGATGCAACATGCCTTCTTCGGATTATACAATAACAATTGAATTGGATTGTAATAAAATAAAATACTCCAAACTATAGCATACTATATTATACCTCATTTATATACTGTACACTCACACAGATGTTACTCTGATGTATACACTGTTAAAATTGTGCTGGTTCAATTCTGCATGTCCACAACTGATGTACATAATATAAATACATAAAGCTTTTATTACACAAACTGGGTGTGTTTTGCTTATTTCTCTAATTCTAGTGTCATATCCATATCATTACTTTTCCCATGTTTCAGGCTCAGTAGCTCCACAGAACAGAGCTCTTCCTCACAGCTTATGCGCAGACACAAGCGCCGACGACGAAGGCACAAAGTGACCAAGATAGACCGGGTGAGCACCTCTGAGACACGTCGCCTCTCCTGCTCAAATTGAAATTGACACTTAGTGTGAGAAACAGATGAGAGAGCTGATTGATGTAGACTTTATGCCACTTTGACTATGTATATGTTGATTTACTTATTATAACATTTTCTTGTCTTTCCAGTCTTCATCCTTTAGCAGTATCACAGACTCCACTATGAGCCTCAACATCATAACAGTCACACTCAACATGGGTAAACCTGATACTTCCATGACATATATGATATATGATATATCATTTTTAATATACACTCACTGGTCACTTTATTAGGTATACCTGTACAATCTAATCTAATCCAATACAGCAGCGCCATGAATTCTGCTTATTCTATATGTTTATATTCTTATATTGAATATTCTGAGATCATAGTAGATAGTGGAATCCTACTGGAGTGCATTATATAAAGAGGTGTTTCTAATGTTTTGCCCTCCTCATTTATGTAAATAGGATGGCCAAAACTAATAATGTGGCTAGTGAGTACATACAGTATGTATGACTCGTGGATGGATTATGAGAAAATGAGCCCCTGGGTATAGATCGATAAAAGGCCTCCCACCCTTCCTTCACAGAAACCAAAGCCTGAAAGAGGCACAAGATGACTACAAATGAGGCTGTCATGTTATTTTTGGGCATTTCCTGTCTCTTTGTGGTCATTTGGTGTCTATTTGTATCTCTTTTGCTGTGAAATTTCAAACAATATTAACAGTTATATCATACAGAGACTGTTGCCCAGAGGCAGCCAGGCCTGTTCAGTAATCCATCCATGATATGACTGTCAACATTTTTGTGCAATACTAACTCTGTGTTTTCCGCCTGACAGAGAAGTACAACTTTTTGGGTATTAGTATTGTTGGTCAGAGTAATGACCGGGGTGATGGAGGCATCTACATCGGCTCTATCATGAAGGGAGGAGCTGTAGCTGCTGACGGCAGAATAGAACCTGGAGACATGCTCCTCCAGGTACACTAGTTCATACTTACAGTTTAACAGATTTTCATGCAACATTTATCTGGGATTTTTATTGTGATACATTGTTGTTGTTTTGTATTGTTTCTGTTGTATAAACAACACCTCTGTTGCTTCTGATTTGTAGTATAAAAATTATACATTATATATAAAATGTATTCAGTCCTATCTTAGATTTGTGGCCTATTAATAACCACAGTGTTGTATTCACTTCCATAACTAGGCGCTTGTGTAAAAGTTGTAAATCTCCTGTAATTCCTTTTCCTTCCTGTTATTGCCTCCCTTTTGATCTTTGTGCACCAGTGCATGATGGTCCACCCACTATTAAACTCTCGATGGCTGATTACAATTTGTTGTTGTGCCAACGTTCAGAGTATAGGATTATTTTTGACTGTGTATGTCATAGAAAGCAGTTTAGGATTTGCAGGCATCCCAAGACCTAAGAGCACTGCAGAGATTAAGTCCCCTGCAGTGCTTCAGAACCCTGTAGCCAGGGAAACACAATGTATAAATAAAGTGATGTAATTATTCACATAAGTTAATTATGTATTTTGTTATCTTTTAACAAGGTGAATGATGTAAACTTTGAGAACATGAGCAATGACGATGCTGTGAGGATCCTAAGAGAGATTGTTTCCAAAACTGGGTAAGAACGTTACCTTACAGTAATGTTGAATATCAGCTTGCGGAGACCAGCTCCTGAGCATTAGTGATTATTTACTGTAACTCTCTGCTGCAGAGCACATTAAGAACATTACCTTCTGTATGTTGGGTGTAATCTTACACTTATACTGTCTTGTAAACCACATAGGGTGCTGTTTGGGTATACCAAGGATTTCAATAATTAGATACAGGACTATTACAACAAATCACATCTCTTTGTGACTTTTTGTTAAACAAGGTTGGTGACTGTGATCAGCTACTTTCCCGCCTCGCTCTCCTGCTTGTTATTTGAGCTTTTGCAGCGCATAAAACACAATGCAAGCTAATATTCTAAAGTGTCAATATGCAGATTATCTTGGTGTCATTTAGTGACTTCTGTTGCGTTATGATTTGTGCTACTTTCCACCGAAAACCACATCTGATGTCTAAACCGATGAATGAAATTCTGCTAAATGTCAGTCAGCATTTCCACACAGCTGACCGCTGTGTAGTACAAAGTAATGCATTTAGTCATGTATTTTTAGAAAGTAATGTGCTATCTTCTGTCTGTTGTATTATTTGACTCAAGCGAACTTTGCTTCCATGTTATTAGGCTTTAAACTATTTCTTTTTAACTGACCTTATATTTGCTTCTTCCCCAGTCCTATTAGTCTTACTGTTGCCAAATGTTGGGACCCATCTCCTCGAAGCTATTTCACCATCCCTCGTGGTGAGACAAACATTAATACTTTATTGCAATCACATGATACGTGTCTAATTCCTTTTAGTGAAAATATATTTTACCAGATCAAATTTATTATATTTGGAGCTGCGTAAATGATGCTCGGTTAAACTGTGTTGTTTATCAAAGTTGCCTTAATGTTCCTTTGCTCAGCCGAACCAGTGAGACCCATTGACCCTGCAGCCTGGATTTCACACACCACTGCCCTGACAGGACCTTATCCACACTATGGTAAAAACAACCAACTACCACATCATTCTCACTTCATTAAACAATTTCCCTTTGAGATTAATAAAGTTTTTTGAATCTTGACTTGAACTGAATGAAACTTACTCTTTAGTCATTATTACAACCTTGCAACATCTTTTTCTTTCATTCCAGAGTTTGACGACTTGCCTCTATCAGCAAGTAAAACAGACATGGCAACGATCGTCAAGGTGATGCAGCTGCCTGACTCTGGCCTAGAGATTCGAGACAGGATGTGGTTGAAGATCACCATTGCCAACGCTGTCATCGGTGAGAAAAGCTGCTGAGCTGTGTGGGCACACATTGTACTAAAAGCAAAACTTTGTTTCTTGTAGACAAAGACGTGGAGTTTTTTTTCCCACAGATTTACTGTGAACTATTCATGTAGGTTGGTTGCATTGACAGACAGACATATGGGTGTTTTCATACTGCTCTGAACTTTGGTGCTGAGTATGAACATTTACTGAATGCCCCTCTTTTAAATAAACACCCAAAAGAGAATAATAAAAGAAATGTATACAGTTACTTGCAGTTTCTAAAAGGGCACAAGGATAACATACAAATTTAAAACTTCTTTCAATATAGTCATTCTGAGGATGACTAAATTGATAATCACATATTCATTAGTTTTTATTTGTAAGCTCAATTAGTACCATCAGCCAATCAGTTGCAACTCAATCAAGCTTTTTGTTGTTTTTGTTTTTTTCTAAGTCTAATCTAAGTCTGATTCCTGAAAAGTATCATGCATAGTTTTGCCATTAGCAACATTGTGCTTCTCGTCTAAGTGTAGCTACTGTGGTCAGTGTGGTTGTTCTGCATATCATCAGTATTTGTAGCATCTGTTTAACACATTAGAGCGGGAGCCGACATGTCTGCGTGTGTTTGTTGCTGTGTCAGGTGCTGACGTGGTGGACTGGCTTTACTCCAGAGTAGAAGGCTTCAAGGACCGGAGGGATGCGAGGAAGTACGCGAGCAGTCTGCTGAAACATGGTTACCTGAGGCACACGGTCAACAAGATCACCTTCTCTGAACAGTGCTACTATACCTTTGGGGACCTCTGCCAAAGTACACCCACATCTCTCAGTGTGTCAATAATGCAACTTCATATGTATGGCTGCTATATAAATAGAAGGATTGTACTAAGTCATTTCCTCTCTGGTTCTGTTTTCTCTCCAATAAGACATGGCATCACTCAATTTAAATGAGGGATCCAGTGGTGGAGGCTCAGAGCAGGACACTCTAGCACCGCTCCCGCCTACCAGCAACCCCTGGCCTCTGGGCGGGCAGCCATTTCCCTACCCTGCCTTTCCCTCTGTACCCCCCAGCTTCCCACCAGGATACTCAGACCCATGCCACAGTTTCCACAGTGGGAGCGCAGGCAGCCAGCATAGCGACGGTGAGCAGTGACAAGGAGGCGAAAGTCGAGGCTTTGAGTTTTCCGTCTGCCTTTCATAAATGAATGTGATGATTTGAACCAACATGCAACATGGCATTACACCAAATCTAAGTCAGTATTAACAAGTGTCTGACTCATGCTAATGTTAGCTTTTCTGGCTCACTTGGCAGGAAGTTGACATTGGATTGCATTTTATTTAATAAATATGTGTATTCTAAAATACATCCTATATTGTCAAGGTCAATCATGAGCATCTTGAGTCATACAGCGGACAGCTCTGCAGTACTGGGTGTGTACACAAAAAAATTCTGATCAACCATGTGATTACAAATTGCCAGTTTTGAAATCACAGCTCTCCATCAGTTCTTGAATGATCTTGTGTTTTCATTTCGAATCAAAATGTGATGGTGCTTTGTGTTGCTGCTGCATGGTGTTTTGATACATACCTTGAGGGAGAGTGGAAAAAAACAGGGTACATGGGTCACGGTGATAGTGTAGTAGAACTATGCATTTTAAATCAGGCTGTCCATGTCCATAATGGTAAGTTTTACATCGCCATCAAACAGTTTAATTTTCATTGTTTTGAGTGATTCATCCAGACACCGTCATCTCTTGCTTTCAGCTGGTTGTCATTCTTGAATTTTCTGCATTCACCTCCGACTTTCAGAAACTAGAGATGACAAAGAATTGCCATGGGATTCAAAATTGATTGAATTAGGATTTGTTTTGGCACTTAGAAACAAGTGTTTGCTGGGTAATTATGTCTCTGCTTGCTTGTGTGCATGCATATGTAGTTGAATTATAAAAAAAAGGACCAGGTGACAGCCATGGCTGGAATATAAGTTATGGGCCAGATGTAGAAGACTACATTAGGTAGTGTGGAAAGGGCTGGGATGGGAGGTGTGTGTAATTCTGTTGTTCCCTCTGTTTCTGCTGGGCAACGATAGACTGAAGGAGGAGGTAGTCCCAGGACACTGGGGGAACCGGTAAGCCTGCTAACCCCCTCTCCTCCTCTGCTGCTCTGTCTTTTTTGCTCTTTCTGTCTCACCATTCGTCCTCTTTGTTCTTATTCTGCCCATCTCTCTCTTTTTTTCCTTGTGCTCCACATTCTCCACCTACCATACTGTAGCTTTAAGGGTTTTTTTTCCCTTCGCCTGTCCAATGCGTCTGTCTTCATCCATGTGTGTCCTGTGTGTGACTCTCCTGACAGTCCATTCTCCCTCTCTGCTCCTCTGGGGATGCATTCGTACTGTGCTGGGAGATGCATGATGCAGGATGATCACTCTGAGGCTTCTACTATCATTACCCACCAATAGGGGGCGATCATGCACCACTTTACCCAGTACTGTTGGGCTCATTGCGGAAGGGGGTGGGGTGTGTGGGGGGGGTGGAATGTTTGATTTTGCAATAGCGTGGTACACCTCTATCAGTGTGGCGCTAGCAGCATTGACACATGACACTGACCTACTTTTAAAGCAGAATAGGCAATATGAATATACTTATGTATAATACCCAAAGTGCTGTGTGTCTTTTTGATACAGGTGTACCATAGTTACATTTATAATCCGTGAGTGTTTCAGTGTTTGTCTGAACATCAGATCAAGTTCATGGTATTAATTGCTTCAGGTTGAACTTGGGGAAGAAACCTTTGAGATAATCATGTTTGCCCTTGACTCTTGCTAGATTGCATATGAAAATATCAAGTCACACCTTAAACAAAGTGCAGAAATGTATTTAATTACATTAATACATTTTGCTGTGTACAACAAAAGATCACTCATCTAATAACATGCGATATAAGGTAGGGTGTCTGTAAAAGCTCATGAAGTCTTCTTTCAGCATATATTTGTTTAAAGTGTGACCTTCTGCCTCAGTGTTAATAATTAGCTGTAGCTGATGAGTTGGAGCTGCTATGTATTTATTATTGTGTGTATTCCAACTGTAGAAGGAGCTGAAAATGTCTGTGTTTTCCTCTCAACAGGAAGCCGAAGCAGTGGATCCAACCCCAGCGCAGGCAAAGGTAGACGCTCCTCCCCGCTGGAGAAGGGTCAAAGGTCAACATGCAGTGAATCAGAGCCCGGCCACCGTGGAGGGAGGCGCGGTGACAGGTCCGCCAGCCAAATGAGCCATCACAGCCATGCTGTCTCCAGTCACAGTCACACTCGATCAAATCTCAGTCACAGTCAGTCACACAGGAGCCACTCTGTCTCACAGAACAGCCACCCGTCTTTCACCTACAGCCACTCCCCCTTCACTCAGCCAGGGCCAGGCTCCTGTGCCCTGAGCGAACGAAGCCATGCCTCCTCCTACGGCCCCCCAGGCTTGCCTCCCCCTTATTGTTTGGCCCGTCTGGCCCCTAAGACCTCAGTCAGCAGCAGCACGCCCCCTGGAGCCCCTCCTGGGAGAGAGTTAGCAACTGTTCCTCCTGAGCTCACCGCCAGTCGCCAGTCCTTTCAGCATGCAATGGGCAATCCCTGTGAGTTTTTTGTTGACATCATGTGACAGGACAGTGCCTTTAAAACTTATAGAGCACAAAACAATTTTCCCCTAAACCCACTCAGTCCCTTCTCTCTTTCGTCACAGTCATTTGCCTCTGACCGTCAGAGGTTCAGAATGTACTGGCCCCTCTACCTGCCACCCCCCTGTCTGTCCCTCTGATGTCCAAGCAAAGGAATAAAGGCAGCAAGAGCATAACAGGAGGGAGTCCTCTCACACACACAAGCACAGGTTCCCCTGTGGCTGAAAAGGCTCTGTTGTTTTGACGTGATGTGTACAGTTTGTGAAATGTGAGTGGTATTCAATGTGGTGATTTTTTAAAACTGCCACACAGACATTTTTGGGAATGTGTACTCCACCTAGGATCATTTCTGTTCTGCAAGACCTTTAAGCTATCTGGGCCTGGATCTCAATCCCCCAGACCCAGACCGACACCTACAGCCCGCACTTAGGAACTTTTTTTCTGGGCCTAGAACTGGACTGGATCTCCTGATTTATAGCTGATAAAATTTAGCACGTTACACCAAACCTCTGGTTTTGTTTCATTTATGCTGTGGCGTTGCCACTGGCTTAATTAAGCTCTTACCGGCCAACTACTAAACACTAAACGTAATCAGTAGATGAACCATGGGTTTCTTCAACTTCATAAGGGAGACCCTGTAGTCAGCCATTAGTCTAACTAGGCTGCATTTTGCATGACTGTCTCAACTGCTTTAAAGAAAAGAAATTTTATTAATACATTTCGTTTATAGTATTACCATGATTGGGGGAAGGGGTTACCTCTTGCCAATGTTCTAAAGGAAGAATCCGTACACTGGATGATTTTTGTGATGTTATTTATGTGATCATGTTGCATTGATGGTGTCATACCTTACTTTGTCTACTACAGCTGACTGACAGACAATCAGACATCACCCTATGTGAGTCAGTGGACATAGTTTCCACTGTCCTAGCTATGCTTTGTCGAATGTATCATTATTTCAGTCAGTGATTAAATCCTGACACTCATAACACTTTGGTTTAAACACGTCTAAGTAAGCAGATCAAATTAAGAACAGGATTGCAAATAGTGAACAGCCACCACAGCAGTGAAAGCAAATCTTAAAGGGTTGACATAAGATAAGTCAGTTTGCATCAGCCTCATGGTTGTCTCCTTTGTAGCGAGTGTGAGCTTCAGTAAAAGTCAGTGTGATAAAAGCCAAAGCCTCACATCATGTGGTAGATATGTTGTTATAATGTAGAAGCTGTCTGTACATCTCTTTATGATTGTCATCAGGCACTTCTCATTTTACAATTACAAGGTAACTTCAAGGGGAATCCTGGCCTTCAAAGTCTGATCTCCTTGCAAAACAATGGCAAGCCCCTGATGTATCCACTGAAAATATAGTTACAAGAGGGAAATAACACACACATGCACACACACTAGTTTTATGAGCACTTTTTCATTTTGTCTCTCCCTTCCTTTAGTATGAAACACTGTTTGCAATCAAAGCTTTCTCTTTAATTTTGTCTTACAAAAGAATAAATTGTACATAGAAATTTATTATATATATGAATAAAAATATATATGTTCAAAATTTTGTCTGCATTGTCAATGACCACCACTGTAACATTTTATTAACAGAAATGTCTTACTGTAAATAAACTTCTATGTCTTTTTTTAAGTAGGGCCACTAGATGGAGACATTCAAAGAGTGAGTAACTTTTACTTTCACTATTAATGTTAATTTCATACATAAAATGCATTTTAGTCAATCGTTTCCTTATGTTAATTAGGCACCAGTGTTTTAAAATGTTCAATTGACGCATTCAAATAAGCGCTTATTTCTCAAGACTGAAGACAGTCATCAAGTAGGTGGTCGTATTTTCAACGTGTAGATGACTACAAAAAGTACTGATCAAGTGTGACAGGTATAAAAAAACTATCAGCCACATATTTGCTTTGACACTTAACAGTTAACACCCCTGAGTGGAACTTCCGATCACTAGTGCTGCTGCGTGTACTTTCCCAGTGGGCAGATCTTGTTCTCAACAGGCATAACTGCCTATTTAACTCAAGCAGACCCCCATGTCTGCTTGACCCACCAACCACAGATGTCAAAACACGTTCGAGGCCCTAAAAGTGACGCCACTCTCCCCCACACAAGAGAACATCTAAGAGGTCTGTCAGGAAGGAAGTGATCTCAGAGTCTTCAAATGACACCCTCGCATGCGGAGGCAGATTAAAAAGTGCTCTACTGAAGTAGCAGCCCCCAGAAGAGCTCAGATCACCTGCATGATAGTCATCATACACAGTACAACAAGAGAAAACGTATACTTTCAGATTGACACTGACTTCTGTCATAACTGACATAGTTGCAGTTTGACTAAATGAGGCTGATATCAGCCTACATGCACACACACACACACACACACATTTACCAGCAGAGTTAATACATCTGCTACACTACTTACCGAACTACTCAAAAGTATTTCCCATCCCCGTATGTTAATTGAGTTTTTGGGGTTTACAGTGCTTCATAGCTGACTTTTTTTGAGGAGGTTGAAGAGTAAATGTGGGAGGTGTTTCTTGGCCCAAGATGTGTAGGCAGATGAGGTGCTGACTTTTGACATCACAGTCTCATCTAACATGCGTATATGCTCTTTTGAGTAGTCAACCTATTCTAACCTAACCTGTAGGCATAGAAAAGAAGCTTTTATAATGTCAAAGGTGAAATCAGACAAATGTCATTGAAAGTCATACATCAATATGACACGGCAGGAATGTCTTGTGATGTTTTCATTACCTTAATTTTAAGCATGACTTGAAGCTGACTCAGAAGCATCAGCTACACCAGTGCTCAAAACCCCTTGAGGGAAGGGACTGAAATGTAGTCACCTACTGTCTCATCATTAGTCAGCTAGTTGCCCAGTTTTCTACAATTCAAAACACTTACTGTAAGACCAAACTAGTTCACTTTTCAAAAGGAATTGGGAATTAATACATTCAGCTAAAGCCACGGAGTTCAAACGTAACCTTTTGAAAGTATGCTTTCATTTTACTGTGGCTTGAAAGGGCACACATGCTGGACTTTCTGTTTCACTTTACTTGGGGTCTCAGCAGGTGATTAGAGCAAGGAAGGGAAACTTTTAAACTTTTCTGTGCCCTCGTGATGCTTTACATAAGTGTGCCTTGTGTAAGGTGATTCATCAGAATGAATCCTCATGGAGTCAATAACAATGACACTTACTGAAAGCAATGTGATGCCTCATAGTAACAATCTTCTAAACTATTAAATCCAGTGATTCTGACATCATCAAGGCTGGGGGATTTACAATATGCTTAACCTCTGCTCACTTAAACTTTGTACTAGTAAAACTAGTACAAAAGAAGCTCTTCTGAAAACTCTAAAAAGCTAAAACTGTTAATTACATGTAAAAGTCCCCTCAACCACAAATCAGCTCTGAGAAGTCCTGTGCTTTATGCATAAACATAAGCAACTTGAAAATATATTTAATGTAAACATAAAAGCCACTTCTTTGTAACTAGTAGCTGGAGGTTACTCTTGCACTATATAGTGAAGTGTGTCATTTTTGAATTTGAAATGCTCTCCTAAAGAATACGTAGATGAAAAAGCTACAGTGTAGTAACAGTACTTGTAATGACTTAGAAACCTATTGTGGCATAATTTTCTAAGACACACCTAGCAGGTGTAACTGCAACTCTAATAGTAAGTTGAAAACAGAGATAATATAAGATAATAAAATAAGTAAAGAAAAATAGACGCTGTCCATTCATGGCTATGTTTATTCCAGAGGACTTCATACCAAGGTGAGGAGTCATCATTTAAATTAAGTGTGTTGATTAAGTGGAACTGATCTTTACTTTACTTTACTTTACTTGGCAGACGCTTTTATCCAAAGCGACTCACAAGAAGACACAAGCAATTATAGAAGCAATAGAAGTGAAGCAAGAAGCGCTTATTTAAACCAAAATGATAGTCAGGAATTCCTTCCAGACACTTACCGTACTATGCAGGGCAAGCTGCCAATCAGATTAAATAAAATTAACTCCAGTGAATTTTACATCATCAAGATTGGGAAAGTTCAGCGAAAACAGAAATTTGATTAGGAATTCTATTGAGGCACTACTGGCGGCACAGTCCTACAGCAGCACTAAAGCAGAGGAAAACAACTAAATACTGTAACCTGATCTGCTTCTAATATCTTGATATTCTGGTGTTGCTGCATATTGAATTTACTGAAAAAACAGGGTGTCTCTAAGCTTTATAATATGATTAAAATGAAATACAAAACATGTTATAGCTTGAAATTTGTGGGGGTTAAAGTTTTGCAGACAAATGTAATTCACATTCATGATAGGGTTTTACAGTCTTTGTCATCTTGTGCCACAAAGACACACCCACCTAGAAAAAAAAGCACTATGAAAACCACGCTCAGCTGGCTGTGGTGTGAGTAATGCACTGAGCCTATAACAGAGACACATTTCTTCATATGACAATATATCTCTGCAGACTGCTGCTTCAATATTTTCTGCTAAATCCAGATTTGGACTAACAAAAAACAAAAAAACTACCTTTGAAAAGGAAAAAGAAAGAACAAAGGAAGGAAAGAAGAAAAGAATCTCGGATTTCCTTGGATATTTCTTGGATTGGATAAACTCATATTTTTTTCTGAAGAGGCTGTGTCGTCCTTTATCCTACTTTGGAGATCTGACAAAAGTATGGCTGCGATGCAATGGGTGATGGTTCTCTGTCTGCTCCTGCACGCCTGCCTGTGCAGTGTTGAACAGACAGGCTGCAAGAAATGGAGAATGGATAACGACCACAAAGACGTTTGCTGTGATGAATGTCATCCAGGTAAGTAATGACTGAGAGACTAATCATTAACGTGTTTCAGTGTATTTGAATTGATGGACAAAGGTTCTACAGGTAAATATATATACAGTCATATCCTGAGGTTGCTAGTGTTATACTGAACTAAAGGTTTTTAAAGTATCAAAGTTAACAACTGACACTGTATACTTAGAGTGTATTTTCACAGAGTGCCCCCTTTCCTCATAAAAACACAATTGTTATACACTGTACATTCAGTTGGCAGTGTATTTGGTTCACCTAGTGAAAACTAGAGCAGTCTAACAGTCCTGTAATAAATTCTCCATGTAGGTGATAATGTTCAGTTTTAGTTGAGGCTGTTTCAGACTGGTGTTGATTCATGATCATTTCGGAGGTTGTTGTTGAACTATATGACATTACACAGAGAGGTGTTGCCTCACTGACACTAATGGTATTGACAAAGTAATAGAAACACTTATCACTCGGTATAACAGTACAGTTCAAGAGCAAAACAGCATCATGGTCATACAGTTGAATGGACACAGTTTCAACAAACACTGAACATTATCATCTTCAAAAAGACATGATTCCTTACACCATGCCTTCATTAGACTGCATTAGTTTAATTAGCTGTACTTAACTGTAAAATATGTCAACTATATTATTGATTTACCTGAAAACCTAAATCAATCAAGCTATTCTGTGTAGTATCTACTACAATCAAAAAGTCAAACTGGTTGTATGTGGATGTAAAAACAGAAATCACATTCCTGTCTTTCAGCAGTTCCTCAGTGGTGGTTACAAGTAACCAAATATAGTTTCAGTGGTTTTTCAGCTAATACCACAACAAAGTGAAAAGGCGTGGATGATGTAGTCAAATAATTAAGTTGTGATATGTACACTTAAAATTCCAAAACAGTGTAGTTTAAATGACTGTAAGCTGATACAGGTGTTTTCCCTAACCTGCTCTGGAGAGTAACTAGGTATATTTACTATTCACTACTTAAGTATTGTACTTACAGTAAGTACAATTTTGAGGTATTTCTACTTAATTTCTTCCATATTCTGAAACTTCACACTTTTACTTCTTACTTATTCTTATTTATTTTTCAAATTCATTAATAATACAAAATACAGTACTACAAATACATTTTTACTTTTGGTACTTCAGATATTTTTTGAATGCAAACTTTTACTTGTAACTTGTAACAGAGTATTTTTACACTGTGGTATTGCTACTTTAACATACTGTAAATAAACAATTGTGTATTACTTCTACTTCTTAAAGCTTTTCTGTGCTGCATTACAGCTTTTAAAGCTGGAGGGAGGGAAACTCACATAACTTTGTGTATGAAGACTTATTACATCACTAAAGGAGTTCAACTAATTGAATGTAATTTCAGCTAATATGGCAAAGCTTACAGTACTGCTACGTGTGTCTGTTTTGTGTGTATGTGTGTGTTCTAGGAAATCGGCTGGTCAGAAATTGTGGTTCAACTCCAAGCAGTCTCTGCACCCCTTGTGAGCCTGGGACATTCACAGTGGACCTTAAAGCTGACAAATGCAAAAGGTGTAAACAGTGTGTAGGTATGTTGGTGGATCCAAAGAGTCAAAGGTTTCCTCAATAGTGAATTACAATCTGAGCATAAAATAGTAAAATCAGTTAAATTAAAAGATATTAGAACTCTGTTTCCATCTCTTTTTGATGAAGGTGCTTTAGTCCAGGTGAAGGCATGCACAGCCATGAGTGACACGGTGTGTGGGTGTAAAAAGGGACTCATCTGTGGTGATGCTCACTGTTCCTTCTGTGACCAGGAATGTGGAAAAGGCGAAGAACCTGCAGAGAAACGTAAGCAAAACTACAAATGAGCACACAACACTGGCACACACACTATACAGGTTGTAACTATGATTGGCAAGTCAACTGAATTATTCTTTGTGCAGGTTCATGCAGACCATGTCCAGAGGGAACCTTCAATGACCAGATACACCAGAAGTGTAAACCCTGGAGTACCAAGTGAGCTATAGCCTGTGCTGTAGTTATTGTACTGCTTGACAGTTTTGATGCAAACCCAGTGCAGACTGAAATTCTTCTCTCATTGTTTATTTTTCTTTAAGGTGTCCCAATCCAGATGAATATATTGTGGTCAAAGGAAATGCCTCCACTGATATTAAGTGTACAAGAGTTCCAGTTAATCCATCATACAGACCTACTGAACCTGGTAACACACAACTCTGTTTTTCTTGTTCAGTTGTTTTTAAGTGTTATTTTTGTTCTGTATCTCCTTATAAGCGGCTCTAAATTCTTGTTGTTCTGTATCAGGTCCCACTGAACATGGATGGCAGCTGGTCGTATCTATATTCATCTGCATAGCTCTGTTATGCTTTGGCGCCATTGTCATCATCAATGTGGTTGTGAAAATGCTCCAAAAGAGAAAGAAGTCAAAAAAGGCAGTGAGAACAACACCAATAATCAGAATGCCTACAGGTAACTATTGATGAATTCATGATGGATTCTGAAGTTGTTAGGCTGGTTGTCATAAAACAAGATTTTTGTCGAGTCGTATAAGATTAAAATATTTGAAATTTTTCTCTCTTCTTTAGATGATCCTAGGACATTAATAGCAATAGAGTGCAGTTTTCACGAGGCCCAGCAAGAGCAGGGCAGCAGCACAGAGTCGCTGGACTCCAAGGAATCCTCAGACCAGCTCATTGCATAATGGAGGCAAATCTGTCCATATGTGTGATACAGAGTCAAGAGTCTGGAAGACTCTATGTACCGCTAACAGGATAACCTAAGATACTGTGAAAAATCTTAAGAGTTCAGGTTAAAAGTTACATTTTACTCAACAATTACACGTGGATACAGTCATATAGATTTTTTGATGCGCTAGACAAAAATACACATGGGGGAGGAAGGGGAATTCTGAGGGAAAAAAACAAAGTGGACTTACAACAGCCTATTCATCATGTAAATTATAGCAGAGAACCAGTGTTTTTCCCCTTTCATAAGCTTGAAATATGAAATTAGTCCTTAGATAGCTATGAAAGGTTTTAAACCACACATTTGTTGCATTAAAAATCAAAGTAGTTGGAATTATGACAATGTGTGAAATATTACTGTGCAATTTAAGTGACTGCAAATGAGTTTCACAACTCTAATATTTGCATGGATGAGCGGTAAAGCCTTTGAATGTTCGCCTCTGTGTAAATGTACAGTGCATGTGGGCGTTGAGCTCAGTGTAAAAAGCTCTGACAACAGGCAGATTTCAGACCTAATACTGAGCCCACATATATCTCCTGAAATAGATGGTTATTTTACTTGGGTTCTAGTATTCAACCTAGTCACCCATTTCTTATACATTACACATTTTATGGCAGCAGCTGAAATGTTTTTGTTGTTTTTGTCAATCGTGATTTTAGGTGGTGAAATGCGACAGTTATACTATTTTTCTGTGGATGGGGAACAGATAATATGGTAAATTGTGAAAACACCTTTGTGTACTACTGTGAACAGTATTATCACACTGAAGGCAGCATAATACAGAAAAACCTCTTCCACTACTTTACATTACCAGGAACCATATGGGTTTTCCTAGAATTGCTTTATTGGTTTGAAAAAGTCCAGTGAATGGGAGATTCCCTTTTTGTCAGGTTAGGTAATCTAATATGTGAAATTACAGCCCCAGGAGACAGTAGACAGTACAGTACAACACTATACAGTACAGGATTTTCTTATCTCCAGTACTTTGGCCTATTTTTTAACAAGAGGTATTTGGTTATGGTTCAACAGCACTCACTGAGCAACAGTGTGGGTATCCCAGGTGGAATATTTCTAACTGTCATGTGCCATGTACAATTTTAAGTGTGTCATGTGGGAAATCCTCCCAACATATGTGATATCCACACTTGCCAAGTATATGAGGGACAAGATATCACAAACTGTCTCAGTGGTCATGTGGAAAACCCCCCAGTCAGTCCTGTACTGTTGTTTAACTTTTAGCATGAAAGAGTGGGCAGTAACTTAATTTAAAAAATCTGATATGTAGCAGGCGTACCTTTCTATGAAATGGAACATTTGAGAAATATGCTGTGTGGGCATAGAGTGAAAATCTTAGCCCACACCTATATGATACTACTCCGTATACATGAGTCACAACTGAAGTACTGTCTGTTTAAAGACCGCAAAGTTCACAGGTGCTGCCTTGAGAAGAGTTACCACCACACAGTTTAACACAAGTCATATGGTAAAATGTAGCACTTTATTTTACCTGTCAACTGTGACCTGACTGTTGTGTATTTCTGGTTTGTATGGTATGTGTATTTATTGTTCTGCCTAATAATAATCTTAAATTACTTGTTTTTAAAATCCTCAAAACTGTCAATGAACCCAAAAGTAAACTGTATATACTTTAAACCTCTATTTTTATGACATTTTTGAACAGCCAATAAATATTTTTTTACATGTATTTTCTGTATAGTGGTCTACCTAAGCAGTGTCATTTTTCATTTGTAAAAAAAAAGAAGAAAGAAATTGTTTTAAATGTGGGAACAATATGAACATACAAAAACAAGACACAAAACCACAAAATTCTTATATTCGCACACAAATCAAATGAAAGTTTCTGTGTTACTTTGTTCAATACATGTTGGGTCCCTAAACATCAAGAATGAACAGCCATGCTCATATGATTTGTATATACTGTATTTACATGTGAATATAATATAACACTTTAACATACAAAGATTGACATTTATGACATAATTACTGCCAATAAATTGTCAATAATGACTCACAATTATGACATTACTACAAATATGTTTTTTCCCACTGACATTTCCATTTAGTAAGGGTTAAACAAGTTCATGTGACTGTCATTGCACTACTGAAAACGTGACTGGAATGCTGCCAAACTGCTTGAAAGCAAAGATTGCAGACACTTGAGAGGTTGATGCCTTACAATAGCTTGGTCAAAAGCCACGTCAATCAGGTTCAAAGGGTTATCACAGTAACTTCTTGTTCTTTCTTCTTGGTAAAGACAAATGTCCATTAGGACGTCACAAGCAGTACAACTCAGGACGTTCACCAAACCCTAAACCCCCTCCTATTATTAGCCTTTACTTAGACAATGCTGACAATGATGATGAGTCGGTATCAAATCATTAGGCCTTGGTTATTTGCTTTCAGTACATGTGTAGAAGAAACTAATCTTAAGCACAATTTGAAAAGACTAAACTAAACAACAAACCTGAACAAAAAGGGCATTTGGATGTTGACAATATACTACTTAACTAAATGAAGACAAAAATAACAAATATAATAAAAAAGTATACTGTTTAAATTAAACAAATAATGCTTACAATCCTTCAGTAAACCTCAATTTTCTTGCTTTAAAACATAAAGGCATGAGACAGTGTGTGTTGTTACTATTTACTTAATCAAGAAATAGTCACTTTCTCAGTTTTTTCTCTTTATTCCACTGAACTAAAGTGCTAATATGGGTGCTTAACTCTTGTAATTTTCTAACTTAAAGTAATAAGCAATGTGAATTCTGTAGGTGAACTGATATTTAGTGTTATAAATTAAATTTGCACTCTACCAGACACTACTGTTGCTTGCAATTTTCCTTCTTTTCTTTGGGTTTAGTGCGTCCTGACTTGTCAGTTTGCCGCTTTGTGGGTGGGATGAATGTAGGCTCCTCGAAATCATTTATGACAGAATGCGGCACAGGAAGTGTCTGACAAGTTGGGCCTATAACAGAGGAAAAGGATGTTAGTGTCTAGCCATTGTTATTAACAGTTTCATTTTAAGTGGCACTGTTGCAGTGTTTGCAGTACCTGTCTGTGCAACTCGGAGGCTCTCTGTGTCTTGCCTCCTAGCCTGGAAGGTTGGATCCAACTCCTCTGCAATGTTTCTGATCTGCTGGCCTTGTCTGTTAATGCAACAGTTGTAGGTTAGCAGGCTCAGCAGAGCAGTAGTACATATAGTATCTTTGTTGTTGTTGTTGTTGTTGTATCTGTTTTAGGTATATTCATATAGAGATAATTACGGTATAGGGAAGACAGGACTGGATGGCTGGTTCTCTGTGGGGCAGTCCTCAGTGGGGGAAGGAAGGCCCTCAGAGTCGAGCCTCTCTCGCTGGACCTGCATGAGTGGATAAATGAGGGAAACTAATTTCATCAGCTAATTTTAAAAAACGTAGCTGATGAAAGCAGCCGTGCTAGAATAAATAATAGCAAAAGCCTTACATGACATAACAAATGAATCTATTAAGACTTATGTTCACAACAGTTACCTGTCTCTCTCTTGCAGCTCGTCTGTCATGATGACTGATCATTGCCCTGTGCTCGCGCCATGATGCTGGCCCTTCCAGCTCACGAGATCTACGCTTTGACTTAATTTCCTGCTTCTGCATAAAACGTGCAATTTCCTTGCACAAAAAGACAACAAGATATCATTCCACACATGATGTTAAACATGAAATACATGGGCAGTGGTAACATGTCTGTGCATCATCGTACCTCATCCTGCGCCACTTGTGCTACTCTGAAGTCTCCCTCTGGGTAAGAGCTACATGAAGAGGGCTGAAAGTTATGTGGCAAAGAAGTAAATGTCAAAAATAAAGAATGAGTAAGAGTAACCAGTAATTCATTCTTCCTCCTTGGCTTCTAAATCACAGAATGTCATGATAAACTCTTAGAACCCTTACCCCCCTCAACAGCTTTGCCTCCTCTTCCTGCAGCTTGTGGGCCAGTTCTTCATCTTGTAGAACCTGCTGCAGCTGTCCCAGGTCCAGGCTTGACTCACTCAACTCCGGTTGCAGTGACACTCCTACAAGTAAGGTTTCACAGGGTCAAAAACATAATGAAGGAGCTATGGTGACAAAGAGCATGTGAGTAATAAAACATAAATCACGCAGACAATGACTCATACAAGGGTAATGAAGTGGATGCTGAAAGAGAGGGTGATGACATCTGGATAACACTGATAAAAAGATGCAGCATGTAAAGACATGTTGATAGGCGTTGAAAGGATTTCTGTAGTATTAATTTGCTAAGTTCGAAAAAGAAAGACTGACGGTGAAGATGAGAAATGAAAGCACACACTGAAGACTATTTTAGAACTACAGAAATTACAGATATGAAACAGGAAAATGCCCGTTTCAGTAAGAGACCCCAAATCACCACTCAAGGCCCCACTTGTCCTGATTAGATGATGACTGAGGGAAAATGAGAGGAGCAGATATACACACAAAGGGAGCACAGCTTTGGAAGCTTTCCCTCTGCAGACTGAAGCTGGCTGCCGTTCTGGGTGTTACCTGCTGTCATGTGCCTTGACCTATTGCTGGTCGAAGCCCCTCTGCTGCTGAAGCTTTGGCTATGCTGTGGGGCTCTGCGACGGGGTCGCTGTATTCTCCTCTCTGCTTCTTGCTTCTCCTCCTCCTCTGAGCTTAACCTTTCTTCTATGGTCTTGTGCCAGTGCCTGTGTTCGCTTGTTGTCCTCTTGACCCTGCAGTTATTTGTATTCCTCTCCCTTGCACAATCATTAGTGTATCTGTGCTCTCTCCCCCTTTTACTCCCTTGCAATTCTCTGTGAGCATGAGATGAGTCTCTACTACTAATCTCATCTCCATCGTGCTCCACATTATCATGGTGCCTGCCTCGGTCTTCTCTGTGATCTCTCCCACTGTTTTCTCTGTATGATGATCTCCTCCTCTCCCTGATATCTCCATGGAAACTGTGCCTGGTGGCAGCAGCTCTCTGAAAGACTCTTTGATGTGGTTGGGTGTCACCGCAGGAGACCTCCCTCCCATGAAGCACCTGACTATCTTCGCTTTGAGGCAGTATTTGCAGTGGCACCCCGTTGCTGCCCACCCGCACAGGCACACCCCTCTCTCTTAGGACCTGGCCTAGCATCACCCAAACCTGACTGCTTTCATCCTGCTGCCGGTTAGAGCGCTGGGTATCTTCCTGGAAGTGGACATGTTTGTCAGGATTGTCCTTATAACTCCACGTCCTTGCTAAGTTTCTATTGCTGTGTCGCTGTCCGTCATGTAGCCTGACAGATTCATTGAGACTACTTCGTCTTTCTCTTACTTCGACCAACCTAGAATCTCTATCTTGATCTCTGTTCCTGTGGCAACCCTCATACCCCTCTCTATGGCTCCTTTCCTGATCCAGATTCCTAGGCCTCCTCTTCTCTAGGTCACCATTTTCATAATAGTCCTCATCCCATTCTCCTCTCACCTCCTCCCACCCTCTGGAGTCATCTGTGTAGCTGCTGCGAGAGCAAAGGCTTCTGTAGGTTCTCTCCTGCGGGTGATGTAAAGAGGCCCGCCGTTGAGCAGGTGCTGCGTTGAGTCTTTCATTCAGTCTCTGAGACCAGACAGAGAGTTGTTCAGAGAAAACTGTGTCTGAGTCCTCAGAATCCTCACTTAATTCAGTTCTGGTGTGCCTAATGGAATCAGTGTGTCCTTGATTTGACCATGAAGTTGTGTTTTTCTGAGCTGTTACCCTCCTGGGGGAGACAGCCTTAGGCCCCGTTATGACTGAATTGTTGTCAGAGGTAGAATATTTCCACCTGGTGGTGGTAGATGAGTACTGCGCCTCTCCTTGATGAAGGCTGTGGAGTGCGTGCTGGTGTGGGGATGGCAGTGCAGGATCACTGGCGCTGCCTTTAGTAATGTCAAACATGCAAACACAAAAGCAGGGATGGTGGGTAAGGCTGTTAGCAGTGCAGTTAATGATGAGGCAACACACAGACTTAAAAATAGTTGCATGTTATTTAAGATCATTTGTTACAATATTCATATAAATGTTTGACACAGCTGAGGCATGCCAGGTGTTTCAATGTACAAACACAAATACAGGTACAATGTCATGCATTAAGGACAATATAAAATACTGCATGTTATATGCATGCAACTGATTCAGAACAAAACACATTGCAGAGTTGATAATATAATGTGACAGCTGCATAGGACATGTTTTGTTTATGCTGTTGCATGATTAGAGAATTACTTGAATCTAATAATAGTTTAATATACACTACCAGTCAAAAGTTTGGACACACATAGAAATGACCATGTTTGTGAAAGAGAAGCAGATTTCATAACATCA
>JAUMHL010000028.1:20404265-20420392 GCA_032362345.1 Sandelia bainsii | reverse complement strand
TGAAGACATGTATCTTTTCATGAAAAACATGGTCATTCCTATGTGTGTCCAAACTTTTGACTGGTAGTGTATAATAATAATAATAATTAGAAAGAAGTTCAATCAGACTTGGGTAACAGTTTAAACACACATACAACACATATTCTGCAAATCTCTTTGTATATTCATACAACATCCAGCCAAAATCATTTAATATAAGTTTTTCTTTTAACTTATTTTTCAGCATGTTGGAATTACTGAGTAATGGTGCCACATAAGTATTCACGCCACAAAACGCCTAATGGCAAAACTGTACCTTCACTATAGCTGTCCTGCCCTCTACTCCCCCTCCTGATCCTCTGTTCCTCCTCTTCCTGCATTTGTTTAGCCATTTCCTGTGAAGACATATCAATGTGACAATGATTGTTTATAAAACCATAATGAATAACCCAATAGGAATTTTGGGAAACAGAAAAAAATCAATCAATCAAAAAAACAAAGTCAATAATTAAATATCTTGAAAGTTTTATAGCATGTTTAAAAAGTCTCAAAACAAATCCACTCACTGTGAACACTGAGAGCATTATAGTATTATACACTGGTGTGCAAGTATGAGGTCACGTGAATGCAAGAATTAAAGATCACATAGTCGGTGCTGTTTCCAACCAGAAGATGGCAGCATAACACGCCATTTAAAAAAAGACAGCGAAGTGACAGTTATGAGCCAAGTTTAACCTCTTACCACTTTTGGCTTAAAAATACTCTGCTCTCTTTTATTTGATTTATACAAAAAGTGAAGTTGACTATGTACAAGTCAGCAAGATAATTTCATAAACAGTTACTGTGAAAAAGTATTTGCCCCCTTCCTGATTTTTTTTTTTTTTGCATATTTGTCACATTTAAATGAACATCTAACAAATATAACACAAAGAAAACATGGGTTTTTTCCACACAGGGAAAGGCAGGTTTGAACACCTTTTTTTACTTTAATGAATGAAATCATCGTTTAAAAACTGCATTTTGTATTTACTTGGGATATCGTAATATTAACATTTGGAAGATCTGAATTAGTTAAATGTGACAAATATGCAAAAAAAAAAAAAAAGAATCAGGAAGAGGGCAAATACTTTTTCACAGCGCTGTATCTACAATATAAGCTACGTCTGGTATGTCTACATAGGAGGCTACACCATATTGGTACCACTGTGATATGGTCTGACACCTTAGTAGCGGCCATTTAATATAAAGCCTCAAGGTAGCTAAACACACTCAGTGGAAACTAAGAAACTACATTAGACAAGCAAAGTTTTTAATTCTCTTCAACCTGAACTCTGGATGAGAAAAACAACAATAGAAGTAGATCAACAGGACTGTTTTACTTGAAGAAACATCTTGTCAATGGAAAGAGCTGCTATATCTGTCTGCTGTTTGAAGGAGAGAAGCCCTGCCCCATGTCTTGGTGATGCTTTTCATGGGAAGGCCAGAGCCAAACAAATCCACATATTCTACCATCAAACTCTATGAAACAGCTCTCTGCATTTACAACACAGATAATAAGTAAACACTAACACAGCCCCTTTTGCTTTGCAATTAAGGCATGTGTGTCAGCTGTTTTGCCAGCATCAGCAGGCAATTAGCAGTTTGCCACGGCAGGTTGGGCGTGGAGTGCCACAGGGATCTGGCATTTAAAACTGCACATCCTGATGCCTTCCATTCCTTAATTAAAGACAATCTACAGGGAGGCAACACCTCTGATCAGCCAGTCATTAAGGAAGACAGGCTAACAGTCGTATTAATAATATTAACATCATCACTCATAAAAAGAAATAATTGTCTACACAGAAACAGACATATTCATGTATATGTGCTACATAAGCTGGGATGGCTTTTAACCCAGAGTAGGTAAACTGAGGTTTTACCACTTAACTCTGAGTGTAGCCACATCACTTCACTTTTAATAATGATTAAGGAACCCACAGTCTCTCTGTACTAGCATCCTCTAAACAAGGAGCTTTTATAGGCCTGGTCAAAGCAGGCTCCTCTAAAAAGGGAACAGCAGGGTAAAGGAAAATATTATGCTGGTGCGGCCTTATGACGCAGACGCTCCACTCGACCAGCTGGGGAGCTTCGTGGCAGATTTGGCTTTTTTCTCCCCACATTGCCCTTTTCATTACACAGCTAGGTTCAGTTATGTTGGTGGGCTGATTTTTTATAAAGGCAACTTATGCTCACAAATGCACATGTGTTGTAAAAATGCACAGTGACATAAAAAAAAAAAAAAAAAAAATTTTTTTTTGAGAGGTTGGGCTTCTATGTGACTACTGGAACAACTGCGGGGGATGATTGATTAAAAACATATGGTTGTCCTGTTGTGTTCTGGTTGAAAGATGAATTTTTGGTATTCATACATTGTTGAGAGACCCAGTGCTACAGCACACTTCAGGAGTAGTTACAACTACTACTGCAAAATGACCTTAATAATAAAGCTACATTTGTATTCAGAATCAAATGTGAAAAAGATTAACCAATTTTAGTCTACTGCTACAAAAAGACTTCCACCACACTTAAAGCTCTGTGAGACTGTGCTTGTTCACCATCTTAGTCATCATGTTAGATTAGTAATATTTGTTAACTAAAACATTTAGTCTAACTGTGGCTAACGTTAGTTTTGCATGTATTTGACATGACGATGGCACTAGAAGAAAAGTAAAGGGGTTAACCATGGTTAACCAACCATCTGTACCAAATTTCATAGGAATCCACCAAATTGTTGTCAAGGCATTTCACTGAAAACCACAAATGACAACATGATGATGGCACTAGAGAAAAAGTAACAATTCAGCATGCACTATGAATGTCATTGCACTATTTTATGATACACACCCTCTAGTTATTGAGATATTTCTGTCATGACTAAGTGTCAAATATTTAAAATGTCACACTGTGATGATTAAAGTCATATGATGTGATTTTAGTAGTGATTTTAGATTTTAGTAGAAAGTAGTATATTTTTTTAAGAGATGTGTGAACAACAATACTGAAATCAGAGAATTTTGTCACAAAATTAAAATATGGACACAAAATACACAATCATTTCTCCCCTCTACTGTAAAGCTAAGAATGATCTTTTAATCAAACCTGCAACATCAGTAGGATGACACACAAATGACCTAAAACGTGATCAGATTTTCATGAAAGTTCTAAACCCAGAACTATTTGATAGTTTGACTGACTGACTGTAACACCTGACAAATTTCTCCAACAAATGAACTGATAAACCTAAAGGGATAACATACTTTCACCACATATAAATATTTTAGACTGGACAATGTTTTTTGGTAACATTGTTTGATAGGTTTCTCTACAGTCATGTTTCAAAGTGTTTGTTTTTTTTTGCGTAAAAACATAATAAAAATCATCTGATCATAGAGACAAAAATATAAGAAATATAAATATAAAAATCTTTCCACTGTAATTTTGAAAAATTAAGCGAACAATTATAAGAGGGGATACTAACTTTGGAACATGGCTGTAGTTTCAGGACTTGAAAATGCATGAAAATCTGATCATAGGTCATATTTGTGCCCCTGTACATCGTTTCCAAAGCTGTTCAAAAACCTAGGAACAATGAATGAATCCATTTAATGAAAAGGATAACCTAACAAGGGTTGAGTCACTCTTGTGATTAAAAACTCTTAACTCTTATGCAGGTAATCTCGAGATTACCTGCATAATCTTGGGATCACACAGGTAATGGTTATACTTACCTGTCCCTTTCTTTAAACAACAAGTGTGCACATCCAATGAGCCTAAATGTGCACACATGAGTGCATTTTGTTGATGGTGCATGTCTGTAATCAACCACAAGATAAATTGCTTAAGCCATCATCCAGATGGGTGGTTGATAGGTTGTGTCTCCGTTTAACAGCTGACTCTGCTCATAAGCCTTTTCCCAGCACAGTAGAAACGTCAGAGACCCAGAGCAGAACTTTGTTGCAAATGCAATTCATTATAGACTCAGTTAGGAGAGGAAGAAAAAACTGAACCATATGATACTCCCTCACCTGCTGGCAACAGGAAGATAATTAAATGATATGTACGCATGCCCCGAGTGCCAAACAAATCTGATTCTCTGTGCTGAAAATGCTTTTATTCGCTTTGAGAATAATTCTGTTGCTATTTTAAATTTGTACCTGTAAATCATGAATCTTCATTTAAAAGCAGCTAATTTAATTTTGTGAACTATGTGACAAACCTTCACCATTTACTGGGTCAGACATCTATTATGGTACTGACTACTGTAATTCAGGTTTGAGAAGTTTTTAACTAATATTTTGATAAAACCTGTGACCACTGGAATACATTGTTTCTGACATGAATTAAAGCCACTTTAGAAGAAGGAAAGTGCTGTTCTATTAACAGTCAACTGTCTGGCCTACTAGGAGATAGTGTTTGTTACTAAAATATATATTAGGGCAGACCACTACTAAGTCTTACTTAGTTTTGTCCAAGTTTCTGTTTTATCGCCACTTTCTACTAAAGTTGAAGTTACCATAAAATGTCTCACTGTGCTCTGGTTACTGGCAGTAACTTGACACCCACGGGAAAAGATTTGTTCCTCTTTCAGGAGCAAATCCCTCAAAGGATTTCTCTTTACAAACGTTGTTGTCACAAGTTTCAAGCTCAGTTTGATGCTATAGAGATTTTAATTTAGAACTAACAAAATCTGTGACTAGTATGGACGCACTGATTTTCAACCTAATTTCCATTGATCAGTCCTCCCAGGGGCATGTTTATATTTTTCACAATGTATATATTGCTGTAGAAACGTGCAGGATAGAACCACAAACATATCTGAAATAATGATTTGTTCCCTTATTTCTAATTCATTTGTTGGAATCATCATTTGTGCGGGTACACAAATGATACGTGTATAATATGATGGTCGGCATGGCATTTCATTGTGGGTTTTAAAAATCAAGATGGCTGGGATGGATTGTGTGTACGCAAAGTCCTGTTCCTCTCTACAGGTTAGCATAAGCGCTAGTAGAAGACTGATTCACTTTCCCCTTTTCATCTATACATAAACAGCTACTGTTTGATTGTTGTGCGTTGTAATACAGGATCCAATACATATTGGGTTTGAAACATTCATTTATAAGGTTGTTCATTAATAATGACCATAATTTGGTCATTTATGGCCATTTATTATTCATCATTGTCTAGCATGTTTTAGTAAGTCTGCTGTCAGCATAAACAAGTATGGAGTCCATTCATTTAAGGAGCTAAATTAAAAATTAGATTGTAGATTATGTGTAGTGGCATGCTGACTGAGAGATTACATTTCATTTTCAAGGATACTGATGACCAAATTGAAAAGATTTATCACATTGATGTGGGTGGTAGGTGGATAATTGATGAGTAGGTGCACAGGTGATTGACCTTAACACTTTTATACAGGGTTTTTATGCAGGGTTGCTATGAGCATTTGAAGTAGAAACCCCTGCATAAATCATGCATGTGTTCACTGTGGCAAAGCTCCTCTAAACAGAAATGGTATAAAAGTGTAGTTTAAATGGACCATTGTTGATATTTGAGTTAAGCTTTCTTGTAAAAACACAATTTTTAATGCATTGATTGGATGAGTGTAAACTACATGCAGACAAAATTAGTTGTGCAAGAAGTAATATTCTCCTACAGATATGCGCTCACCTCATCATCCTGCTCCCTTCTGCGGGCCTCTGCAGCACACCGCTGGAGCTCCTCCTGAATGATACGGGCGTACTCAAAGTCCTGCTCCTCTCTACAGGACAGTCATGAAAGAACATTTACTCACTTAAATTAGCATCAACAAGCATATAAATCTAACTGGTAAATTTGAATGTATAGGGCCTACAGTATATAGTTATTCTCTAAGATTGGCCACAACATTAAATCTAACTTGTGACCAGTTTGTGGCTATGCTGTGCCATAAACATCAAGCTGCGATGCACAGTGTGTTCTGACATCTCATGACAGCATTCAGTTTTTCCCATGTTGACTTCTGACCATGACAACACAAAAACGACCAGCTGTTGTTAATGTTTTGACTGATCAGTGTAAATATATTTAGTGGGTGTGTGTTTGAATTGAGGAGGACAGGTGCTGATGTTTGAATAGTGATGCAGTGTGAGCTGTGTTAGAGAACGTTTTGGGGAGCAGGGGTCACTTACAGTTGTCTGGAAGCCTGTCTGAGAAGGGCACTCTGCTGGGCCCGCTGCTCCTCCTCCTCATCCTGCAGCCTCTTAGCTATACGGATGTCATTCTGCACAAGCTGGTTTTTCTGGATGTTGGTGGTATAATATTGCTCAACTGTAAGGTCAAAGCACAGGGTAAGCCAGTAAGGACCATGTGTGATCGAGATTATAGTCATTAATAATTACTTTATTACTTCTGGTCTAAATCTGTTCATTTTTGAGTATTTATGAGTGCTGTGTTGGATCTTTAAGAAACTGTTTGTGGCTAGACACCAAATTATATGTCCCTTTGTTTTCAGCACAATGTTACTAAGACAAATCACAACAAACTACAACGACAAAGGCTAACCCAAAACATGCTCAGCTTCACTGCAATTTTCCCCAGTCTGTCTTGTTCAGCCATAAGAACTATACAGCACTTTACGTAGTATGTTATATTATAAATCTCTGATTGACATAGCTGCCATAGCTACATTCTACCTAAAACAGGATAACTAAACTGAGAATTTAATAAAAAGGGTACTGCAGTCGAAATTCTAAATATTGGACAGAGACACCTCCCCCAACCCCCCGTCCCAAGATGCGAATGTACTGTAGTACTTTTGTCTGAGAAGCCAATATTTCTACTTACTAGCATGTTTCTTTAATGTCTGATGACATGTAATTGTGATTTTATTATGTTGTATAAAAAATATATTACATATAGTTCCTTTAAGATGAAACACAAAGTGGTCACTCAGTGAGACACAGAAGAGAGTAATTCACAAAATGTAATATACTGTGTAGCTGTCACATGGTAGCTTGATGCTGTACTTACTCTCCTGCTCCTGCAGGTTGTGTGCCAACGCTCCATCTTCCAGCACAGCAAAACACTGGCACACTGAAACAACACAGGACAGCAACACCTCAGTATCATACAAAAGGTTACAGTGTTTATGACTAAATGGAAGGGAAACATAAGTGTTTAATAAAGTGAGCAGTTCTCTCAGCCCGATAATTACTAAAACAAAAATGACAAATGACAACAATCTTGAATGACCCTCAATGACTCCAGAACAAAAGGCTGAAAAGAGACAATACTGTGGAGCTTTCAGTTTGGGGAAACAATAGGATACAAGTGCTATGTGTTATTATGGCTGTTTATACAACACAGACAAAGACTGTTAAAACTTTAGAAAAAGTAAACAACAATCCACTACTCTGTCCTGAAATCACTGTTAAATATATAAAAAGGCTCTTATAAAATACCCATCATAACAGGGTACCAATGTTCCAGACCAACACGCAAGTGGTAACAATGATTACTGCCCTTCCAAAGCAGCTGAGTTTAGTATCTGCAGAGCGACATGTCCACCTCATTGTGACATGTGACTTGTGTGAGAGTGTCTGTATATGTTTACACATTGTGTTCTATATATACACACACACAAAGACACATCAGTGTGAAAGATATAGTCTTTAAATGTTGCTGACATTGACATGACATGGATATATACATGTTTTTTTCCTTTTCTAATGTGCTCACTATGACTACCAAATGAAGATGCAAAGTTTAGGAACTACCACGTGCAACCATTTATACTGGGAAGCCAGTGCAGATGGTACAAATATATGCAGAGTGAAATGTGTAAGGCTGTTGTAAATCCAAAGAGCTGGAGACTAAGTGTTCTCTAGACACCAGCTCCGTCTGGTTCTCCATATCAAGCCACTCTGTGGCAAACTGATTCTTCTTTATTCCATGATCCCATAGTCTGGCCACCTGCTACTAGCTGTTAAAACATATCGGTTTCATATCATTAATGTTCTCTGAGACTTGTCGTGTTTTGTTGACTGTGAAGGTGTTCCCCACTGTGCCAAGTGAAACAAAGACAAAATGACAGCTAACTCCTAATGTTCAAAATTCTAACCATACCTGCAGTTTTCCCATTATTCTTTGATCTGTACGTTGGTTTTAGTAGTTTCGGAATTTGAGGATTGTTATTCTCATCTATAAACATGCCAAGTGTTTACAGTAGTTTTTAATGAGCCACTAGAGCCTCGATGTGCTACAGCCCACCACTGTTTAAAGTCTGTCAAACATACTGAAAAGTTACTCAAGAGAAAATAAACACAGACTGACAGCAGCACTATGGCCCAGCTGTTTTCTCCACTTCCTCCATCTCTGCAGACACACAGGCTCACTGTGACCAGACAAAACTGTTTTGCTATCTCACAGATTTTCATCAGAGAACATAGAATGGCTGGCTGTTCCTACAATGTTGTTTTCAAATGCAAAGAGAAGGAAAGAAGACACCATTTATGGAGGGATTTAGCTCACTGCAAAGCCAATTAAAAACACCTGTCCTACTAATTCTCCCTCCAGTGAACCTACCAGGACGGGCTGGGCTGCATCTGTAGACACGATGGAACACTCAAGTATTTCATTTACGAGCTATATATTATAATATTCATTTCTGACATTGTGATAGAAGATGTGATTTATTTAGAGCACTGAGTTCATAGATAGCGATGTATTGTAGTGTACTATCTTAATATAGTCCAGCACAACGCCCCCTTGAACCATCTCCTCATATACTTAATTAGTTTAGGAGTACCTAATAAAGTGGCCTCTTACAACTACACTTTGTACACAAAATACTTAATGTATTTTTTTTATTATTGACAGCAAAATGGTAAAGTGAATCCCCAATAGAAGCTTTGAGGTGCAATTATGATGCAGCATGTGGAATCCTGGGCATGTAATCCTGGCTGTGGCTGCAAGCACTGTGAGGGAGAGAGAAAGCTAAGAAGTGATTTTTAGTTTGTTTGGTGCTCTTGTATCTTTGCCAGAAGGAGTACAGCTCTAAAACAAAGAAATGAAAGAACAGAAGAGAAGCAAAGATCCTGGGAAGTTTACTTACTATCTGGAGATGCACTGGGTTGTGTCATGGATGACGCGAACAAATGGGAGGCCTCGGCATTCATTGTAAGACTGATATGGTGAGTTCATAGTCTACAGTACGATTATGACTGTGTTTAGTCTGTGTGACTAAATGAAAACATAGAAAACACCAAGCATTTGACCCATCCCAGAGTCTAAGAACTATTCTCTGTGTTTGCTTTCTTGATAAGTTAGTGCTCTCCAAACTCACGTACGGTACTATACATACTTGACATTCCTTGATCCCTATCTTCTCACTGTTTTCACATTCATGCCCTAATGGCTCAGTGTCCTCTACTCCGTCGTTATTGCTTCGCCTTACCTGAACTACTACAGCTTAATCTAACAATTCAAATTCAAATTTACAGATCAGAATCGCTTCTGAGTTGATATAACCAGTCAAACTGAGGATATCTCCACTTTGTCTCATCTGTAAATAGGGAAGTGAGAAAAACATGACATTGTTATTCTCTAAATCCTCTAAATGGAAAGAAACCTTCCTGTTGAGAGCAAGTCTGGATATGTCTAAGTCTACTGGGTTCAACAGTCAAAGTTCATAGAAGTCGCCCAGACAGCACTAAGCCACCAAAAGGATCTGTTTACACCATACGTCTACACCGAGTTAACCCATACCAAGACAGACATGCATTACCACTTACACCTGTTGTGGATCTTAAGAGACTATCCACTAAATGGATCTCCAATCTGCCCTTGTGCTCCCAGTCTGTCAGTGAGGAGGGATTACATCAAATGCTTGGCTTTAATCCGAGAGAACAACCTGACACCTCAAAACTAGACTTTGCTCCTAATCAGAAAGGATCAAGAAGGGAAAGATGGAGGAAAATGACTTGTCTTGTCTATGTAAATGCCTGTGTGGGTGTGGCCACATTGTGGGTTAACTTGTTTTTCCAATGTCCTTTTAACTAAGAACACATTACCTTCCAGGGGAGGGACAAGAAAACTGGATTATTACAACTGCTAAACAGGTTTTAAGAAACAGAGTGAGTCATTTAGAGCCACAGTACGTTCTGAGCAAGTCAACATACAGAGAGACTCCCATTGTAAGCTTCTTAACAAGGGCAACAAAAGGACCCTGTGCCTGTTTCCTGAGAGGATAGTAAATCAAAAAATCCAGCAGACAACAGAAATTGACTGTGGCATTTGAACACCAGAGCTAAAGAACCACTGAGGTGCATCACTATCTAGGAAAAAGTGCAAAGAACAATATTAGCTGCCACCCACTGAATGGCACAGTATATTTTCTAATAGTGTGCGGAGACTGTCTCTGCAGTGACACTGTGGGAGAATGGGGATATTGCAAAGCAGGAAACCACGACCTGTGTGATCTCAAAATCCTAACAGTTAAAACAAAGTGATTTATTTCCAACAGTATTTTAATGCTTCTCCTCGCTTTGTATGCTAGTGTTCTTTTCCTTTATGCTGATGAAACAAATAATCATGTGCACTGTGACTGACAGTCAGTCATCTAAAACAAAATTATGCAGATTATCTCCGGCATCCAGAGTGATGGAGCAGCCACTCGACAGGACTGACAGCGATACTTCTCTTTCATATTCGCAGCCACTTGGTAAGTGCCTGCCAAACAAAGAAACTTGCGAAAGGAGAAAATGACAAGGGTTCTATTTTCAGCCAAAATCCCCCACCGACCGCCCACGGGCTCACTCTGCCTCTCTCTCTCTCCTCCTCCTCCTCTCCTTGCCTGCTGCTTTTTGCAAAAAAAAAAAATTCACCATAAAGTGTCTGTTCATCCTACAGTTCTCTGTGTTTTGTTAGAAATGAGGTGGACTGAGCCAGCCAGCTCATGAACTGGACAAGGCTGTCATGAAGAACAATGAGAGGTGAGGGGCAATGAGACTCTGGGTCAGCTGGTGAGAGTGAAATTGGGAGGGGGGGGGGGGGAATTCCTCTGGGAGTTGCATTCCCTTGGCACATCAGGCTATATTGGGAGCAGCCAGTGGAGGGACAAAACAGGAACTGATAAGGGGGGCAGTGGAAACAAAGAAAACTGACTTAGCTGAGAGTCTCACATGAGGAGGAAAGTGAAGGAGAAGTGAGACTACGGGGAACTACGGCTCTAACGGAAATTGAAACATAAACACCCACAATGGGACTTTAAGTAAACAATCTCAGCGCCAGCACAGTTTTACAGATCTTTCGGGTCATCACAGATGGGGAGCGAAAAATAAATTTCACTGGCCAGACATCTTATTTATAAACTGCTATTGTTTCAATGGGCAGTTTACAGCTGCTGGTACTGGCTACTTGTTTGTGCACTGGGCTCAGTTCGATAAAAGCATGAAAATGCAAAGCTGCACAGTGTGCCCTTTGTGTGGGGAAACCAGAGTGGAGTGCTGAATTATCTCCCTTGATAAAAGACATGCAGACCTGTTTCTATCCCATTCATTAGTGTGAACATGCCAAAGACTGACTGTACTGTCTACACCCAGGTCACAGCTTAGAAATCCCCTACCTGCAAATGTTTTCATAGCAGATAAAGTCGTTTAAAGACAATATTGTAGCTTTTTTAAAATTGTTTTTCCACTTTGTGAGTGGAACTCCAACTAGCTCTTTCTCAGTATTTCTTTCTGTGCTGGAGAGTCAATTCATATTGGTAGTCTACAAACACACACCACAATTGTTCTGTTTGGGTTTATAGTGAATTGACATTGACATTAAATTTAAATGAATGTTTTCCCGATTTAGTGTGAAAATACAGTTCTTTGTATCGCACGGCAGAAATATTCAACTTTAAAAAACTCAACTTCACTTGTGTTATAACCCTTCACCTCCAGTGGTAGTGCTTTCTTCCCCCAGAAACCACATATCACAATGAGCTCATCTGTTGCTTTTATCTGCAGCCAGCACACCAGGCCTGTCTATGAGTAGATCCATCTCTGTACAAGCTGCATGACTGGATCTGAGTCTGCAGCATATAGTCAAAACATACACCATACTGTAGCAAGCCACTTCTTATCTGAGCTGGACGGAAAGCACTGCTGCCAAGGAAGTCAAGCACAGACTCGCTAGGTCAGAAGAAAAGCTGCCAATGCCAGTTAACTCAAAAACCAGATTGTGATTCTTGGTTAAGTATACAGCAGACAGGTAGATAAGTTTGGTCTTTAGTATCTGATGAGCTGAAGTGTCCATGAATAAAACACTTAATCCCTGCTGGCTCCACGTCTGCAGTTCAGCAGCTGACCCTGACCTGACGTCTCTGTGGAGGGGCTGAACAAAAACAACTCCCCCCCCCTCTCTCCACAGGACAGACCATGAAGCGTGGCACATACTATTTTCATACTCTCCATGGGATTCATGGTGAGATGTGCGCCAGCTGAGAAGTGTGTGTTTAACTTACCTTCTTGGACACGTGGAAGGTTGGATTGGTCAATCTCCAGCTCTGCCATCACTGTCCCTGTCCTGTCACTGCCTCATGGTGATACAGAAGACCCTGACACCAGAGAGGGAATACTGGAAGCTATTATCTAGCAAAAATAAGTTATGTGACATTCATGCACAAAACTGAACTTACTACTAATAAACCACAGTTACTTATTGTTTAGCTACAGTACCAGAGCTAACGAGCAGAGCGTTTACAGGCTACAACATACTTTACGGTAACGCTAAACAGTGTAGTTATTACAGCAAATGGGTCACTTATATCTGTCGAGCAAAGTTAAATAATTACGAGCCAAATATTGAGTCGGTCGGTTTAAAAGAAAAAGAAAAAAAAGTCGCTTTTGTTTTACCTGCTCCCAACACGCTGCCCACACAGGCTCCAGTGTTGTGTTGTGTTCACACAGCCTGTTCAACAAGTACCAAACATGACAATGAAGTGTCAACTTTGGAGTCCTCTGCTCTCTCTCTCCTTTTTACTTTGCCCCTGCAAATTATCCGAAATGTCACGAACGTGATATCCGTCTCTAACGCCTGTACTTTTGGTGTGATTTTATTTTTTTCCCACACATGATGACTGTTTTTGTTCCTCAATGAAACAAAGCCCCATCGACTGGCTGATGGGACGCCAGGACGGACAAACTTAGCCCGCTGACAGTTTGAGGCTCTGGCTGCTTCTTCACGGCTCCTGTTCGGCAGCAGAGGGGGCGGTTAACGGCTGATGCCTTCACGTACGCGTTCACGTTCAGGCGTATCCAGTCACGACGCAGTAAAAATTAAATTAAAAAAATTAAAATTTTTGTTTTTGTTTTTTGTTGGACGTTTTATTAGTCATACGAAAAAGCATTGCAAAGCAGCGTTATATTTTAACAGTTTTTTAAATACATTACATACGCACCTCAAATTAGTGCCACGAGACAGTCAGAGTAAAATATCAGACAAACACAGACAACAGTGAAGTTAGAAGTTCATCTTCATTTGCTGATGTCCGTCCCACGTAGTGTAACAATATCACAGAGGCCTACGTACCAGCCAGCCGCGCACCCACTTACATCTGCGCTCACTGAGTTGCAATTTTTCCAACAGTTGGTGAAGGCAGCACCTAAGCAGCCAAATGTTCCAATCACTCAAAGACTCCTAATTGAAATTTATAACGTAACAGTGTTACAATCTGTGTTTTAGTAATCAAACAGAATCAATACAAATCTTACTGTGATCAAAAAGCTTGGTAAAATAATGTGACAATTGTGGCAACTCTTTAAAAGTCCCTGAGTACAATCTTACAACGGAATTAAGAAAAAGCAATTACTTCAGGTTCAGACTTAAAATGAGGCTATCAGATTTGTGAAAAATAATACGCCATTACCAACATTTCCTGCAGCATGCAACTAAATCACCCTGATGGAGCTGGGACCTATTTTTTAATTCAGATGGACAAGACACTTCATTGCTCATATGTCAAAAAATAATAGGTAATCAAAAGTTTCATTTCCGAGAAGGGTAATATGCTGCTTTTAGAGCGCGTGTTAGAAATGTCATTGAGAATTTATAGGCAGCTTTTTGATTTGAAGGCTACAGAGTCTGTGACAGATGCAATTTGTACTCTGTCAATCTGTGATTCTTTGAAGACAGATAAGATGAGGAAGGACCAAAGAAGTCTGAGGATTTGTCACCTTGAGCCACACTGGAGAATTTACATTGCAAGCTAATTTGCTGAAAATGTCTTAAAATGCCAGTGTACTGGTCACTTTAGTTTTTTAAGCGTAGCATTGCCCTCTGCTGGTTGTGTTTATGACAGCTACAATGCTGGGGAATATTCCAAGGAAATTGTATCTGAATCGTGTGCTTTGACATGAGGATACCGTTGTGAAGCTTCATTTCATAAATAGACGAATCAAAAGGTAACACTGTTGTACATATTCTGTAAAATGGAGATGATTCAACATGTATCAAGATGTATAAATGGTTTTCCTAAAGTCTATAATATCCTGAAGCCTGCATGTACACTGAACCCATTTTTTGTTATAGTCAAACCTCCTTTACATCCTACCGTGATTCTGATGCAAGTGATGAGGGACAAAATCCACAGCTTTTGTTCTATCTTTCAATAAGTTTCAAAGTTCGACAGTTGTAATTAGTCAAATCAAATAATGAAATATCATATGCTGTGGTCTGTTGGAGGAGCAACATAAAGGTGGCAGACACTAACAAACTGGACAAGCTAATCAGGAGGGCTGGCTCTGTTCTAGGTGTGGAGCTGAACCCTCTACATGCTGTGAAGAGGATGCTGTCCGAACTCCTCTCAATCCTGGACAATCGCCTCCACCTACTACACAGTGTCCTGGCTGGACAGAGGAGCATGTTCAGCCAGAGACTGATCAACAACAAGTGCTCAGGTATAATGCCACAGGAGATCCTTTCTGCCAGTGGCCATCAAACTGTGTAACTCCTCCTCCCTCTATGCCAGCCCTGTCTCCTAAAAATTACGTTCGTATCCAACTAAACTGCAATCCCGATTAAGTTTTTGTAGAGAACGTAATTGCAACCCGATTACGTTTTCTGTTAACGTAATGATCATATGTTCACAGTTAAGGTATTTTTGTCCGCCAAAATATCAGATCAGCATCCGGTTTTCTGTCGGCTAAAATATCCGAGGTTACATTTCAACATCCAGACATGTGAGTGTAGAGATATTAAAGTGTTTTATGGTCGGGATCAGGCATCACAGCAGTGGGTTAGTGTCAGTGAAAGAAAGACTGTGGGCTGATTAATGGATGAATATGTCATTTCACACTGTCGCTTCACACACACAACGTCTGCATTAAAAATGACACCAAAACATGATCTTTTTTCTAACCCTAACCTCAGTACTTTTCTTGCCTAAACCCAACCTCACGGGGTACTTTGGTCACGAACTCAGGTCTCCAGCATGTCAGTCCTGCACAGTAAACGCCCGCCATCCTCCAAATCACTATGCATTTATAAATGTAAAATGTAGCGTGTCATTCATTCATACACAAAAATACATTTAAGTACAACGTGAATTTGCAAATGCGAATGGTTGCAAATACGTTCTGTAGAGAAATGTAATAGGGATTGCAGTTTAGTTGTATACGAACGTAATTTTTAGGAGACAGGGTTGTCTATGCAGGGTAGGGGATCTGACAACAATTACAATCATTATTTATGTCATATTTATGTTTCCATTTTCTAACCTTGGCACTACATTCCACCTCAGACTATTATTGACCCACTTCATCCATCTGTAGATTTTTCTTTGTTGTGTTGGTGTGGATCTACGGAGCCCCCTAGGGGTCATGTAGTAGAAGAAAATATTTAGGTGAAATATATTATACTCTGACTTCCCCCACACCTGAGGAGGAGACCTGAGGTGGATACCCCACCCTCCTACCCATTTAGTAGCCTACAGTACTTCTGAGTGCCTGTCAGGCAGCTCCTGACCGGCTCACAACGTAGAATTAGAGCACGTAACCCAACAAAGTTAATTAGGAAGTAAAGGAAACCAGTCACCACCGTTCGGAATGTTATTGTGAGGACGCGCAATGTCGACCCCCGCA
>JAUMHL010000028.1:20329765-20404165 GCA_032362345.1 Sandelia bainsii | reverse complement strand
GTGCAACGTTCTGCACAGTTGTGGCTGTTGGTCAATGTGTTTACATCCTGCGGGTCTATGGTCACATTCGCCGGCCTATTTAACGTGTGGGCGGGAAGTCTGAATTTTTTTTCTACCACATCATCTGAATTTTATTTTTCTACCACATCGTCTGAATTTTTTTTCAACCACATCGTTGGTTTTTTTAACGCTTATTTCACCTAAATATTTTTTTCTACTACATGACCCCTAGGGGGCTCCGTAGAGCGCACCTGTAACAGGGCAAAAACAATTTGACCTCTGGGTTCTTTCTTCATTTTAGATTACTAGTTTTTACTGTCAGAACATATACACATTAGTTGTTCTGACTTCTGAGTCTTTTAACTTGAAATTAACTTGATGAGTTGAATGAATGAACTTCACTCAACTCATTAAATTAAAATTTTAAAGAAACAAAGCTAGCATATCAGTAGTTATCCCATCGTGCATTGTTTAAGATTATATATTGAGCTCTTCAGAGGCTTATCTTTTTTGTAGTATGAATCTTTTAAAGTAGGTTGATATTAAATTAATTGCTTTCACGATAATGCTAGCCAGCTAATGGGAGCAGAAGGTGTCAGTATTTCACTCATTTTGAACAAAGTACTGACGCTTTAAGCTGAGAAATTCGAAAGAAAAAATGTGAACCTTTCAATTAATTTGTGAGATTATATATATATGTATTTTTTTACTTCAGAACATTTGTCTAACATCTGCAGTTGCTCATATTGAAATTTACTTTTTTTCCAAACAAATGTTATGCTCACAATGTATTACTTGTAATGTGCTTAAAACCACCCACCACCTTGCTGGTTCTAGTTAAACCAAGCACCACTTTGCCTGAATACATACAACAATAAAATGCTACCTACGTGTTAATGCAGCTGTACTCTGTACTCTAAAATGGATCATTTGTCCATACTGCAATTAATTGTTCACTTTCACATTGCATATTGAGATTTTGCAAATTAAACCCTTGCCAGTAAATGTACTGATTAATTTATTACTTTAAGAAAAGAATTGAAAGATGTTTTTGAATTGAGGTCATGGAAAAGTCTACAGTTCTACAGTATATGTAACAACATTATAGGTTATGCTTTAGATTTTTTTTAACTGTTGCAACTGTTCTCAAATAACATTCAATCATATCATGCAGTATGAATCTCACAAAATTGTAGTATTTGGCTATGTTTGTTACAAGCATGTGAGCCTTTAAGAAATTCTAGATTTTACATGAATGTTTTAGTTTAGTGAAATTTATTTCAAACATATGTACGTTCACCATAGTTACATATCACCATTACATTCTTCTGTTTGAAAAGGAGTAGGCAGAAGTATAAACTTATTTGGCCCTACCCCCTTCATATTTTACATCACTTATTCTAAAATAATTTCTTTCATTTAATGGAGAAAACAAACAAAAAAACAAAACAGAACAGACAAAACAATATAATTTCTTTCACATAAAGGAAAGACAGAATATGCAAAATGATAGATTTTCAAATAAAGAAACAAAACAAAACAAAACAAAAATGGCACATCTATTTCCTGCTTCAATTATCGCCCTGGGTTAAACCAGTGTTCTTCATCCCTGTATTTATTTAAGATTTGTTTTTTATATCTTATTTTAAACTGATTTATGTTTTTACTTTCTTTTATTTCTCCTGTTAGACTGTTCCATAATTTAACCCCTGCTATTGAGATACACATACTTTTGAAAGTTGTTGTAACATTATGTATTTTTAAATTCAGTCTTCCTCTTAAGTTATATCCCCCTTCTCTTTCTGTAAACAATTTCTGTGTTTTTGGGGAATTAAGTTAATTTCTTGCTTTATATATTATTTGCACTGTTAAACTGGACCAAGTCTTGGAATTTTATAGCTGCGTTTTTATAAAGAGTACATTTCTATGGTCCTTACATCCCCCTAACATAATTAATGTGTGGTTTCCAACAGATTTTGTTGTCTATAATCACACCAAGAAATTTTATTTCATTTACTCTTTCAATATACACATTATCAATACATATTTCTACTTCTATATTTCTCTAATGATTTTCAAATAACATTAATTTTTGTTTTATCTAAAGTTAATGATAATTTATTTATATCAAACCATGTTTTTTTTATTAGATTTAATTCCTTTGTGATCACTTCCAAAACCTGTTGCAATCCCACACCTGAACAAAAAATATTTGTATCATCTGTAAAAAATACAAATTTTAGTATCTTTGATACTCTGCAAATGTCCTTTATATACATAATAAATATTTTTGGCCCTAACACCGATCCTTGAGGTACTCCGCATGCAATATTCATCAATTTTGATTTATACCGGTTTATTTGTACAAATTGTTGCCTGTACATTACATAGCTTTTTATCCAGTCTAAAACCAAACCCCTAAAACCGTACTTTTCCAATTTTCTTATTAATATTTCATGGTTGACAGTGTCAAACGCTTTCTTTAAATCTAAAAACACTCCAAGTGCATACTTCTTATTATCAATACATTCTGTTATTTCTTCTATTAAGTCAATCAATGCCAAAGCTGTAGATCTGTTATTTCTGAATCCATACTGACTGATCTGTCAGCAACTCACGTTTGTCAACAAAACTGTCAAATCGTTTTATAAAGAGTTTTTCTAACATTTTAGAGAACTGGGAAAGTATTGACACTGGCCTATAATTAAAGTTTTAACTTTAAAGAGGATAAACTTCAAATAGGTGGGAGACAACTATTTCAGAGGCTGGAGCAACCTGGGTTTGGCAATGAGGCACTGACTAATACAGCAAATAAATCTTAATAGTTTTTCATGATAAACAGCAACACCTAATGGAGTGTCTGGCCTTCTGACCATGAAATTAAATGTCACCATCGCTTCGTCGGCCCACATCATCCTACAAGAGACTGAACACTGACGCCACACTCCCAATAAACATACAAATGAAATACAGAGGTGCAAAATGTGGCTTTTTAAATAGCTGTCTGCATCTGTCCCCCAGTCTCCCAACCAATAGGAAATCTTTTCTGACTCTCTCCACTGATGCAGGATGTACTCATAAAGTTGAGTTTATTGCACTAAGAGGAAGCGAAAGCACAAATGTAACATTGTCACAGAACAAGGCCTCTAAATAATGTGTACAAATCAACCTGATTCAGTGACCCATTGAAAATTCTCTGCTGTCTAAAATGTACTTAAAATGTCAGATGGCTTATAGAGTACGAGGCTTTGAACATTTTAGCATGTCCACTAAACCTCTGTGAAAGTAATTAAGTGGTTTTATTTGGAATTCTCAATCACTGTGTATGCAGCTCTAATTATGGAGTTGTTCTCTGGGGTTTGAATCAAGAGGAGTCAGAAGACTTTAATGAACTGGTAGCATAAAAACATTAGTCATTTGGCTGCACACATTCTCCACCTGCTCCCCTATGGGATGTTGTTCAGAGTGACATGTGAAACACCTGGTTCGATCCCATTTACAAAGTCAGTAAAAACAGTCAATCAAGATGAAGAGCTGGCAAAACATGACTGTGCCCTTGAAGCATGGGCCACGGCACTTGTCTTTTTATTGAGCCCATAATTCACCTGTGACTGCCTGTTGATTTATCACAGTTGAGGATGGGATGAGAGTGTGGATATTGCTGATGGCTGTTGTAACCAGGAAAGATGTGTGTGTGTCTGGTGTTTGACGTGTGTGAGATGGGGGGTAGGCCACAGCTGGAAGTATATAACACAGTTTGGATCAACAGAGCATGTACAAGTCTTCTTTCCACCAGAGGACCTCCATAAGAATCAGAAGCACTTCCAACATCAGCGTCCTAAAGTGATGAAGCGTAACCATCTCCTGTCTTGGGCCTTCCTGCTCATGGCCTCTGGCCCACTGCTGGCCCACCCTATGACAGAATCTGCTGAGATGCCCTATCCAGGACCTGGTGAGTGGAACATAACATCTCCATTTTAGCTGTTATTCACAGTAATTCAGTACCTCGACTTCCATTTTCAATAATAAAACTTAATTTATGAAGATCGATTGGCAGGAAAATCATGTCCTGAGGACTTGGAGTAATTACATTGGAGTCTCAGTGTTGAGCACTGATTGTTCTGCCAAAGTTCAGGCACTTGGACCGTTAATTAGATTTCTTTGCCATAAAATCATAAAGTCATTCACTGTTCAAATAATCAAAATACAGCCAGAGGTGGTTAGAAGTCAAGTAAAAGTGTAAATATTTACTGATGAAAAAAATAAAGTATTTTAAACACTATTGAACTTGATACCATTGATAACATAAAGGTGTTACGTTAAGCTCAGATTTGCTTTCTACACAAATCTAAAATGTTCAGGCATTGTTAAATGTAATTAATGTGATTCTGTGAACTTGTGTCACACTTCTACAGTAAACTGCAAACAAATTTTCAAAGGTGAAAAATATGGCAAAGAGAATATTCTCCTGATTAATTAAAAATTAAGATTATGCCATGCTTGTGTGAATACGTCATAGTAAAAAACAAACAAACAATAGTTCCCACTAAACTGTGAAGTATCCCACTGTGACTAAAAGTAAAATGCAAACACTGAGGTAAATTATAAGTTATATGTAAAGATTATAGTTAAGTAAAACACTTAAGTACAGTATCACAGTACAACACAAGTCATTACTGATTACCATGTGTGACTGTTTGGTTGTCGTCAGTTTCAGTGGAGGACAGAGGAGTTGGCAATCTGGACGATCTGTCTTTCTCTGAGCAAACGTTTCCTCCTCAGGATGGTGCTGGTCTTAGATATTCCACTCTATCTGGGGAGATTAACCGAGACGGTAAAAAACACAGACACACACAGACTCTTTTAACATCTGTACTGACTCGCACTTGTGCAGCAACAGTCTGCTATAAATGTGAAGAAATCAGCATCCTGTGAACATATTGTCTCTGGTTTACAACTAAGCAGCACCATTGGAGTGATAGGCAGTTGGAGGTATTAATCAACAGCAAGAAGTTTGATGAAAGTGCAAGTGACGCTCCTTCGTTTTCCGCACTCCTTATTTCTTATACCTTTACTCTACCACAGCTGGACATCTACACAAATATGTCTTAATAGTGTTTTATTTTCATACAGGTCTCAGAACAACAGGTCTGCATCCTAGGGGGATGAAAAGAGAGGTATGTTTTATATAATCCCTAAAACAACAAACAAGAGTAAACTATTTAGCCCACTGTCCAAGCTAAATGTTTATCACTGCTACTTTATCTTTTCTTTCAGGTCCTGCTGGAGAAACAAAGTCTCCTAAATCCATTCAGCCATGTGTTCGGCATCCGAAAGCAGTTCAGAAAGAGAACAGGGAATAATGAGTGTTTTTGGAAATACTGTGTCTAAAACCGACAACGGGCATTGATGCTTCACACAAAAGACAGGGCTTGCACTAAAACACACATCCCTCACACACACACATGCAGAAAATAGAAGAAACATCATCCATGCATACACTGTATGTACCCACATATACACAGCTAGTGCTGTCAGAACAATGCCATAGGTATGAATGAGACATGTTGCCTGAGGACTTTAAGATGATTTATTAAAGTTGCTTTTACGTTGTGTTAAATTATATTTATTTACATGTTTATTAAAAAGTTGTCTGATGTATGACCAGATGTCTACAGCACTATATGTTGATAAAATATATAGAAAAAAAATGACATTATAAATACTGTCTGTGTTTTCTTGATTAAAAACAATTGTACTGTGATAATCACATTGGCAGCAAAGTATCAGAGGAAACAAAAAGACATTGCAAACTTAGTTCTCGAGTTTTGTTCATTTTTTTATTATTTTACAGCAGAAAGAATATAAAGCATTCAGAAAACATCTTCCATATTTTAAGGGCAATTCAAAACGTTTTGCATGGCTTCAGCAGCTGAAATCTCTTTTTTTTTAAACATATCCATCGAGTCAGTGACGCTTGTACATGCACAATTACAAAAATAAAACTTACAAACAAGAGAAGGGAAGAAAAAGGAGGAAAGCAAAACACATTAGGAGAACCGAGAGGAGATGAAACTTTTACGGGTAGGGGTTGGGAGCGGAGAAAAATCGGGTCACATAACAGGGAAAGACAGAGAGAAAGACAGCTATTGAGAAGAGGAAAACAGATCTAACACTAGTTCACATGCAAAGTGTTGAGGACCCATGACTTTCTATCAAAGCAGGGCCTTTTTTTTTCTTCTTGGTTTGGAATCGATGAAAACGTGCAGTTCGGTAAAGGGTGCCATATAATTGCTGTCCATAAACTACTGAATGCTTGTCTTGCAATACTGGCATTTGCATAAGAGTAAGTCGACTACATGTGTCCAATCATTTTAAACTTCACTAGGTCTATAGATCTCCACAAAATAGTTCTTTATTGCTCAGTGTCCACAAGTGGAATATGTTGTAAAACTGTTTCTGTTCTGTTGTCCTGATGTGCCTACCTTTCTCTGGTTTGGGTGCATGGGAAAAAGAAGAGGAGGAAAGGCAGATTCCCAGGTCAATTCACGGAACATCTTGAAAGTGATAATACTCTATACTAAAGAAGAGAGCCTGTCAGCTAACCTGTCATCCCATTCATAAATGGCAGTAAAAACAAGATTTGCAGGTGAACTTTTCATATAATTATACTCTTCTTATCTTATATATCTTAAATACCCTCGACACTTTTCACTTACATAATATTAAAGGCCTAAAGAACCGGCCAGAATTATATTATGATCTGACAGGTTTCTATGAAAGAATGTCAAATCATTTATCTCAATGAGCTATAAATAACAGGACTATATTCCAGGGCTCCACTGGTGTCTATAATGTTCAACGTTACTGAAAGAAATGGATTATATTTAATTTTCATTCATTTTAAAGACTTCAGTATTGCAGTGGTGGGCCTGTGTGTCCTAGATTCTTCACCAGAAAGTACTGCTGAAAGGTTTTCCTATTTCATTTTAAGCTCCTGATATGAATGCATGTGTCCTGCTCTGTTTCCTCCTCCCCATTTTGGCACCCTGAGTAAAAAACAGAAGGGAGGTGATCCAGTTCCTCGGCCTGGAGACGAGCAATGCTGCCTTCACCGCTCAGTATACAAGTGAAACTGACACCTTGACATGTCTGCACGTGTGCTGCACCATGTCTTGTGCGTGTGTTTGTGTGTACCATGTGTTACTTAGGTAATACTTGGTATATACAGTTAACCGTCGCTACGGTTTCTCCAGCCTTGTCCTTTTGTCCTATTTAAATTTGGGAGCACACTAATCAAATCTAAATTAACCAAAAAATAAAGAAAAAGTCTAAAAAGTTAGAGCTTGCCCACAAACAATCCTGTCTTCATGCTTTGCCATGAAAATGTCAGTAGCTACTGAGTATTGATCATCGGCTTAATTTGTAGGTCTGCCCTCCAGTCACATGCCCACTATCTCTCAGTTCTGCGACACGTCAAACCAGCGTTCATCATTTTACAGAACAGTAAGTCTTAAAAAGTCTATCTGACTACCGATTCTAGGAAAATAAGCATGCTTTAGGTGCAGTTCTGTCACCCAGTTAACTATTTTACCCATGCAAGCATAATAAATCCTTCTCCCTTTGGCCACAACATTGTGTTGGCTATACATTCTAACCACAGACTAGAGGATGAATGCAAGGCAACAAATTCCAGCAGTGGCATTTCTAAATGTGATTTTAACAAGCTGTTCCAGTAGAAAATAGGAAAACAATACAGAGAAAGAAAAACAATACTTAGCATGTCGACAAGGTGGAGTGCTGTACTGATACTGGTGTGAACAGAGACAATGGTGAGTGTAAGGTGACTGTGATTGTGTTCATTCATGTAGAGGATACAGCACTGAATGTGCATGGTCATGTTCTTTCTCATTTTATCAACCTCGGGTACACTGTATGCATAACACTGGGTTGGGGTGACCAAGATATGAATAGGCACTTTCTACATAAACACTTGGGAAATAAAGTTTACATATCAGGTGACTGAAAAAAACAAAACAAAAAAAAAACAGAGAAATACCTATTTAGCCTAATAATTATTTAGCAAACATGACAACACTTCAATAAACAACGTTTTTCAGTGGCACTTGGCTATATAATCACATGTCATTACTTGGATACAGAATACACTTCCTGGTAGTTCTGGTAGGAATATATTGTAATATAGGAATTAGGCAGCGGCCGACAGGCACCTCTAAACCAGCAGCTCATGTGTATTCTCTATCAAATTATTCACACAGTCCAATCAAAACTGTGACATTTGTTCACATTAACCAATACACAATACACATTGTATGCCTCACAATTATAAATGGCACCGGAGCATTACAGTCATTTTGGCTCACACACCCTGCAGGTGAAGGACAACCTTAAGTGCCGTTTTAGCACCTTTGACTGAACAGTTCATTTTGCAAATGTGTTTTCAGCTGCTTGATAAAGAAATCCAGTCCCACACATAGTATGCTACGTGTTTGTTACCATGTTAGACATCTTTGTTGTTCGTGAATACAAGGTCTGTTAAGACCGTGACAGCCTTGATCGAGGACTTGTTCATTTAAAAAAAATAAAACTAAACAGGGATCAGCCAAGAACTGATTAGTCAATGCTTGCTGTAACACTTACAGAGGTTAATTCAATTTTTTGCAGTGACAAAGAGTAATATCATGGATTGCTTTATAGGGACACCATGGGCAAGGCTGCCATTTACAATCTTTAAGATCAGACAAGATGCCTCAGTAACACATCACATTCTATTTGCAATGACAACAAAAAAACAACTTTGCTATGGTGTATCCAGTGATGGTCAAATGCTTCAGTTATCTGTGGCAATGTTGGAGACATGAGAGACTTAATTAAATGCTTTCTGCTTAAATATGACTCCCTTATGCAAACTGTGTACCTCTTGTTCTAGTGATCCTCAGCCAGTTGTGATCTTATGGTCTTCAGTGCTAGTGTGTATTTCACTGTATGATTATCTGTTCTGCAAAAAGTAACTTAATTCTCTTCTTAAGCTATATAGCATTCACATACCTTGGCACCATTGGCAAAAAATTCTTGGTAGCCCAAAACAAACAAAAGAAAAAAATAATGTAAACATAACTGTACTTGTTTTAAGGTAATTTTGCAGACTTCTCCTAACTCTAAATACAGTATTTTTTGTTTGTTTTTCGTATTGCAATAATTTCATGCTTTAGCAAAATGTTCTTCTTAAGAACAATGAAAATAAAATAAAATACTCTTAATAGTGAAATAGTTTTAATTTTACAGAGCATAGCCACTACTGCTTTGTTGTTTTTTAACCTTTTGACTCTGTTCATACTTTTCATGCACATAACTCATTTTTATCCCAGGTATTTACACTATATACACACAGTACAACCATACTTCTTAGGCATTCAAACAAAACTATACAAATATTCTGTTTTTGTCTCATACCTGTTTTTGACCCATTTTTAATGAATAAAATAATATATTTCTAAAATACAATCCCCTTTGGGTAAATGTTTTTTCCCCCTACGTACTTTCAGCCTTCTTTATGTACAGAAATCGCTCAATTGTCAAAAATATGGATTTGTCAAACCCCTATTTTGGGACAAGCTTAGGGACCTCTCAAAGAATCTCTAAGACGTCAAGGCAATGTATGTGATCTTCCCTTCAAAAGCCTTCACAGGCCCTGAAGTTAATTTAAAAAGAACAGTTATAACCTGCATGACCATAACCATTACAACACAAAATAGTCAAGTTCTTTTCTCTTGTTAGGTTTCAGAGGAGCAATCAATTGAATGAGGCAAACAAAAATCAAAACGAAACAGGACGAAACAGGAGGGAGAGCTTCACTACAGAGAAGGTAGAACTTATGGAGAAGATGGGTATGTGTACCTCTGAAGTGGAAAATCAGAGGATAGGCTGAAAGACTAAACCATAAGCACACAAGCAAAGACTTTTCTTCCCAAGAAGTCATGCATCTTTTCTTGGTAGGATTCAACAACATAGAGTCTGAAGATACAGATTACCAATACATTAGACATGATGGAACAAATACATGGGACAGTATGGAACAAATTCAAGTAATAAAGTGACAATATATACGATAAAGCATAGGGTTTTTTCTTTAAGAAATGGTAAAATGAAAATATTTTATCCCGCATCTGCATCTGCATGGTTAAACCCCAGACTACATTCATTTGTAGCTCCAGCCATGTGGACAGACTGGTGGAGCAGAGCACAGTGGGACAAGAGGAATTGTTGAGCTAAACTGAATATTATATCATCTACAGCGGTGGACAGAAGTAGGTGTGTAGGTTGCAAATATATTTGCTTAAAAAAATCCTTCAATTGAATTGATCGGTTACTTAAAAAATTATAAAATGCAATAAGAGGCCAGAGTGTTTCTGCATGGTCTTCCTATCCTCTGAGATCTTCTGCAGCAGCCTTAATATACGTCTCTTTAGGTCCTCATGTGTGACAGACCTCCTCAGACTTGTCCTGCGTTCACTTCCTTCACCGTCCAAAACCTCTTCATATCCAAAAAACAAACAAACAAAAAAAAACAAAGCAATCCATGAAAAAGTGCAAAAAATGCCATGAAGCAAATGTCCTGTACCCCCCCACCCCATGCCTTTAAGTTTATAATCCCGTAGAAGATATCACTCTCTGAGCAAAATCAAGTCAGTGGAAAGAACAGATATGTGAAAAAAATGCAGTTGTACATGTAAGAGTAGTTGAACCAGGAGCACTGCAGTAGTAGTAATCGCAGTGCTTGCATTGATGTTTTGTTTTCCATTTCCCTTGTAAAATGTTTTGTTACAAATGAAAAAGAAAAGAGGAGTCAGGAGAGTGATGTCACATAGCGAGGGGGCTCTTCTTCGGGGTCTCATGTTCCCTGGCCCTTTTCAATTCTTTCACCCTGGAACACAGAGAGAGAGGAGACTCCATGAATGCAACATCCATGACTTTAGAAACAAGCTTATCAAAACACAGACAGGGCTAACAGTGTCACCCTGTTCAGCCAGAACTATCAGAAGAACATCAGTCAGTCCACATCATCAGGAACTATTGCCCGTCTGTAAAAGAAACGTTGGTCAGGATTGAACTGAACTTAAAATACTTTGGAATGAACAAACCAAAATCATTATAGCACAATTACAGAATCATTGCTACATTACTTGATTTAGGATAAAATACTCTTATCTGACAAAATGAATGCATACATTCATGAGATGCTAATTATTTTAGGGGGTAATGATATAATTATTATACAGCCACCTCCAAAAGAACAGGAATCATTTGTTGTTCTTGTTTGCTGAAAACATTTGGTTTTAAGATCAAAAGATGGATATAAGACAAACATTTAGAATTTCAGATTTTATTTGATGATATTTACACTTTGATATGGTAAATAACATAGAACACTGCACCTTCTGATCACCAGAATTTTAAGTGAACAAAGAATGGTGACACCTTCACCCCTGCTTTGTGGAGGTCGTCGTTGATGTCACTGATGTTGTTGCTCAGTACACCGGTGGTTTCTTTCTTTTTCCTTCCTGTGCAGGCTGTGCAACAACAAGTGTCTTAAGGCTAACAGAGCAGTGACGTTCCAATGCCAATATTCTCACTTAAAATTTGGGTCATCAAAATGTGCTATACTCTATTTTGTTTAACATATTGTCATGTAAATGCCATCAAATAAAAAAAATTGAAAATATTATATACATATATTATATTATATTGAAATTATTTTAAAACTTTTTTCTCATGTTGTTCTTTTGATCTTAAACTGAAATGTCTTCAGTGTGCAGCAACAACAAAACAAATAAGCCTTGCCGTTCCAATAGTTTCAGATGGGGCTGTAATTTCAATTACTGACACTGAAACACCTTTGTACTCAAAATGTAGCATTGTGACACTTAACTACACGATTTAATTACAGAACTGTCCTCCCTACATTTTAAAAATCTATTTAGTAAGTAATAATAACATGACTCATTGCACTAAATAGTCAAGGTATAGGTCACCTCCTCATATAGAACAAATAAGTAAGTCTTTCCAAACACACTAGTCAAGGCTGAGAGGAAATGTGTAGTTTGTAGTAGAAAACAAAAGAAAAAAACACCCAAGAATATGAATCATTTAAAATGTTGAAGAAATGCATTGTTTGGCAGTTCACAAGAAGCTGGTGTGGGTTCATAGACGACATGTGTCTCAAGTGTCAGCGTGTTGAGTTCACAGTAGCCCAAAAAGCTCATTTTTAGGTCCAAAATGTAATAGATTTAGTCCTGCTCTGGTTATTTTAGGCAGACGGTAAATACTGCATTGTTTAGGTATTGAAGAAAGGCACACTGTGTAAACGCAGGGTTAAATGTATCTAACCACGTGTGTGCTGCATCTTCTCATTTTGAGTTGGTGTACTATCTGGAGGTATGAATCCATTACAGCACTGTGTTGCTGTAATGGAAAAAAAACTATTGTTTATTTATTAGATTTGACCTATATACTGTCACAGCTTCTTAACCTATATCACAGACAAATCTGTCATGAAAGAGGGTTATACCAGTTTTCACCTGCTCTAAAAGCTGGGTACTCTACTTTAGTACGGTATTCAGCAGATATGTAAAAAGTGAAAACATGTAACATGAAGGTGAACAGCAAAGATGTTAAAGATTTGTGGAAATAATTTGTGAAAATGTGCTGTATTCTTGAATGTTTTTCTTTGATGAACCAATATTATTAAATTCAACAGTTTGACACAGCTTTAGTAAGTGGAAATTAGATGGGTTAAGTCCCCCTCTTAGTCTGTCGAGTGGCTAGAAACGAGACACACAGCCAGTCAGACAGACAGACATCTACTTTACAGCTTCAGCATGCCTAAAGGTAGAAGAGCAAGGCCCATAGTTGTCACCACTTGACATGCAGCAGAATAAAACATGATTGTTAAAAGGCTCCCGTTCTTGCAAATTGGCTAACTGCATAACCACACAAAAATGAAATTAAAAATAAAGAATCATGAACATAAAGTCATTTCGAAGGAGAAAAAGACAGAGATAAAGAGAGTCAGAGAAGTGCCTGTTAAGTGTTGCAGTGAGATTGTCATTCATAAGCATTTTGTTAGTTTGAGATTTTGCTCTAAATCTGAGCTTCAGTCCACCTGTGGCTCCAGTCGGCAGCCTTCATGCAAGCAGGCATCAAGCAACAGTGATGGAGAAGGAGGTAGGGTGGGTGTAGGGGTGGGAGAGGGAGAGCAAAAGAGAAATGAAAGTGAGGGAAGGAGGGAGAGAATGCAAAGGCAGAGAGCTCAGGAGGAGATAATTGTGTTATTAAAGAGGGAGATAAGAGTGAGAGAGAGGCGTACAGAATAAACAGGGAGAGAGAAAGAGAGAGAGAGAATGAGAGGCACGAACTGAGTTGCTGAGACTGCACTCACCCGCTTGAACAGTCTATGGTCCATCAAGGGGCTTGGCATAAACAGCAAAACAATACCAGACAGCTATTAGCACAGAGTAGGCACTGTGAAGGAGGGGGGCGAGGACAAGTGGGGGCCAAATACAGTGAGGGGGAGGGAGGTGGAGCTTAGTTGTTGGAGACATTTCTAACCACCCATTTTTGCAACAAAAGTAAATCAAACACATCACAAACTAGTAGTAGTTTCTACTGTGTCTTACTGATTAGCTCAGTGGGATATTACTCTTTTAGACCACGAACCATCTGTTGCAGTAAATCTGAAAGTAAAGTTTCATCTAGCCTATTTAAAGTTGTGTGTGTATGTGTATGTGTGTCCATTGTGTAGTATGCTAATATGTGAGCGTCGTAAATAAGTCAGTGTGTTGCGGTTTACCTGTGACGGCAGCGACGCAGGAACCTCATGATCTTCCTGGCAGCCTGATCCTGCCTTTTTGTGAGCAGACTACCTCTATAAAACACCAGACAAAGAATAGCGTCATAAAATTTGTAAAACAGGTGGACAATGGCACACTTTCTGTTATTATGAATTGTTAACAGGAACTTGAGTGTTATTTATTCCCGTATTTGTCTTTAATATGTGGTTGAGCAGCTACCTCAGTTTGTGCTGCACCAGGGCAGCAGCGGCCCCGCGGTGATGGGGCTTCAGCCTGCCAAACTCCTTGTAGCTGCGGTAGTATTGCTGAATGAGCACAGCAGCCCTCCTGCTCTGCTGGAACTTCTTTTGTTCATGGTAGCTGCGGAATTTACTCTGGATAAGGATGGCGGCCTGCGTCATCTTCTTATAAAGTGCATACTGTTGACAAGAACAAAGCAATGTCATGCTTTGCTGCGTGTAAATACTGCAAAAGTGCTCTGCATTTATGCTGTAGTAGAACAACACAACCTAAAGATTGGAAATGAATTCAGCTACTGGTAGTGAAAAAGCTTTACCTTCAAGGCTATCCATGTTAGCTTGCAAACAGAAGAAAGGAAATATTGTGAATGATCCATTAAATTCTAGTAGTAGTAGAAACTCAATTGAGATTATGCAACAGACCTTCTGCTGGAGACCTTTGTTATATTTAGGAGTATTGCGATTAATTTGTGTACTGTATATTTCTGCTCTCTAAAGACTGTAACAGGCAATGACTGATTGGAGCAGATAAAGGCACCTTATCAGGAACACGTTTCTTGGTGCCTACCTGTTTGTATTTCTTGTAACAACGTTGAATAACAGCAGCAGCTACTTCCTGTTGCTCTCGGAGCGGCCGTCCCTGTTGAAGAGTAGAGTGGGATAAGTCAAAGGTCACAGTAGAACCTGGATTTTGCCACAAAGGAAATTAGTAGCTCTGTCAAGTCTTCTGTTGGCTGGAAAGAGAATGCAACCCTGGTGGACCTCCTTCCCACGTGTGAGCAGTGGGGAGAAGGAGGTCAGTTGTGGAGCGACAGAGAACCAAAGATCCACCTCAGTATCAGCTATCACAACAAATGACTGTAAACAACAGCCATATGTTGCAAGTTAAGGAATGGGATTGGGCACGGGGAAAAGGTCTGATGTGCGGAAAGCTACTTAAAAACAGGCAGTAACAGTTTTCATACACCTAACTGAGAGACAGAAAGACAGAGACAAAGAGAGAGGGACAGAACATAAGCTTAATTGTGTAAAATTGGAGCAGGGATAAAGGGGAGAGTGCATCGTTCCTCTAAGCAAGGCCATGCTCTGCTCAAGCCACCTTCCCATGCTGAAACCACAGGGACATATTTCTATATTTCTTTGTTCACTGTGTGTTGTCATGTTTATATGAGCAAGGAAACAGAATGAGACAAAGATACAGATAGAAAGATGTGAATAAGTATGATAAAAGTATATTCCCAGACAAAAGAATGTTATTGAGCCATATCACAATATTGACCTTTACTGCAAAAATCAGAGCTCCACAGTCAGGAATAAAATAAAAGTGAACCAATTCAACAGTTCCCCCAAAGCCCAAACCAAAACCATCTAATCACTCCACTTCAGTACAGCCCTGTCACTGCAGGCTGCAGTACACATTTGGCACCTGAGCACCGGGCCTGTACCTTGTACTTGCGGAAGGCAGTTTGGACTAGACGGGCAGCCTCATACAGTTCCCTCTGCTCTGGATCTGACAGAGTCAGTTGGGCCAGGTCCCGCTCCACTTTGCTGTTGGAGGCATTGATGAACTCACTCCAGTCAGCTGGGGATGGGAGCGTGGATCTATCCAGTGTCCCCTCTCTTAGCGGTGACCCTCCAGGACTGAGGTTGGGGTTGGATGATGGGGTCAGGGGTTCATTATAAAGAGGTCTGACAAAAGAAGATGACAGAATTTTTCCTTAAATTCAGACCTTTTTATTTACATATGTTTACTTTCATACTCATACACAACTCCTATTACTCCTCCAATATTCTGTCTGCTGACAATGCAATATGCATATGTGCTATTTCCAGCCCAACAGTGCTTCTTACCGTAAGTGTATGATGCTCGGCAGCTGTTCCACATCTCCCAGGTAGTTGGCCAGCCAATTCATGGTGTTGCTGACCCCTGATGTGTCTAAGGGCGCAGAGTCTGCAGCGGTGAAGTTCTCCCTTTTTATTCTCTCTGGTGTTGCTTCAATTATATGCTCTGCCAGAGTCATCATATTTGCCTGTTTTGTTGAGAAAAAAATATTGAGTGGAGTACTCACCTTCAATCGATCATTATCACTTCATATACAGTAGGTTAAGAGACTACTTAGGTGATATTTAGTAAATGGAAATTAGATGAGATAAGCCTTAGTCTGTCAAGTGGCTAGAAATGGGACACATGTGACTCTGTTTTAATTGTTTGTTTTATCTTTAGACATTGACCTGAAATGCTAAATTGATTGTCAGTGGAGAGAATAACAATAATGAGAATGATAATGTTGGAGGATAGAATTACTAATCCTGCACTTCATCTTTTGGAAGAGCATTTAGACTGAGATGGATAGCTGGAAGAATCCCATGGCCATGGAATTGGATCAATAGACAGAGTTCATTATGCAGTGATGGTCATCGACAGAGTACTAGGTTGGCTGGGTGTATACTGCCTACTCAATGTAGAAGGTGAACATAAAAGCGGTGGCATGGTACTATTACATCCAATCTCAGCTTGCCACACTTTATTCACTGGTCACTGTGCAGCTTTTACACATGCTAATTCTAAAAGTAGTGCCACTAATACAGCCATACCATATTGTCACTGACCGTACACATGCTTTATGTGCAACTAAACTATACATACTGTATGTGCATATGTAAGCATTCGCATTTTGTTTTTGTCACAAACTTTTATGCATCATGTTGATTCTGAAGCTACTGATGGTGGTCACTTATATTATCAGCTAAAATCTTTTGCCCCAAATTTTGTAATTTCATTACATTGATCAAGTTGGTTCTTACCTGCAAGTCATCCATCTGTGTGAGACAGTCCTGGTTCTCCAGATCCTCACGATAGGAAAGCAGTTCTGCATCAGCCATTTCTCTGTCTGCCATTACCAGCATGCCTAGTTGTTCACGTTGACGTAACCGGTTGATCAGTTTCTCCTTCCCTAGGCTGCTGCCTCCACTGACTCCCAACACCTTCCTCCCCAAGCTGCTGCTGGAGAAGCTCTCAGTGGAGATCCATCTGGCTGTCCCCGTGCTGCCTCCTGTAGACAAGCTCTTATCTGAGCTCAGGCCCTCAGAGGACAGGCTCTTGGGGCTAGAAGACAACTTTTGGAGCTGTTGCTGCTCAAGGCTCAGAGGAACAGACATTGCCTTGTCAGGCCGAGTATGAAACAGTTCTGGGTTGGGTTTATGCTTCTTAGCCAGCGGAAGGTCTCTTTGGCCCTCACTGCTGTAGTAGTTGGAGGGCTCTGATCTGGGCCTTCTCAAGTCTGCAGAACACATTACATATAAAATTAGTTGCATAATACTGTAACAAAGGCTTTTTTTGTCATAGACTAACAGAAAATTAGCTATCTTCAGTGACTTTTCTTCCAGGTGTAGGAGAACTCTGCTGACCTGGATTGAGGCTGGTGGTGCTGGATGTGGTTGTAGTCGTGGCAGAACCTCCTTTCTTGCCACTGGGTGCTACTACACTGTCATTTGCCCAATTGACCATCCAGCTGTCTGTAGTGGGGGCGTCGGGTGCTGGGGAGAAAGACATGCGCGTGGTGGGTGGTAGAGGGGGTGGTGGCTGCTGCTCTTCTCTCTGTAGCTGTTCCAGACATTCAGCCAATTTGGTATGGCCACGAGAGCGGGCAATTGACAGTGGTAAGCGACCCAGAGAATCTGGGATAGCCAGGGCACGTCTATCCCATTTATACAGAACTACTGCTGCCTCCAGGTGACCCAGTGCACATGCCCACATCTGGATGGCAAAGAAATGGATAATAAAAGGCAAAGATGGAATTGAGGAGAGCTTTTTACACTCATTACACTAATTTCAGGCTACATTCAACTCAGATCACACAAACTAGGAGTTTGTTCATCATTGCTCAAAGATGTTAACTAACTCTCTTACCAGTGGCGTGCAGGAGAAGTGATCCACATTCAGAGGGTCCACTTCTAACTCCAAATCAATACTATCAGCATGCTTGGTGCTAGATGGAAGAAAGAAAACAAGCTATTTAGGCGAATATTCAATATTGAGCTATTTACTGTGCGTCACACCAATTACAAAGTATCATTATACAATGTCTAGAGTGTTTTCTTCTCACCGCCACTTGATAAGTGTCTGGATGAGTGTGGCGTAGCCCTGGCCTGCAGCCAGGTGAAGGAGTGTCATGCCTCTGAAGGTTTTGGAGTGGATTAAATGTTTGGACTTGGCCCAGCAAGCTCTGCTCATCATCTTCTCACAGACCACCACAACACGGCTCTCAAAGGAGCTGCTTGCTTGTGTCTGGCCAGAAACACACTCACATACACAAACAAGAAAGTTGTTATTGGCCATTCTACTATTCTATTTAATTCTCATCAACAACACAATGTGCTTGCTCTGTGTAATGATTGTCTTTACGCACAACATGTGAGTCGTGTGATGTGGTGTTCTACCTGTGACTGGGTGTTGTTGCCTCCACCTCCTCCACCACCACCTCCTCCTCCCCCTGTTCCCCCTGTTCCCCCTCCAGCTCCGCCACTCCCTGCACTGCTCGGCTGCTGGTGGCTGGCCATCTCTGCCATCCTCCTCTCCATCTGCTCCAAGCGCTCCAGGATAGACATTCTGAACTGGTTATCTGGGTAAACAGTGGGACACAGAATAAGAACATGTCAGCACCATCCGGGGTGCAAAAACAAAAAGTTGTGTCTTTGCCTTTACTAGCACAAATAACTCTGTGTAACAAGACAAATGATTACACAGTATGCACCACAAGTTGCACCAAATATGTTGCTCTGAGCAGCATTAAGACTGTCGCAGTGACTTGGGGCTTAACATCATGAGGCACACAATCAACCATTGCACAAATGTATTGAGTCTGCAAAGCTGATGGCAAATTAATTTCCTTTTTCCAGTTAGAACACGCAAAAGCTGTATAATCATTATTAATCTCCCCAGAATGTGCATGAACAGAACAGCATTAATCATTAATTTCATCAAAACAATTGGCTTTACTAAAATAACCTTTAAAGTCCATCAATCATCGGCTAATGGCTCCCATCACTAAACTCCTGCCACCTTCTCTCCTGCACCACTCAAATGCAGCTCTAGCAGACCAATACAGGTTGAATGATTGGCCAATGAGTGGGAGCATGTTAAATGTGTCCACCCTTTCCCATATCATTTGGACAGGCTCTGAGAGAGTGTGCAGCTGAAGGCCCTCTCCAGCTGATTAAGTACAGCCTATTAAGGCCAAGGAGTGCCAGCCCACTCCTGATCCATGAGCCTGTATGGTGGGAGGACCACAAAGCCGACAGTACTGAATCAATCACAACTTTTACCTATCTAGAGTCCTTGAAAGCTCAGCCTTCCCATACATCAAGATGGATGGAGGTGCATAAGACTTAAGGTACATAAGAGTGTTTACATGCTGCTTAGGAGGCCACTGCTGCTTTGTACGCTGTGTCAGTCACAATAGTTCTGTGGGTTAGCTCAGGTTTTCAACCTTGCAACAGGAAAAGCTATTTTCTATGTCAGAAATATAGAACATGCTGCATAATTCAAGACCTAAGGGAGGAAAGGGCAGTGCAAAGACTTACAAACACACCTTAATTGAAACAAAACAAATAATAAACAGAATGTAACTAGAAAATAAAGCAGACTGTGTTCAGGGCAGGTTCTGTACAAAATGCATTTGAGTAAGTAATATTACAACTTGTTGCAATATGATTATGTATGATTATAGGACATGGCTCACTGGGACACTTATGAAACCCCCCAACAAACACAAACTGCACACAATAACACACTTACATATAGACATACAAAGTAAGCAGTGTACAGACAGTGCAATGGGATGGGCACAGAGAGTCCACTGCAGCAGGGAGTATAGAAGACTGCATTAGCATTCCCCATTTAGCCACTATGAGGCCGTTTCTGTGGCAACCTGCTGCTGAGCAGTAACTAGGCGACAGGAACATGGCTGTGTGTGTATGGTCTGCCTGCATGCTATTGGCTTATTGATGAAGGGGAGGAGAAGGACTCGGTACACCAGCAAAAATGGCAAGAGAAAGGCAAACAATGAAAAAATAGAGTCTATAAATCTTCGCTGTGCTTTTGTGTACTTGGCCTACTCTCTTTTCTCACTGTTGATGCTGTAGATAGGGATCTAATGACTCTAAGTGGGGAGGCTTCACAGCATGACCTGGTGACATTTACATTTACGTATCTTGGCAGTCATGGTTTAGGGCTCAGTGGAGAGCGAATGTCACATTCAGACCTCCTGTAAGCCACTGTAAACGAGGTCAAGTAACTACTATCATTGGTCAGAAAAACATAATGCCACTTGCTGGTAAATAACTGCTCTCAGTGACACATGCTGCACTGTGAATAATAAACTTCAAGGACAACATTGAGGCCTCTGCCTTCAAGCTCTGTATAACTGTATAAGTGAACATGCTGTCAGGTCAACAGATCACTCTCATATCGAGCAGGAAAGATGCATGGAAAAAGAAGCAATGCTTCTTCCTATGTTGGATCCATCTTCAGCTATCCACAGCGAGACTTGTGGAAAATGGTAAGGTGAGGAGTTGACATCCTGTTTTAGGCTAAGCACTTCTTACTAGAGGGGGTCAGAGGGTTGAGCTAGGTCACAACACAACAACCTGCCTTAGTATAAGGCTGTGCTCTTCCTCTCCCTCTGCCTGACATGGGGAGAGATGTAGTCAGAGAGATGGCAAGAGAGAGTGAAGGGACAGTTAGCAGTAGCCTGACATGTCTTTGTTCAGACCCAGTGCTGCAGTGTGCTGCAGTGCAGATGATGTCATCTCCACCTGCTGCCTGCTGCTCCAAATGCGATGCACGTCCACTGCAGAGGGAGGATGGGGGTAGAGTCGTGTGGGAGGGGAGAGGGAGGAGACAGGGAAGGTGAGCAGCCAAACAGAACTGTAACAACACCCTGACGACGTTAACGCCCTCCCACTCTCCGGTTTACTCCCTTGTGACGGTGTGTGGCAGCAGATGTGGTGACTCTCACACATTTAGGGCAGTCTGTGACATCCTATTTTAAAAAAGCAGCTGTGTGCAAAAATGAGGTAGACCACCACTCTTTATTTTTAGAACACTTGAATGAAAGGTGATTAATCAACTGGAGTGTAAACTTAAGAGCAGTCAAGACACGAGTACGCCTTTGAGTGCCAAACTACATAGGTTTCTGTGGATGAGTTTACTTGCTTGTGGACTGTGGATATATACCCGATGATTTCAGTGCTATATTACCCAGCAGGACTTGGACCCTTGTTAACTTTCCTCATCTAAACTGGCTATGAAAAATACAAAAGGAGGGAGAACCATTTCCGTTCCTAATTACAAACCTACCCTGATTTTCATGCTCCATCAATTCTCTCACACTTCTATCGCCCTGAACTCTTCTCTGGTGTGGTTTATCCTGTGGAGTGTTCACTGTTATTTTAATGAGAACAGCTAACAGAGTTAACAGTGAAGTTGATTTCCTATGCAATCTGTTACGTAACAATTAGAGTGTGTCTTTTAAAATTGCAGTGAATGTATAGCTAAATAACTTGTATCTCCCTGGATATAGGAGGGATAACTCTGGAGCAGTAGCCTAAAGGGAAAGGGAAAGAACCACACTTCAGGCCACAGTTTCGGTGACTACAAAGGGAACATGCACCAGGAAAGGGGAAAATTTTGCACGGTAACTCTTGAACTTTCATGACTGATAGCCTACATGAGTAGCTTTGCTGCTTGCCATGGGACTGACTAAATTACTACTGTTGTCACACCAGACTGTGGCTCATGACCTGGTGTCGTAGTATCGATTAAAAGCTGGGCTCTAAAGAGGAAGTCACAATCTACTGTTGGAAGTCGCTTGTGCATAACAGCCATAGCAGGAGTACTGTAACATACTGTCTGCATGATAAAACTACTGTCTGATCTCTGCAGAGTCAGTACTGTTCATTAGCATGTGGTGACTGTCATGTGTCACTATGGCTCTGCTATTGCTTCTTATAGCCTCCTCTCAAAGGGCATGGGTGTCCAGTGAGAGAATCAGAGAGCAGAGGACCTGTCAGATGTGCACTGGGCTTAAATCTACATGAGTCACAGCCCTGCCCTATGTAATCTGTCTCCTGCCTGGGACATGGTAGCAGCTCCTCATGAGACAGGTTGATCTACAGATGGATAAGGGAAGGGAGAAGAGGGCTGTTTATTGACACACACTGGGGCTGAGAACAGACTGAAGGGAGGAAGATGAAGACAGCAGCCGAGATCCCAGGTAAACACAGGATGAGGGTGAAGTGAGATGAGAGGAAAAGAAGGAAGGAGGGAAAAAGGAGGGTGAGGAGAAGAACAGAAGAGGACACCAAGGCAGACATTGTCATAAAGAGGAATTCAGTAATTAGTTTAGGTCAGCCGGCAGTGAAGGGCAACTTGTCTGTCCGTATGTGAAGATGAGGACTATTAACGGATCACCATTATCTTAGAAAAATGGTCACTTGTGCTGACACTTAAATATCTTTATTTTGACCCTTAGACTAGTAAAATATTGACTTCAAGTACAATAGAGGTTTTGGGAAGAATAACAAGACAGCAGTCAGGATATTGGATAAGCAACATATGCTGCTTATCCACATAGTGAACGTCTGACAGAGTCAGGGAGAACATCTTTAATCCTCACTCATGCCAATCAAGTTTACTGCTGGACCTCATTATCTCTCTGCAGCCAGTCAAATTCTTACATGTAGCCCAGTAGAAAGAACATAGGTCAGCCTTCCTCTGGGTCTCTGTGTGAGCTGACTGACAGGGGCTGGTATTTGTGACCATGAAGAGGAAGGGGCCAGGCCATCTGCTGACAGCCCCCACAGCTAGAACACATGGCTGTTGTGATCAACAGCTGACTTTACTTTGATGTGGCATAATGACTGGTCATGGTTTTGCTTTGTCTATTACTATTTTTGTTCCTGTTTTATTCTTATTATCAGGGTGAGAACAGAAGATTTGAATTATTCAAACAATGACACAGTACATCCTTCTCTTGAAGAATCTGTTGTTGTAGAATCAAAGATAATGCAGTATGAGGAAGCCATCTATCCATTTGCTGTACTTCTTATCCTTTTCAGTGTTGCGGGGGGTTGGGCAAGGAGCAGGGTACACCCTGGACAAGTTGTCAATCCATCACAAGGCTAACACAAATTGACAAATGAATTCACTTTCACACCTGGGGGTAATTTAGACCTTCCAGTGCACTTAATATGTAGGACTGTCACAGAACAGAAACTGAATCACATGGAGGAAATCCCTCAAACACAGGGAGAACATACAAGCTCCATAAGAAAACACAAGAAAGGCAAATTTACCATGCCATACAAATGAACTTTTTGTCATTTCAGTGCTGTAGAAATGCATGCTGTTTTCTCTCTGACACTGGTTGACCATGATTGCATGCCCTGTTCCTCAATCTGGAAGTTTAGTCAGAAATGATCATTTTCACTGGTGTTGCTTTCAACATTTTACAACCAGCACAGAACAGCAGAAACCTTTCACACACCAAGCAATCTGCTTTTAATATTAGAGACTAAAAACAAGTTGACCCAGCTGGATACCACTGTCACTGGTTTATATATGTTTCTCAGTTGCAATTTCAGCAAATTACAACAGAAACAGGTGTGAGAACTCTAATATTAAGAAGGATTATGCTTTGTATACCCACTGTTTTCAACCATATACCGTAACCATAAGTGCAATAACTGTAAACAAAAGTCACAGTGCTTGAATGGTACTTCTCTGAAACATGAACCTGAGCCTCTTAACCTACTGGCATTTGTCCAGCTTCATAGGTCAATCTGAGTACAGTTTGAACACTGAGTTGATGCATTGTGTCACGTTGAGGGTAAAATGCCAAGAGTGCACACCACAGGGATTTACTGCCATCCGCTATCACACTAATAGAGTGATACAGTATCGGCTTTTTGTCTCCGAAGTTTTTTAAAATCGGCAATCAACTGATACATTGACAAGAACATGTCATTAGCTTCCTATTTGAATAAACAATTATATACTGCTTGACACATCAGCTGCAGGCTGGAGTGAAAATGAGAGATGAGAGGAGAAATAGTTTAAAAGATTAATCAATCTGATATAAAACACCACAGCCCAAGGGACAGGATGTCTCCAAAGCATTCCATTAATAGTAAGACAACACAGTTAGACCAAATACATTTACAGGATTCTCAGCCTGTCCTGTTTTTCTTGCAAATCATTTTAAAGATGATACTTAAAATCACATATCAGGCTTTTGGCATAAAGTGAATGTTAGCACATTATAGCAGCAACAGAACCTACACTGAGCAAAGACAGGAGAGTAAACAATGACAGAGACCTGAAACTTACAGCTATATCCCTTTCAGTGTGACAAAATGTATCCTTAGTTTGTATGTATTAGCCTCTCTATTTTAAATTGGCCTTATGATAGCACAGCTTGAACAGGGACTGAACCTGTATATAATATACACATTAGCAGATTGACCCACAAATGCAAAGCAACAAACATAAAATAAGCATTTTCCCTGGATTATAGTTATTTATATAGAACACAATTAGCTAAGAATACAGCAGAAAAACATCCCCCCCCCCCCCCCCCCCGTGTTTTTTAAGCAGGCTGAGTCTTGCAGAGGTGAGCAGCAAAATGCTTATATATATGATATATTTTGACTGATGCATAACATTATGCAACCTAATGCAAACCACAGACTACAGCTTCAAAACTGACCAGAAGCTTTACTCAACGATTTCAAGGCAGAATCCATTATATTGGATTGCATTAGACAGACCTGGTGTTTTTATGTCTACCAGGTTACAAGGTTATAAGGTTACATAAATAAACATTGCTGTGATAAAAAAAATGAAAGGAAAAAAATGATCAAATGAACTATGATGTAAGTTAGTAACAGTTAGTGGGTCTTGATTGAGGTAATTTCAAAGTATGAAGGAGTTGGGGTATGTAAACAGCCAGAAATTATGTGCTCTCTCCAAATGACTGTCTCTTTAAAGGTCCCCATCTCTTTAAACCCTCTAGTCTGGTCTGAGCCGCCAGGACGACGCATTCCCGTGTCACTGCTGCCATTACCAGAACTACTACTTTTCTTATTGCTCCTGTTATTAAAACTATGGGTGCTGTGACTACAGTAATAATATTGTCTCAAACTTTACAGGAACTAATAATACCGGTTTTATTTTGATATTGGTAGTAAACAACATCTGTTACAGCATAATATGATCATATTACTAATATCACACTGTCAATAAGATAGAGACACATATAGACTTACATACAAAATCCACACATGCACATGCAGCATATCTGCACATTGTTCAGTTGGGTATTTTATTTAAGGCTATGGCAAAGGGGATAAAACACTTTGCAAAGTCTAATTATAAATATTTATCTTGATACTCGAGCTGCTTCTGCAGAAAACCCACAACTAGAAGTGCTACTGTGTTGCTAACATGATTTGTGCACGGTTCAAACTGCTCTCACTGCTGGCAGCTATAGAAGTATATCATTTACACTATTTACACACATTGCTCAGTATTACTACATTAAATGAATATGCATTACACTTTAGGCACTGTATAGATCTACAAGACTTTGCAACTTTGGTCTGTTGTGTCTTTCTATGTTGTTCTAGGAGGCAGCAATGTGGGCAGTGCATCTCTTTCTGCTTCACAGATGAGCAACAGGTAGATAAATGTATATCTGCAACTGCCTCACTTCAAATCATATGGAAAGCTCCTCACCAGAAATAAAACGAAAAAGTTTGAGGACTACACGGGGGTTGAAAAGTGGAGTCGCTGTCCACAGATCGTTGGTGCTGAAACGCTCAGCTGCAGCACTCACGGTAGACTATTGTAGCAACGTGTAGTTTTGATTTGGCCTCATTTAAATTGTTTAAATAGTTCATGCTGTTCATGAAGAACGGCACATACAACATGAATCATGGAACAACAGCATAAGTAGATTTCAGCGAGGACACGCTGGCCCCGATAACCTGAGCAGCACTCAGGGATGCGACAGTCCTCTAATGCGCTAGACTAGAGCAACTACCGTACTTTCAAAAACACGTGAAAGTGCAGCTTCCAATGTAAAGACACTGTCCGACCAGAACACAGAGATCAACAGACTAAACAGGCTAAAACTGTCAAGAAAGACTCTTCCTTGTAATGTATGAGCAAAGACTTGGAAAACGTGTGCAGGAGAGCTAGAAGTCAAATTCTATCTCTCTTAAAAAAAAAAAAGAAATGAAATAGGCCTAATATTTTCTTTCTTTTTTTGTCTCTGAAGGCGTCTTGAGGAGACTCTTACATCCCCAAGCACTAGTCGTGAGTCAGGAGTTGGCTACTATAAACGTCAACTCTCCGGTGCTCTGCAATGAGGCAGAGTCACATGAAACACTTGAAGAAGCATGTGGATAAAACAGCCACATTCTGCTCATACTCCTCTACAGCACAGACACAGCAGGACTACATTAAGACACAATAACTTAGCACGAAGAAGAAACTTCAACTTCTTGTGGCACACACGAGAAACGCACAGAATATGTATATATATATGTATATATATATACATATAACCACAACACAAACACAACACAGCACAGCACTACAGCCATAGGTTGAACTAAACACTTCTAACCTTCTATTTTATTTTCCATTGGTAGAGAGAGAGTCCACCTCAAAGACAAAAACACCCCTCTTGTCTTTTAGGAAATGCAGATGTCATTCACTGGCATCCTGACCCAAAGAAGTCCAACCAAAGCTGCATTTCACTCAAAGTGCAGTTTTGCCACTGTCTGACGGTCAGGCTACTGCAGTCTTATACCGCGAAAAAAAACATACATATGTATGTACATAAACCCTTGGTGTGGAGTAAATCACAATCTCAACAGAGCACTCGTCAACAATAGAACAAAGTGAAGGAAGAGAGCCACGGGAGGAGAGAGAGAGAGAGAGGAAGACCGCTCACTACTCTTCTTCCTCTAATAGCCCCCTCCTCCTCTTCACTTGTTTCACCTCACACACACACGCGCGCACACACACACTTTCCTGGTGTTTCTAGTAGTCGCTGCTACACCAGCCTGCAGTAAAACGACAAATACAGCTGCTAGTAGACGCTGTGCGCACGTGCCGCCGGTAAACAGACGCCCTGATTCCCGGTTTGCAGCCGGAGTCGCGCTCGCACACGCTCCCTCCTTATCTGACTGTTGACCTGTAATGTTAATAACATCAACTGTGGTTGGAATAGATCTGCTCTGCTCGACGCGTGCGCCTGTTCATTCGGTTCGCTGTGCGCCCGCACGTAGTCCCACGGCAGAGAAAGTCGGCACAACCATTCAGAAGACGACTGGATTCGCCTCCTCCAGCCAAGCTGCCGTCTCAAACTAAATCTTGTTCTGTTTGCGGTAGTTTACCATGTTTACCCAAACACGCCCACTCCTCCGCTCCTGCATTGTGTGTACACGGTCTGCCGTTTTGTCACGCCGGTGTAGTGAGGCTCACTCACTACTGTCAATACGCTCCCTTGAACATTAACAGTCTGTATGCCGCTATGCGGGGCTGTAATTTGGCAGTTCCCAGCGAACCTCTCCCGGCTCGGGTCGCGGGATCTGAGCTCAGGGACTTATTGGGGCGGACGATGAGTGTTGTGCAGCTCCGACAGCATTTCTGTCCTGCCCATGGCTCCGTACCTGCAGTGCTGCAGAGAAAAGCGCCCCTTCCCCCACTCTGCATTATGACAAATCAAGGCAGGCAGGCAGCTGTGCCATTAGCACATCATAGCACAGTGAGTCTTCTACGGGAGAACAAACTCACAAAGCTGCACAGCACGCCGCTGCGGACTCGCCGTTGCGCGTCTGGCACGAAATGTGAGCACCTTATAGTCAATCAGGTGACTGACCCCAGGGGTTAAATAGCGTCCGTTTGTACAGTCACGTATGAGGAGTCTTTTCACACCAGTGCTTTGGAAGTGGGCTACTAAATGGTTAGCGGTCATAACTGCATTAAAGCGTTGTGCAGCCATCCTTGCTTCCTCTGTTGTGATCTGTGCACATTATCGATAACTACATGTCCCAGTGATTACACCCTGCCCTACTTCTGAAATAAGTCATAGCTCTAGATATCACTCTGGGACTTCTTTCTCCCTCTTAAAATCTCTGTGATTGCGAGGTTTTAATGTCAAACAGGCCCGAACTTTTACGTTCTTACTTACTTTCCCGTGAAATTAAATATTCTATATTAACACCCATTAGTTTTAATGCGCGCTTTGCGCCGGAGTCGCTGTCCACAGTGCGGTGGTTCCTGAGGCTGCTGGTCAAGCACCTGCTGGATCCTGGATGGCCACTAAAGGGTTGCAGTGATGTGTGTGCCTGGCACATTTAAACAGTCCATCCTACTCTTGTTCTGCTACTATTCTGCTAATGCCAGTTTCTACATTATATATCAGGGGACATATGATTTATGAGCATCAGGGCTAAATTAAGCTTAAATCCAGAGACACTTTGCATCGACATTGTCAGGTGTAATCAGTTATACGTGGCAGTCAAGGGGTTAATGTAAGTAAGGTAATAGGGTGGGCAGTTTTCTCTGAGACAGTCAGCTCCTCCTTAACTGGTTCTGTGAATGGGCCAGTGAGTCAGTAGGGTATGAATGGCGGAAGGATCCACTGGTAGCTACTGCCGCGAGTTCTCTATTACTCACTCCCACTCCCTCAAGGGCCGTCTGCAATGCAGCTGTCCTGTGAGCCCGTGCTTCACCGTGCCCTACTTTATCCTGTCAATGCTCGAGCAGTGCAGCAATGCTGCCCCAGCAACACACACATGCACACATACAGTATGCTAACAAACAATGACTTACAGCTGAGTTCATTACATTCTGATAAACACTCCTACAGTAGGTCTTCTGACTCACAGACTTCACTTGGATTTAAACAATGGAAATCTGCAGGAGATCTGCAGAATCTGTTGTTTTGTACAATATATTTTTGATGCTGATCTACAAAAGCTTTAATTATGTGTGGCAGCCACACATAGCAATTCTAACATTATTTGTAAATCATCATAAACACTAATGTCCAAAATGTTCATTGCATTTTGAACTACACACAAAAAGCATTCTCACATAAGACAATGAGATTTTCCCTCACTGAGCGGATCTTCATATCCTCATATGCTGTGAGACATTGTTGATATTTACAGTATATATTATATTACTGAGAATATTTGATCTGGTATTAATATAGTTAATTGATGTTCAAAGTCAGATAATAATTATTATTATTATTTTAGTTTTGGGTCAATAAATTTGTTTGGACAACAGAACATTGATGTTTGGATCTTCATATCATAAGAATACAACTACATTATGGTGTCAAATGAAAATTCTGAATTATTGTCCAGCACTATTACCAACAAAATGTTATTTCCATAATCTCTCTGAATAAGGAGATTCTCACTTACACAATCTCTACACATATTGTGGAAAACGCAGCCAACAACAACAGCCAAGTGACATTTACCTTTAAGAACTAAAATACCAGCTTTATGTTTTACGGGATGGCTTTGTACTCATTGCCATTCTGATAAAATGTAACAACAGCAAAATTTCAAACCTAGGTGAACATTTGTGCAGCCCATACATTTAAAAATAGTGATAAACATGCAATGTGTGAGCTAAATTGTATATTTCACAGCACATAATACTGTATATATAATGTTAATACTATAACACACCTTCCCAAGTATTTAATACTCTTGTTTGTCACCAACAAAAGCTAGTGCTCATGAATGTCTCTGCAATAAAGTAGTTTAAAGCAAAGACCATAAATCCAAATTGAAAAAATTACCAAGTCAATGGAAATTTTGTCAGATAGTGGAATAACAAATAGGAAGAGAGCAAAGGGAGATAAATCAAGAATTAGATAAGTGAATGAGTAAAGAAGATACAAATAGAAAGAGATAGAAGGAAAGAGGGAAAGGGACCATTGCTACTGTAAAACAGAGGAGACACATACCATCCAGGGATAGCCAGTCATGCTGAGATGATGGCAGTGAAGGAAGAGCGCGGGCCTTGTACTCAAAAACCACTGAGTTGGAGATGATCTGGTTACTGACAGCCACCTGTAGCGTCACCAAACCTGTGTCATGTGCTGGAGAGGATGAGATTTCAGAGCATTCAGAGCAAAGTTTAGACAGATTTTCCATTCACAACTCCTCTCAGTGTAAACAAACAAATAGTTAGGGCTGAAGTTAGAGACCTCATTTCCAAGTTCCAAGTTTGGAACAATTAAACTAAAATCTGTTGATTCACTTAAATCAAGACAAAAGTACAAAACAATATATATATATATTTTCAGTGTTTTCACTGACCACCTGAATTATATTTTGTAAATATAATCAAATTTATAATTTGCATCCTCGAATCTGAAACACACACAAAAAACAAGTTGGTACAGAGGCACGTTTATCACTTTGTTACATCCTTTTAATTACACTTCTTATTTGTTCGGGAACGGAGGATACAGTTGTTGCAGGTGGAATATTTGCCTGCCCTCACTGGATACAAAAGTCTTCAGCTGCTAATGGTTGCCATCGTTTGATTCTTATCTTCACGATGAGTCATATATTTTCAATAGGAGACAGAACTGGACTGCAGGCAGGGCAGTCAAGCACACTGTTGTAGCATGTGCAGAATGAGGTCTGGCATTGATGGCAGGATATGCATTTCTAAAATTTAAGTCAATGCTACCTTCACATATCTGCAAATCATGAGCACTGATGCACTCCCAATCCAACACAGAAACTGGGTTTTGGACCTTTTGCGGGAAACAGTCTAGATGGTCTTTTTTTTGTCTCTGGCACAGAGAACCTGACATCTGTTTTCCCCCCAAAACAAGCTGAAACACGAACTCATCTGACCACGAACACATTCTGACTGTCTCTTGTACCATCTGTCATGAACTCGGGCCCAGGGAATTTGGCCGTGTTTCTGCACAGCACTAATGCACGGCTCCCTCCTTGTGTAATAGAGTTTCAAGTTGCATTTCTGGATGCAGCAGCGGACTGTGTTAAGTCACAGTCTTAGTACTCCTGAGTCCATGTGGCAATATTCATCATGGCAGCATGAAAGTTTCTCAAGCAATGAGGGCTCGGAGGTCATGCACATTCAGCAGTGTTTTGGCCTTTTTGCAGAGATTTGCAGAGTCCCAGAATCTTTTCATAATATTATAAAGTTTAGATGGTGAAAGACCTAAATTCTTTGCAATCTTGTGAGAAATATTTGAACTGATTGACAATTCCCTCATGAATTGTTTGCAAAAACTGAACCTTTGGTGGATGCTCCTTTTATACCCAATCATATATCATATACCCCTTACCCGTTACTTATTAACTTGCTAATTTTGGAATCATCTAGAATGATGTTATTTTAATATTTTATAAACTTTTCAGTCTTATTTTGCCTCTGTCTCATCCTTTTTTAATGTGTTGTAGACATCAAACTCAAAATTCTACTTATAAAATTTTTTTCTTTTTACTTTTGTCAGGTAAATAATGATTCGAGCCAATTAACAAATGACAGATTTGAATTTTTATCGCAGTTTTCAAAAGTCACTGCTTTTCTGGAGAGTTAGTAACGTAAAATGTATGTGTAGAAAATCCATAACAAAAACACAAAATCCTTTTAACCAGATAACACATAAGCGAATGCTGTTACATATATATATATATATATTTATATGAACACACCAACTCAGCTCAACACACACCCACTCTAAAAAGTGTAAGAGTTCTATCCCTGCTGATATTTAAATATCAGCATATAATATACAAATTGACCAAGACGACGAGATTATTAAATTTAAATAATAACCAGCAGCTTCTCTGATAATTCATGTGATAGTGAAGAATCCAGTCTCTTCTTTGACGTGTGTGAGCTTTTACCTGGGCAGTAACAGCGCAGCACCCCAGGTTGGATGAGCGAGGCTGGGACTGAGATCTGGTCAAACAAGCAGCTGTAGTTTGAGCTGGCCTCTTGCCAGGGCCCAGTGATCAGCACCTTAACTCCACCCTGCAAAACAAAACAAAAGTACAACACCTCTGTCAAGTATCCTGGATTGCATTACTTGTTGTTATCCTGTCATCTAGTGTGCAAAGACAAGTATGACACCAAGGGAAGGAAAGCAATTCCCTCATTCTGACCTCTGCTGCCATCATGTGGATAACTTCTTTTCACTGCACCAATTTATGCAAAACACTCACAGCATTAACCAACCCTGGCTTTAAAATAATGGGCTGCCCTCCAGAGGCTGTAGAAGGGTATTACTGCTAACATAAAATTATAATACTGACTACTAACTACTATGGATTACATAATCACATAAGTAACAAATAGGAATGTGATATTAAGAGATGTACATATTTGTGGTGAATTCTAAGTGAAACTGTTTTAAAACTTTGCTGCAGCTAATTTTAGCATGTGTTTTATATTATTCATATTTTAATCATTCGGCAAATTATCACAATCCATTTTCCAATCTTAACCTGACAATTAATCTCTGTAGGCTACATTTCACATTTCATTTCTTTACTTTATTATTATTTTTTTAAATTTAAATCAGCTTATTAATATTATTTTGCACTGACATTACTGTTTTCACTTTTGTTTCTCTTACTTGCTGGGCTAGACTTTAGGGACACATGAATTTCAAGTTAATGTTTTGTTGATTGAATTTTAACTGAATAAAACTGTCATTTCTAACCTACTGATCTGACAAAATCTATTTATGATTTTTGAACATTTTCAAATTCTTTAAAAATAAAAACTAAAATATTATTTACAAAATCATTCTGGCTAGAAAGACCTGGGTTTTAATGCCTTTCTGTGTGGAGTTTGCATGTTCTCCCTATTCCTGAGTGGGTTTTCTGCAGGTTTTCTGTGGCTTCCTCCCTCAATCCAAATACCTGCAGTTAGCGTTAATTGGTGACTCTAAATTGCCCGCAGGTGTTAACGGTTGTCTGTCTTTGTATGTCAGCCCTGTGAAACTACCTGGATTTAGGTAGTTTTTCCCATTCTTCCTGGCAGGTTTTCTTAAGCTTTGTCATATTGTATGTGGCGTTTCTGTGAATTGCCACACATGTTCTATGAGACCGCAGTGTCATATTGCATGCACACTGAAGCAGGGTTTCCTCAAGGACCTCTCTATATTTGCATTCATCCCTTCCTTTGTTCCATCCTGCTGCTACCACCATGCTCTGCTGTAGGGATGGTATTAACCAAGTGCTGAGCAGCTAGTGTTTACTATACATAGTCCTTAGAGTTCTGCCTCCAAGCAGGCTGCCATATAGCTTTTACTCAAAGGGGTTTCTGTCTAGCAATTATATTATTTTTTTTATACTACTATTTATTATTATTATACTACTATAAAGAACTTACTGACATTCATTGTTGTCATTGTTCTGAAATGTTCTCCCATCTCTGCAGAAGTTTTCTGAGGCCCTTTCAGATTGACACAGGTGGACTCACCTCACCTCACAAAACACGCTCTACTAAAGGATAATTAAGGTAATAAGATAATAAACACGTAACATATCCACAGTTTATCAAATTAAAGGGCCTGAATACTTTGGCACATAAAAGTTTTCAGTTTTTAATGTTTAATACATTTACATACAAAAAATAAAAAATAATCCAAAAACATGTTTTCACTTTGTCACAATGGGTTACTGAGTGTAGATTGGTGGGCCAAACAACACAATAAAGGGTGCAAATGGGGGAAGGCTCTGAATATTGTGTAAACCTACTGTATCAAGTCAATCTGTTGTGAACCTCTAATTATCATTTATCATTTTCTGTTTCATAAATACAATACAAGCTCAAAATATATCTATCATTCCCTGTCAATTTGCAGATCATTTCGAGAGATATTTTTTCATCTGTGTCAAAACCTGTTCTTGTAATACAAATGCATGACTGCAGGTATAATTTTAGAAGGGCGTGAGGGTGGGATAATAAAATCAGAAGTGCAGTAGGGGGAGTGGCTGAAAGTCCGCTATGAAGTCGGACAGTTTCTAACTTTTCTAGCAGCATTCAAGCTCCCGTTTGTACTGTGTGTCGCAAATCCTCACATCCTATGAGGTCGGATGCAGATTAAATAAAATTGTATTTCCCACTAACTGATGTTTTTTGTTAAAATGCTCCACAGAAGATGGTGTGTTTATGGTTTAACCTCCATATGACTCATGTACTTCACATGAAACGTGGTAAGAAATGCTGTCACCATGTCAGTTTGCTGATTAAACTATAAATAAAAACATTAATCAGTCAATAGAAACACAAGACAGACATTTGATTATTGATCTGTGGCATATTTAGACTGTTAAGGACCGAAAAATCTGTGCAGATGTTGTTTTACTAATCTGAAAGTAATCTGTGACTTAACAGTTAGTTTAAGTTTACAATCAGTTTTTCTGATAAATCACAGTGAAAACTCAGACTAATGAATCCAAATATTTCAAAGTAAATAAAAGAGGAAACGTTTCCAGTAAACGTCCTGTTGTGGATCCAACACCTGATACAATCAGATCTTAGATCAGGTGAGAGGTTTTGCAGTCGTTGGAGACCAGCTGCAGCGCCTTGCTCCAAAATCTGCGGCCGCCTTGATCTCACAAGGTTATCGTTGCCTACGTAGGCATGACGTCAGAGCAAGTTGGCGTCAAGTCGGACACAAAACTAACCGGCATGCCGATCACCGGTGATCTTATCTGCGCAGAACTTGCTCATCTCAAACGACCCTATTTTCTCTTGATGACTTTTGTGTGTGTATATTTTAGCTAAAACTTTCCCATCTGCTCTGTCATTTTCCCTGAGTCTATAAATGAATATATTATGAACAATTGGGTTTGGAGTTTGACTTCCTAGAAATGAAACAACACACCCTTAAATAAGGCTTATCATTTTCAGTTTCATCTTTGCTAAAGAATTTATAGAACTAGCAAATTAGTCCAAAATAATTTCCATCAATTCTTTATTATTGTTTTCTGGAAGTAAAAATGGTGAATGTACCTCAACTTAAAATCACTGAAAAATCTTGAGAAAGGATATAACTATATATACATATAAATATAAATATATATATAAACTGTGTTTGTATTTACAATGACTATTTAGTTATTATTGCACCTTCCTTGTTTCTTTAATGAAAATTGTTGCACATATGTAGATGATGGTGCTGGATGTCCAAGACATCTCGACATGTGGCCAGGAGGAACCGAAAGTCAAACCACCAAATCTGGATGATCACCATATCAACTGAACCACTGTTGTTGTTGCTCATGTTGCTGTTTCCATTTCCAATTCTTTTATTAATTTTATTTATGCTTTTATTTTAAAATAAGTGCTTTTGAGATGTGGGTTAAAGCTAACCTATTTCAAAAGCGCCTACAAAAAAATACTCAACTCCTTATAATCCAAAATCTCAGTAATTAGGCTGGTATATAAAATGTTAATAATCAAAAGAAATGATAACTAAACACACTCATAAAACACTTACCTCAGGGTAGGACCACTCAGGGGAATAGTCAGTGACCATGAAGAGTCGGCCTGTGGCCTGAAGCATCCCCAGGGCCCCCTGGGCTACAGCTGCAGAAACCACCTCTGCAACATTCATGTAGGACAATGAGCCTGCCTCTCCTGTATTGGCCCCTGCTCCAGCCCCTCCACTCAGAGACTGGGGACTGCAGCAGGGTTGAAGACAGAGCTCTGAGGGGCTGTAACCAGAACTCCTGGCCCCTCCATCTTCCTGTCCTTGTTGCGGCCCACCAGCTGTGTTCTGATTATCAGAGCTGTGGGATGTGACTAGCTGATGAGCATATAGGGCACCTCCAGCTGACATGGCGGTTCCAGTGCCATCCACTGAGATGAAGTCATTAATGAGGTCAGAGAACTGGTTTCCAAAAGAGATGTCAAAGTGATCCAGACTGATCTCCATGCCTGTCCCGCCTGCTCCTCCATTACTAGCTGCTCCAGCTAGGCCTTGGTGGGTTGCAACAGCATTGTAGAGTCCCTGGACCATGCCTGTGCCTTGGAGGAGAGGCTGCAGCTGCTGTTGCTGTTGGGAGCGGTTGCTGCCATTGCTGTTGTTGTTTCCATTATGAATTGCTATACCTTCTGCTGCACCTCCAGCCCCTCCCCCACCACCATCTGACGCTTGTTGCAGGTAGTGTTCTGTGTCTCCCCCCTCTCCATTTCCTGCCCCACAGGCCTGGATGTGGTCTCCTGCCTTGAGTAGATTCTCGGCTCCATTATCAGTGGCTCCAGCCTGACCTGAACTAACACTGCCTGGTTGCTCCAGACCCACCACCTCCTCGTGCTCAGTGCCAAGCCCAGGATAGGTACCTTGATACTGTAGCAGCTGAAGAGAGCCAGCCTGGCCAGGCCCCTCTGTGGGTGAGCCTCCATTACAGTTGGCCCTGTGCTGTGTTGGGTGGGCCTGATGATGGTGGTGGAGGTGGCCGTTGCTACCTGGGGAGTCTGTCTTCACCACCTGCAGGCCCATATATGCTCCAGAGTCATGGGAGTTGTGCTCCATCAAATGTGTTTTCTGTCCCATGCCAGGTCTCCCCTGCTGAGTCTGGCTAGTTTGAGAGGTATCCTGGAGGAAGAAGCTGGGTGAACGATTCTGGTGTTGCATGTGAGGACTGGACATAGCTTGACCATAGCTCACTGTTGTAGCACTGGAAGTATAGTCCTGCTTGGCATCAATAGCACTGAAATCCATCTGCTCCAGTGTGGTGCTTGGACTCAGCCCCCCACCAGAAGGAAGCAGGGAGCCTGCTGGAGTCAGAGTAAGGCTTCCCTGGCCTGAACCAGCACCAGATGACACCGACACCCCGCTGCCACAGTTCACTACTGCCCCCACCTGGTAGCCACTCTCCTTGGCCAGCTGTTGCTCAAAGGACGTGTCTTCCGTCTTGATATTCTTTACTAAAGCTGAGCTGAAGGTGTAGCCATTGTCTGACATGGTAGGGGAGCGTTGCAGACTCCCGTTGGTGCTACTGCTGCCACCAGAGGAAGATGAGGTTGAGGAAGAGTTGCCCTCCGTCTTCAGCGCACTGCCTCCATAAGTCTGGCCCTGTTTGGGGTTGTTCAGGAAACAGTCAGGGTCAAAGTTCATATTAGTCTCTGGGATCTTGATGGCTCCAGCATCCAGACTGCTGGAGAGCACCAGTTCCTCAGACACCCCAGCTGTTGCCAACATGGCCAGACCATCTCCTGCTGCGGTAGATCCAGGTTCCCCTACTCCTCCACTGGGGAAGGCAAATTTGTGACGATCTGAGGTCACAGACAGCACCATGCCCTGTGAGGTGGCATCTGCACCCATCAGGTGAGTGTTTGGAGTGCCAGTAGGAGACATGCTGTAGACAGGATCTCCAGTGACCTCAGACATAAAGACACTCTGGGACAGGCCAGACATGACAGAGGCCACATGGCTCATCCCTGTGACTACGGGACTGTCAGCCATGTCTGGATCACTGTTGAGGCCACTGCTGATGGAGACAGGGGAGTTCTGCGTAGTGTCAGGGACCTCTACCTGGTTGGTGGATGACACTTCTGTGCTATTCTGGTGCAGAAGGACTGGTTTGTGGACCTTGCCATTGCGTTTCTCCCTGGCACTGCCACCTCCGCCTCCTCCCCCAGAGCTTTTGCCTCCACCATGAGTGCTGTGCTCAGTCTTCCCCTCTGATACATCATTGTTTTGTACCTCAGAGTGAGCACTGCTGTAGCCCCCTGAACGGGGGTCCACCTTTGGGGAAATGATGCGGTGTTTGGCGCTGTTGCATTTGTGGTGCACGCTGCTTCCTGCACCTATATGAGGACAAACAAAGCATAAGACATTTGGAAATTGGATGGGTGTAGGGGTACAGAAAGGGGAAAAGATAAATACATACTATTGATTTCTATGTACTTAGAAATTTGGCAATTCTACTGTTCAAAGAGCTGAGACATAGATGGATGATCTGTTTGTGTTTATATTCATCAGTTAGTTGCTATCAGGGAAAGACAATTTTCACTTTGGCGTGATAAAACTAGCTTATTTTTTATTATACAGTGAGTGAATGGAAAGATTTGCATGGATTGCTATCTTAAATCATCAGAAATAAATATCCAACTGGGGGATATACAGAGTAATTTCTTTTAGAAATGAATAAACCATTGCCCTACATTCTTTTCTTGAACTACAGCCTAGTGATATTATATATTTGATTGACTAGAATGGCATTGAATAACAACTGGGCTATTTCAAATGTGACCCTGACAAAGCTATCGGTAAACAAAAAGACTAAGCCAATAACCCTGACACTCACTTTCAGTATAAATCACCAACCAAAGACCTCAACCACCATATCTGATCTACTATGTAAGTAAGTATTTTTACTTTTTGACCTTCTTGCTCCTTTTGCTGAATTTTTAAGTTCTCTCTTGGGAATAAACTCCATCCCACCCGCTAGCCCTTACCCAGGGTGCCAGTGCAGAGACAGTTGTGAGTCCGGGGAGGTGGCTTAGTTTGGTGGCTGTCCAGAATCTGTTGCACTAGCTGCTCCACTGAGAAGCCAGAGCTGCTGTTCCCATTGCTGCAAGTCCACTTGATGCCATGAACTGCCGGGAGAGAGGAGGAGACAGAGATGTCAGCCAGCCCAACAGACCACCAGCCACGCCAACCCCCCGCCCCACCCACTGCCCTTTCTGTCTACCTGTCAGTCTGCCTCATATTACTCACTGGACACCTCTAAAATACCCAAGTTACCATGGCACAGTAAAGAAAGAAATGTATATATCTGGGTTGAATTGAATGGAAACAAACAACCCACTGACTGGCTTAGGATACAATTTTTCCATAATAGTTTCACTGATATCATCATCTTTGGTGTTTTTTTGTTCTGATTATCATTAATTACATGCTTGATCTTATTTCTTTCTCTTCCATATAACTCTAACTCCAGTATCTTTTTCGTTTTCCCCATGTGCTCTGTTTCCTGTTGCTTTTGTCACTGTAATGTCAAGCCTTCTCTACTATGTTGCTCATTCTCTATCGTGCCTCTTTGCCTCTTTCCCTCCCATGTGTCATGTGTCTCTGTGGCCTCCCCTCTGTGAGCACTGATGAAGGTGACAGCAAGCTCAAACCTTCCACCTTCCACCCTTACCCCAATTCATGACTCTTCTCACAGGGAAACTCTCTAGGGAGGAATATCACCAAGTTGCCACCGCTGGTGTATCTGTCGTTGCACCAAGGGAAAAAGAAAGGGTTTCTCCTCTAGAGCTTCACTCTTTGCCTCAGTCACACCTCACTAACACCTCTTAATACTTTTCATTGGTCCACTTGCCAACCAGCCACTACTCCTGATGAGACAGATAGTGGTTTTAGTGGCTGTAAGGTTGTAGGAGACAGCACTGAGTGCTGCAGTGCTCAGGCTCTCAACTGAGAAAAAGGTAATATTTCAGAAGTGAAGCATATTTAGACTATCAAACAAAGTCATGTCTGCTTTATTTCAAGTTCCCTACACTTCTGTACTGCCTTTGGTTAAATATGCAAGAGAGGCACATAAACAGAGTGAGGTAGAGCACTTGCATGAAAAACAGAGACAATTTGCTGAGTGCATTTTTTGTCTGCATGTGAGATAAAAGGAGATGTAAACAATGTAAAAGGGTGAGGGTAATGCAGATTAAAGACACAGCCACTTAAAACCACAAAACCACCAAAAAGTGAGAAAAGCTTTGAAACACGATTTGATGACTGTGATAAGCACCTAACTTCAAGCTTTAAACAATTTTTGGCAGATTACCGGCTGGTTACCAGCAGATGTCAGCAGAGCTGCCGTGATCACACAGCACATACATTAAGTACATTAAGTTGAACAGACAACTCAAAGTGGCAAGTTACAGAAACATAAACTAGATCACTATATGTCTATAAGGTTAGATTGAATCATCCACTAATCTACAGTGAGTTAAAAAAAAAAAAGGACACCGAAAGGTTTCATCTAATGTCATCTAATATACCTTCTTCAGAAATAATTGTGCCCATTGCATTAGACAGTGTGGCTTGAGTCACCATTTACACCCTGACAGTGTGTAATGTAAACAGTATAAATGAGATAATGCTAGTATTACTAACGCAGAGATGATAGGGCCATTGGCATATTGAAAATACTGTCATGAATCCTCTCCGGTGACAAAGCCAGCAGGAAGGCTGGAGGACAGAGGAGCATCCATTCTGCTGCTCTGATTCAGAGATGGTGACAGAGCAAGAGTGAGATGCCAGTGCAACAGCTTATATCCACCATGTAGTGGCATCCCTTTGTCCAAGCAATCTTGTCTCCCTTTTGTCCGGATCTCTCATGCCAGAATTGCCACAGTCCTATTCATCTAGACGGGTGTCCCCCCCTGAGGCTCTTGGTTGTTGACATATAGTTACCACCATGTCTGCCTGTCTGCTCTTCTCACTGAGGGTTATGTTCCAAGCAGATATGACAGGAGCATTGCCACTAGGTTTAATCCCAATGGCAGCAACAGAAGAGGCACCAAACAGCAACCCAGTCACATCATCATCCTGATGACTGCGTCCTGTCATGAGCAGCATCACAAGGCTCTAATGACAAACACAGTTTATCTGTAGGGCACATGTCTCTGCACCAATGGACACTATATGGGACAGTGGAGCACAATACTTTACAAGATAGCCAGCCCTGTCTGTCTTGCCTGGGTGTGTACTTCTTTGGTCCTGCCTGTCTAGCCTGGAGACAGGCCTTCTGTCTGTATGAGTGTTTGTTAAAGCTGGTCATGCGCTATCTGTCAGCAGACTAAGGGCATAGCTTGGGAGAGTGCTGCATGTTTATAGCATTAGACCAAGAGAGTGAATCAAGCTGGATGCCTTGTCTATGCAACTGTAGCGTGACTGAGTACTGATGCCATTCTCTTCCCCCCTTTGCTTCCTCTCTTTCTCATCAAACACTGCAGGGCGTTAAGGAGGATGAGGTCAGACAAGGCCATGTTTCACAGGGCTTATATTTGAACTGTTGTGTGTGAGCCCCTGTGCATGTGACTGAGAGCAAGTGTGTATGTGTGTGTGTGTGTTTTTTTTTTGTCGTGAGGAGACAGAATAAGCTCAACTGATCCATGAAATCCACATTTTCCCTTTGTTGTTTTTTTTGTATCATTAGATGTGTCAAATGGTTTGTGCACTGAAATATCGTGAAGCGAATAACAAAAGGGAAAAGCGAGATGGAAGAGGGCAATTATATTGCAAAAGTTGACACTGTTGTTGATATTAAACTAAGGGATTTGTGCTGACACAAATGAAATAGGAATCATAATTAGTGCATAAGAAAAAAGTGTATTCCTAAAATACAGCCAAACAAACCATAACCATTTTTTGCACTAACTACAGGCCTGAAAAAAGGAGAAGGGAAATCTGTCCTGCTAGTGTATTTATCCACCCTTTGATGAATCAAGGACGTTATGTGCTACAAAAAAATGATTCAAAAATATATCTACTAATATTTCATGTTGTGTTGTCTAGATATAGGATTGTCTGCAATTAAATAATGTTTGGATAATATGACAGCATTTAATTGCAAGTCTTCACACTTTACTTTGGGGTGGTGATGCTATCTCAGAGGACCACTAGATGGCAATGTTGCTCTATCACAAAGCTTGTGTGACATGGTGACTGTTGCAAGAGAAAGAGAGAGGTATAGGGAGGACAAGAAAGATAGAAAGCAAAGAATGAAAGCAAGGGAGGGTTTTTTTGCTCTTTATGTAGCCCCCTCGTGTAGCCTGGCAGCTAGAAGGCATCTCACACTCACCCTCTTTGTCCCAACAACTCCCAAAGTTAATGACTTTCCGCATTACTGCAAATGGTGCTTGGTTTTTACATTAAGCCACAGACGTAATGAATACAGTAGGCTGTTGCTCAGTGGCTGTCCTGAGGTAAAGCTTTATGTTCAAATATGTCCTAAAACTGATAGCAAGCAGAGCAGTGAGGAGGATAACAATATAGCCAAGACCTCAGTTGTCATGGCCGAGACTGCCTTGTCAGTATGCAGCCAGCATGCCTGTGTGCTTGTAAAGCTGCTGACACATTCCTCTTTACCTGGTCACATCACCAATAATTGGCCAATGGAATATCAGTCACAGTCACTGCTGGCTCCTGCCAGACACACCCGAATCACAGTGTGGTTTTAAAGTTATCTTAACAGTTCTCTGAAAGATTTTCAGTGTGCACTAGGTTCCCATTTGGTTACTAATATCATCAGACAAACTCTGTTTTTTCCAAAATATTGCACCAACTTTTGTCAATTTTCCATTTTGTAGCGACTCATAAGAACATAGTGCATCTCACGGAGCATTAGTAAAGCTGATAACAACAGAGATCAATCCATTGAGAGCGGGTGAGGGGCAGTGAGAGCCAAGGAAAAGGGTGGAGGGTGGATTTCTGGTGAGTCAGACATTCTTGCTCCCACGCATTAACATGAATCAATAACCAGCTTGTTGCCCTCCTCTGCCTTGACTTCCTCCATGGGCCAGAGATGAGGTGCACTCTCAGCCTGGCTGGAGCAGTGCCAGGGGTCTAGGGGAAAAGCTGAACTTTGAACCGTAACTAGCATACAGCTCCAGGAGGATCATGCACTCACTGGCCAAAGATGCTCTCTGACTTAGTGTACCAGCTCCTCCTCAAACAAAAACAATAGCCACTGTGTTTAGTCTTTCTGTGCATGTAGACTTAGAAAGAGAAACTGCCTATATTAAAAGCAATAAATAAAGTTAAGACTAGGGTGACAAGAACTGATGAATGCACAGTCCTAAATGTGATTATTCAAATACTCACACATAGGTTTTAGCTGGCCAATGAGTTCCTCCTTGGTCCACTTGGCCCACTCCTTCTTGTCTGTATTGATGGAACACAGGATTGGACCGCATGGTTTCCCACAATCCTCAATGGCTGGAACATTCAAATAGTGGACGAGCACAATATCAGGGTTCTGTGGGAAAAAGCAGAGAAGAAGGGTGGGGGAAATTAGAACAGATACATAGATAGTGTAAGACAAGGAGCATGGTTTCTTGAATATATAACAGCAAAAAGTGGTAGTGACACATAGATACTGTGGCTCAGCTGTGAGGGCTTTTATGTGGAACATGCCAGCTGGTTGGTGAGAAGTAAAATGTTACTGCATGGTAACCCTCACACAGACAACAGAGCCCACGAACAGAAAAGGAAACTCACAACCCAAAACACAACCAGGGAGCAGAACAAATCCAGGATCAGAAATCTGCGATAATCTCACTCATTATGTGACTATCTGTATCTCCAAAAGTGTGTCTGCTTGGATGTGTATGCTAGCGTGTGTGCTCATTTATGTGCATATGTGTGATAATTACAATGTGTCCTCATGTAACACACTTATGGCATTTTGTCAAGTCCTCCCACATGGTGAGTTGATGCCCTCAATTAACTCTGCCTTGCCTGTATTTACCAAGTCAAAACTCAACAATTTGCTGCCTGCAAATTGTTACTGGGTTACCTCTGCAAATTCCCTAAATTGACAGCTTATGAAGAATAGGTAGAGTTTAACAGAATGTTTGCTGGTGTGAATAACATAAATTTGTAACCATAAAAAGCTTTGATTACCGAACATGGCAAAGATTTATACAAGGAATGTTCCGGTTTCAGTCTCTTCCACTACACTCAAACTTAACAGTACATAAACTACAGTACAGTAGAGAAAATACAGCAAAGCATTTCCATAGCGACATCTAGAATATAAAAAACGCTGAACTGATTATAATTATAAATATAGGCAGTCGAGTATAAGCAAAATTGCATTATATAGGAAAAAATAAATAAAATCAGGTGTCTGAAATAAGCACAGTCACACACACACACACACACAAACACACACACTTACACTCATCCATGCACTCAAAGCTAAACAAGACGCAAGGATCGACAAACCAACAAAGACCTTGATAGAGAAAAATGCCGTGACAACATGTGTGTGTGCCAGCAGTTTGAAGCGTCATCAGTACTAAGTGGCAAATAAATCAAAGCAGTGCTACTGTAGGTCTGTGCTCCCTCTCAGTGTGTACCATTAATCTGGGGGAACATGCCAACCTCTCCCTCTCTCCTTCTCCTCTTTCATCAGACAGGGGTGTGGTTGGGGGCACAAAGATCCACAGAAACAATTACGTCTGTGAAAAAAACATCCCAAACATCCCAACAATTACCACCATCTCCGATATGTCGGTAGTCACAGCTCCAGTAGTGGAATAAGAACAAGGTGTATGTACAGCAGTCTACAGAGTACTGATGACCTCCCTCTACCACTTCTACCACGAGTTGGAACTGGACATTGCAGTGTGTTATCTCACTGTTTTCCTTGTCCCTTGTCATTGCTATGGACACTAGACAACAAATGCTGCACATCCTAGACAATGTTTGGAGGGAGATGGCACAGGGCTGTGTGTGATGCCCCCAGATGGCATCACCAGTTGTGTCAGTAACTAAGAGATGCCCTCAATCTTTACTTGGAATGAGACTTCATTCAGTTACAGGCGTACATTAATGTATGTGGATGTATGGGTGCAGGTGGGAGTGATTACACATAGACACACAGCTCAAGCATGAAGTGTTTTAAAAAAACACACACACACACACACAGAGACTGAGCAAGGACAAGATCATTGGCATACTTCAACACACACAAATCGCTTCAAAAGACACACAAGATGAACACAATCGTACACATGGTCACGCACAATCTTCTCCTTCCAACACCCACACTCCCAGCTCTTTCCTGTCTTTTCACAAATATCTGCATCTATTTACACAACCACAAGTGCTAAACTCCATGGATGAAACCATGCGGCAGTCATGCAGTCTGTCCAAACACAAGTAAACTGTGTTTCTGTGCTTTACTACTGTAATCTGCTATATGTTGTAAACCAAGGAGGGAGCCAGAAGCAAATGATCACTGGAACTTCCACTCCCTCTCCACAGTTTTGTTTTGCCTCTTACTCTTGTCTTATTTTAAGTGTTTAACAGTTCTCTCCCAACCAGGGTCCACCTCCACTCTGAGAGGAAAACAACACAATGAAAATGTAAAGCGTCACATAAATCTATCAGGATGGTAATTTAATTTAATTTCCTGCTGGCTGCTTTCTTTTTCCTCCGTGTAATATCTGGTGTTGGTTCTCCAGCAGTAGGTGAAAAAGGCTGAGGGGGAACTTTTTTCTTGGATACTATTTTCCAGAGAAAATGAGATCTCATTAACTTATTGATTAATTGTGTAATGTAGTCTTTTGCTTGTTTCTTTTACTGGTTTCCCATGCGGGTCTTAGGGCAGCTTTCCAGCCTCACTTGCACAATAGAAGGGAAGACTGGGATACAGTTGCAGAAGCCTGTGGTGTGCATGTGAAGCTGTTTGTATCTCTCTCTCTCTCTCTCTCTCTATACATAAATGTTTAAATGTGATATGTGAGCTTGAGCCCATACATGTGAGCATACTGGCCATATCAGTAACTGTGTGCGCAAACAAGTCACATGTTAAGGCCTATTAAATCATGTACGTTTCATGTATGCATAAAATGTTGAGTGTCTCCAGCCAGCGTTTTGATGTTGCTGTGTTGTATTAATGTTTACTGCGCCTCCCTAGAACAGATGGATAGATGTTGAGCTAATTACTAGCAGAGTCTTGGGGAGTCAGCCATGGGGGCGGAAGGCCTGCTGAGTGGGTGGCGGAGCGCCTTCCTGCCCCTCCTTCCACCACTCTTTCTCTCTAACAAACACACACACATATATCAGTGTACAAAGGCACGTGAGCACATATAAAAGACCACTCAGTCATGCACGTACACACGTTCACATTCTGCAGTGAGACACACATGAAAAAGCTGGTGTGCCAAAACTCACACACACATCCACACACACGTGCATATGCGATATGCAAGACATCGCCATCGCAACCAGAGGATAAAGGTGCTGTTGTAGCCAGGCAACAGGTTTCTCTGGCACCCACGCACTTAGAGACAGCCAGTGCTCCTATGATCTCTCAGTGACTGCCTACCTCGTCCTGAAGTTATACACCCTGTTCTACTCCAAAAGACAAAGAGGGAGAAACAAGAGAGAGAGAGATTCACTAATGGAGCCGAAGACACAGACAGAGTTAGATGTCAGTGGAGACAGATACAATGACCTTCTACATTGTGCTGAATGTGAAGCAGCGAATGTGTATGGTGAGCTGCAGCGGAGATATAACTAACTGAGACTTGACTGCAAAGCACATGTATTGATGGAATACTGTATGAGTGGTCAAGTAATGTGTCTGCTGTCTCGTTAAGTCTGTGTGACCCTGCTATGCTTTGGAACACCTCCACGTAGCTGCTACTCCAATAGCCCAGCATAGGTCATTAAGGGACAGAGAGAGCAGAGGAAAGACATAGAGTTTGACATAGAGATAAATGGAAAGACAGAGAGACTAGAGATAGAAAGAAGAATGGGAATAACAGCTCTTATATTGTCAGACAGGCAGCTCTGCTCCATGGTTGTATTCCACCACAGTAGGCCTCGCTTTCTGAAACCATGCACAGGAGCGATAAGAACACCATTAACATGAAAGGATCTTAATTGAGAGGGGATGCTTCATGGAACGTGTATGAGCTGGGAAGTGCAGGGGGAGACCTTGTTCCTCTCAGATAAAATAACCCACACTGAGGAATGGGGGCTTCAAAGTCTGTCATACAAAAAGGAAAGAGCAGAGCAGACAGAGGCTCAGGTATGGCAAAATCCTCCCTTTTCCACTTTTACTCTTAGGAAGTAATGTGGAAGCAATGGAGGAAGGGAATGAGACAGTTGTTGATGGCAGAGCTGAACTAGCAGGCTACAGGGATATCCATTTCAATACAAAATATCATGAAAGCAGGAGAAGGCAATTGTTTTGTCACAAACATTCAGCATCAAGGCATAAATACAGAGGGGAGGTGCATGTGCTGGTGTGTTTGTGGATGTATCTGTGCCTTTATATATTTGCGCCTGCCTACGTTAAATTATAAATAGCATGTGAATGAGTGTCTAGAGGCAGATTTCTGTATGTTGGTTTGTGTATCAGTATGCATCCAGAATGAGTGCAATGAGCTGGAAGTGTGAGTGAGTGCATCTGCTACTATGACTGCATATTCCTGGTGTCTGTGCATGCAATGAACTTGTGGTGTAAATCTTTATATATGTCTGAGCAGTTTTGTGTGCATATGTGTTTCATGTCGTGCGTTTTGGTCCGCTGAATGGGCACCAGGGGTGATTAAGGCCCTGCTCTCTCGGCTATGTGGGGCAGTTGCCCTGGCAGTGGCATGGTGATGGATGGCATGGCGTGCCAGTCATTAGGCAGCCTCCTGGCCTCTGGCACTGAGGTTGCACTCTTAAACACCGCCCTTCCCCACCTGTTCCCAAACACCACTGCTCATTTCAAGGTCAACTGCCTCTGTGGTGCTGTAAGTTCACCTCTACGAGGCACAAGACTTCTTTTTGTTTGGAAGCTTTATTGCTCACTGCCAACGGGTGTGTTTTGGTATGTGGGGGTGGCTGGCTGGTGCCTTGCCTCGTGCAGACACACAGAAGCACAGACACACACATGCAGCACATAAACAAAATGAAGCACACATACAAACACACACAGCGAGGTAAACAAAAACCCACGTCACACCTTCCTAAAAAGGCAGAAAACAGCCTGCAGCTCCTGTATAGGTAGCAGAGCAATCCCCTATTTGAACCTGCTCCCCACCCTCTATCTGGGTCCTCTGTGACAGCTTACTTGTTTAAATGTTCCCAGTTTAGAATATAGACAATCTAATTGGGGTGTGTGGAGTCAACACTTAACTTAACTGGTACAGTTCACCCTTTGCTGCACCCGGCTCTCAACCAACTATGACACTGTCTGGATGCCAAGCTACAATAATGCCCGGGGTAGTAGGCAGTTTACAGAGGGTGTCTTAATGTGTACTGTCTCAGCTACCTCTGTCCAAAGTCTGTTAGAGGGATGGCAGAGAAGGAGGCACAAAAAGAAATCCAGATTTAGGGAAGATTTGTACTCCACCTCTTTACCTCCACTACCTAGGGTACAGGCTGGGAGATATGAACTGCAGAACTTGGAACATTCGAAGAACAGGAAGAGGCTAGCATGTTTGAGCGTGTTTCAGAGGAAGCCAGGGGCTGAGGCCTGTGATGTTTAATTCAGTAGCACATAATCACTCCGATGGAGTTGAGAGCGGGGCTTTAAATAACTCAGCTTAGAGGGACAGAACTGCTTCACTCTGTGTGGGGGAATGCAAGTCTGTGTGTGTGTGCGCACGTGTTTGTGCACTTGTGTTTGTAAGCGTGCACATATGTCAGTGCAATTCGCAATTCTATGTGTGTGAATGAGTATGCAAGAGAGTGCTCCACTATTTTTGTGTGTGGCTCCTCCTTGCTTTGAAATATTTTATTTGTGCAGTGCACCACAGTGAAAGGTGGAGTATGATTGTTGCTGTGCCAAGCGTCTGCATGCAATACAATAAAAGTGCAAAAGGCCAGTATTCAGAGACTGAATATGGAGGAGAATTCTGGATGCCAAGCAGGGAGGCAGTAAGTCAGGCGGTAAGCCGTCCAGTGAGGCAGTGAAGCCCCTTTTGCTACCACAACTCAACTCACAGTTTACAGCCTACTTATTCTTCCTAAGGCCCTTACAGAGCACACTACCCTCTCCATTAGTTGTGGTACTCCCAAGTGAGAGGCCACGCTGCCCAGGGGCAAGCTGAGGAAGGACCATCAGGAGCCCATCCGCCTGCCATAATGGCCTTGGTTAAGCCCATGGCACTGATCCTAATTTTCAGTGGCCATCCAGGTGACACTGAGCCACACTGGAATAAAAAGAGGGAAAGGAAGTTGTTGAGCCTTCTCAAACACTGTGAGGATTTAACCGTGTGCACTTTCTTCATGGCTCTTTTCTTTCCTTTCCGCCTGACAATAACCTCTCAACCTCTGGCTTTCTGTAAGTCTTTTCCACTTGCTTGCCCTCTCATTTTCATCTCTTCCTCCTAGGGCATAGTACAATTCATTTGGAGGAGGAAAACAGCTAATGTCATCTCTCTCTACTCCCTCTCTTCTGCTCTTGCTCCCTTTCACTTCAGTGCTGAGTCTGATTTGTTTGTGTGCATCGTCTTTCTCCTCGTGCCAGTCGACAAGGCGTGCTATTTATGTGCCTCTACCCATGTCTGTGAGCAAATCAGGACTTCACAGGAGCAGCCAGGGGAGAGAATGTGCTGGTGCATTTCTAAACAGGGAGTCACAGGGAGGACTGATGTGTGTCCAGCAGCAAGACAGTCCAACCCTGCCTCTATCTGCCTCGGCAATGGCTCACTGAACGACAATAGATAACATTAACAGCAACTGTTGGGGTTGTAACAGAAAACAGAACCAGTCATGCACAAATTGTAAGAGCACATATATGTAAATATGCACACACATCAAGTGACAACAGTGATGGCCACAGGACTGCTGAGCCTGTATGCTCTGTCGAACATGGCGAGGGGCTCATTATTATTACTGGGCTGGATACTGGAGCAGCCCCAGAACTCAGCTTGGCAAGACCTCTCTCTCTAGAGACACACACACACACACACACACACACACATGCACACACACACACTAGCCTCTACACATGCACACATCGTCACACACTACAAATGGGTAATCAAACGTCTGCCCCTGGGAAGTTCAAATGGTTTCCTAGCAACCAATGGTGTGTATTGGGTCCACATGAAAAATGAAAAATAACGACATGTGTGTGAGTGTGGGGTTGTGTGTGAGACAGAATGAAAAAAATTAGGTTGAGATAAAAAAAAAGTGCATATTAAAGACAGACAGAGAGGTTTATGGGGTGAAGTATGGAACGATCAGAGATAAGGAGACGTGAATGGGATATGAAAAGGTAATGAAGAGAGAAAGAGGTGCCATAGTAAGTCTGCCAATCTGATAGACAAACACAAGCATTTCACCATCATCTCTACAGGGGCAGTGTTGACTGCGAGTTGAGTAGGTCCACAGACAGCTAAGGTCGTGGGAATGCGTTGTTAAATCATAGCTCACAGAGACAGAGAGATCATCATGGGAATAAATCAGTATCTTACACATTGTTACAAATATGTAGAAGTGCTGCAGGGGAGGGAATTATGCAAAAACCAAAGCATAGGCTTTAGAAAACGGCCTAAAACACAGTGCTGCGTATCACACCAGGTTCAAATGCAAAACACAGGGGGATGTGCTATACCAAAGTCACACAATCAGGTGAGAGTGGTGGTTTGTAAAATTGCTGCAGAGCACTGTACAAAGAGGCGTAGCTGAATCTCTGGGGCTCTAAAAAAGTGTTTTGATCATTTCTGAACATTGTGAACTAAAACGCAGCAAGACCCCTTTAAAAAATGATTCAATAAAAAGACAGAGTTACATTTTATTTGTTTATCTATGTGCAAGTGTGTGAAATATAAGGAGCAAAGCAGCATGTAATAGTGTGCGTGTTTGCATAAGATAGTATAATGTGCGATTGTGTGTGTGCATGTTTGGTACATCTGTCTGAAAGAAATTGTGTGTGTGAGGTAGTGAGAAGCCTACTATCTCCATCCAGCAGCTGCCACAAAGAGGCTTCCCAAAACAAGCGCAAGGCTGTGACAGAGACTGAGCGACCGCAGCCTTCTGGTGGTGTAATAGGAAATTAATTGAGACCATCAATATGGTATTAATCATTAAAGCACAGGTGCTGAGGTGGCACTTTGCTGATTTCTCTACTGTTGGCACATGCACACACAGTAAAGGTTTGACCTGCTGTTTTACAAAAATATAAGAGGGGACGAAAAAGAGAAGTAGAGAGAAACAGGAAAGTGAGAAAAAGAAAAGTTTGTATCCTCCATTCAAACACACAGAGACAACAGGGCAGTAATCCAAGGTCACTGTTTCATTGCCCGGAAAATGTTTGTACTTCACCTCTTCTGAGCCCCCTCTGATAGCTACTAAACAGTGAGAAAGAAGCTGAATAGGAGTGGGTATTTTGAAAGACATATAAATCAGGAAATGTCAAGTAAATTTGGGGAAATATTCATCAACTCCCTTGGAAGCCATGTTTCTTATAACACCTAATCCTTTGTGAGGCAAAGCACAGTGAGGACTGGAGTGCCAGTGTTAATCAGCCAGAGGAGAGCCAAATTGCAGCAACTACATTAAGCCGTTAAGCACACCACGTCTCCAAATTGTTGAAGGTGTCTCACTGAGATGAATGTTTCTTCTTATGAATAATACATCACACACATACACGCAGACAAAGCCAGACACATATTTTATATGTGTGTGTGCATGTGACTGTACATGCACACATACACCCAAACACATCCAACACAGCGAGTGTCTCTCACTGTGACAGTGCGACAGCTGTGCAGGATAGGGGTTTGTGGTGTGTGGCAGAGCTGGACAGGGTAATGCCCCCAACACTTTGTTTGGACTGAGAGAGGTCCAGCATCAACTAGCTTCCAAAAACACTTTACACCAAACCCTCACCACCCCATGTCTGTCAGTGTCAAGGTTGAGCCTATGAAATGTTTATGATTCAGGAGCTGTAGATAAGATGGAGATTGATCTGGATCGAAAGGCAAATAAGATTGCCAAAGCCCAGAGTCAGCTGAAAAGCAGGCAGGGGGAGAAGTGGGAGCAGAGGGGGGAGGAAAAAGAGAGTAAGAGGAAAAAATACATTAACACAGGTCTGGCCCTGAGAGAGAGCAGAGTAATGAGTACTTCCTCTACACACACTGAATACTGGACAGAGAATATGGACACACCATCATGACCAGCTGATCGATGTGTGACTGTTTGTCTGATTGCTGCCAATGCTTGAGACTTGCAGCCCCCACACTTTCTGTGTCCTGGTGTATTTGAAAGGCCAGGCACACCGAATGATGACATCAAAAAACAGCATATATATTCAGGCTATTTGCTGGCTGAGATTTAAAATTTATAGCTTTGACTATAAGCATTAGTTGGATTGGTCTGTGTCAGGAGATATATATATATATATATAATATATATTCAGTGTATCTGTGAAAACATGTTATATAAAGTGAAACGTGGACCAACTTCTAGACACTAGCTGTGCAAACTATCAAAATCGGATGTCATGGGAGAATGAGAGGCCCTTGCTCTCTTTAAAACTTTGGCAATAATATATCAGCTTTGATTTACAATGTCAAACACTGTAACAAAAGGGGAAATTGTGTTAAATAGAGCATTTTTCAAAGGCCAGAGGAATGTGTGAGTACGCATTTACATGCATATTTGTGTGTGTGTATCGGATGGATTGAAGGATAAGATCCTTTGATCTATCTCCCGACGGCACTGTCCAGCTTGCTAGAGAGGAACAGAGCAGTGGCCACAAGAGAATTGGGGCCCAAGCCCTGGGGCCTTTTCTCTCCCTCCCCATCTCAGCCTGCCTTCCCCTCTCTCCTCTGATCAATACAGGGTCCTAATCACTGGGGACAGTATCGTAGTCATCTCTTTCTCTCATCTTCTCTCACACTTATTCTTTGCATGGTATCACAACCTTGACTTCTACCAGGCTGTTCATGGTAGAAATTAAGGTTTCTATGTACAGTTCGGTGTACTTGTTCTATATGTGTGTACTGCTTGTGTGTGTATGTGTCTGCACCTTTGTTAGCCACACACATTCTGCCAGTGTTTCTATGCATATTTTGCATATTTGTGAAAGGAGTCAGTTTGAGTCTCTGTAAATACGTGAACAGTCTTACACAAGGTTTTTAAAATGCGTGCATGTGTTTGTGTACAACTAGATAAGGGAATATTCTTGAAAAAGAAACAGCAACATAAACCCCAATGAATTATGAACAGCATGCATAAACTTGAATAATAACACATCCCCTTATTTTGGTGGCTTTATCCCAGTTATCTAATTGGCTGTGTCATTTTTTTTTTCTTTAATAAACTAATGAATGTGGCTAGGGTAAGGCCTGGAATCATATAGGAAGCAATAAGCAGCACTTCTTTAAACCCCAAACTACATCAGAACATCTGAATAATTTGTAGGAGAAATAATTATGGGGCAGAGGAGCAGGCATCAATCCTGGAACACCGACAGTGCCCTCGCTGGAAACTACCTCACCCATAAGCCAAGGCTCCATTAGGTATTGTCTGGGGCCTACAGGCTAATTTGTTTGCATCAATAATACATTCAAAGGATTTATCTAACTTGCAAATGAGTGTTCATTTACTGGTCCAAGAGGCAGGGAGGAGAGCAGGCAGCAGGAGAGAAGGTGTGAAAGGCTGAAACAGCTGGTTGCGGCTATCTGGGACACAGTTAACCCTTTGCTAGGCGGCAGGACGATGGTCCATTTCTAGTTTGTCAGTGGTATTCAGAAGCGGTCGGTTCTGACGTGCTTGGACAACAGCCAGTGTTTATGTAGGAAAGGGACAGGCCAAGGTGCTGGTGACTAACCCTTGGAAAGGCATCAAAAATGAAGCAGAGCCCCCTCAAGCCACAACATAACGTATTACCTGCTGCACGGAATATTCTCTGATCATATGCCAGATGACAAAATGACAAAGAGGAGTGTATGTGTCTTTGTTAGAATACAGGGACGTGGCAGTTGTGAGACATGCTAGACCGTCCTTTAGGGACACTGGGATCTCAAGTGCCCTTTGATCTCATACTATGCTGTCTTCCACAGGTGATACCAGGATGCTCAAAGACAAAAGAAGTGGAAGTAAAACGAGGGGGAGGAAATGATGAGGGTTATCAGGAGTGAGCTGGAGAGAAAGGAAGAGAGAGGATACGAGAGAGAGAGAGAGAGAAATGGGAGAGGAGGAAGGAAGCTGGCCATGAACATATGCTGCCTCTCTGTGCCAAGCCCCACTGGCTCAGGAAACCCACGCATACGCTGCACTGCTGCTGCTGTTGCCACTCCAGCCCTCTCCAACACCAACACCATGGCACTACTTAGTCAAACAAAGCTGGAGAGATGAATCTGGAAAGAGACAGGGTCTCCCCAGTCTCTGCACTGCCAGGGTAGGGCTGCTTGGCTGGGATAACACAGCCTGATTATATGCACATACATATACAGAGTAGTGTCTTTCAGCTGCTTAGCTAGTCACACCCTAAATTTGTGACACCATACAGCACTGTAAGATGAACTGGGAGACGAGAGAGATTTTACAGTCTTTCTTATGGCTTAGTCTCATCTACTATGATGCACTTTGACGATTTATTAATAGAAGATTATAATATTTATTAATTTTTAAATTTTTAAAATTTGTATTAATATTAATTTGTTAATGCAACACTTTAAAACTGAGCAATACAGTGAGATATGAAACACATTATTTTAACTAAACAGACACATTTCAAGCGAGCAAGTGTAAAACAGCTTTCCAATCTGCTTAGAGATCTGAAATTAGAAGTTAGTACCACTACATTATACATTAAGATGTACCATATGATATTCATATTTACTCACCAACACAAAAGAATTCTTCAATCAGCTAATCTTAGTCATTTTTTTTTTTAAACAGACAGAGAAGTTTGTATCAGATGAATACTGCTGATAATGATCATAGAGCATTATATTTTTTAAGATTTAGCACAAAGGTTAATGGTCAGAAACTCTGTGTATCACATAAGGACAAGAGTACTGTGGTAACTGGTACTGTGATGTTTGATGTACTGTGCACCTAAAGGTATCATTAACACCGACAGTCTAGAAGGCTCAATTCAGTTTTCATTGCTTAAACATTTTATAAGCACCAGACTTAAAAATTCACAGAAAGGTCAGACACCAATATATTTTATATAATACTTGATAACATTTTTAAGTTATATCATTTATGTGTGAACATTCTGTGTAATAAGGCTCTTACATTATTTGAACCACTACAGTTGGCTAGGGGGTTCAACAAAAATGTCTCACATAATGACTGACCATGTGTTTGATTTTACCATGTTGTTAGAGGAAAAAAGGGCGGAGAGGAGGGCAGGGAGTGGAGGGAGAGTGGGATCTGAACGGCTTTGGAAGAGTGCTGAACACGGCTCCCCACTGGGATTCAAACCAAGGGCAAAAAACAAAAAAATGCAGGCAAACATCAACCACAGAGATTCAAATTGCTTACTAACACACATGCACACACTCAAGTACCCTTGCAGACTCATAAATCTACACAAACCCACACATGTAATAGACCCATTTGAGAATGCAGCCACACAAACACCCTCAGACACAGATATATAGTAACAAATGCTTGTATAACACAGAAATCAAATTCATGGTTCATCTTGCAATCTGAGCCTTGCAAACTCAATTCCCCTCTGCCGTCTGGCCGCCTCATGTTCCACGCCTTTTCCATGTGAACGAATGGGGTCAGTATCGTCACATAAACATCGTCCTCTGCTCTCTCCCCTCTCTTCCCTTTCTCAGTGAATGGATGCTGAGCACTGGTGCATATCTACGCAGGGATGGCAAGGGCACCGAGGAGAGAAAATCAATACTATATCTCACCACTAAGCACAATCCCAACCAAAAGCAGCTGGAGTTTGCAGGTTGCTCCATAAACTGGACGGCTTCATCTGGCTGGCCGCTGTGTCGGTGGATTGCAACAGTAATGCACTACAGCACAATGGCCTAGGCCAGAGCCTGCCAGACACAGAGGTACACACACATACACGTTTGTGCGAACACACAAATACAGAGACAAACAGCACACTCCCAGGAGCTGGGGAATAACAATGGCAATGAGAAATAAACTCTCATGAGGCAGGAACAAGGTTGACAAACACACTCTTCCCTCCTTCCAAAGTGAGGAAAAGCACCTCTGGACCATTTAGGCCACCCACCATACACACACACACAGGCACAAAGTGACATAAACATATACAGACACGTACTGTATGTATACAGTATGTGTACATGCAGAGAGGGATCCTTAAAATACTTGTTCTAAAAATAGCAGGTGGGAAGCAGGAAGCAGGACTGAGGCTATTATTATTGCACACACGTTCTGCCTGGTCCCACCAAGGAAAGGGAAGAGACTAATGATTTTCCTGGTGCAAGCAATTAAAAAACTATTTGTCACCTGCCAGGCTGCATATGACGTTAGGGGCCTTGGCAGGGGACCACATATACACACTGTACACACACAAAGTGGGTTGCACCATAGTGAGCGGCCCAGAGGCAGAAATGGTGCATGAGAAACAGGTGAAGCTGGAGGGTCACAAAAAAGAGAAACGGAGGGAAAATGAGGTAGGAAAGGAGGAAGCGGTACTTTGGATAGAGGAACAGAGTTGGGTAAACGGCAGATTTATCCCGACAGGTTAATACCAGGCCAGACAGCGCCTCAGACAGCATACTGCCATCAGGAAGTCATGCAATATTTAGAATCCAGCCAATGAAAGTCATTCTCCTTCTGCTGGGCTCCTGGCTAAAATAGAAATGTATATTTCCCCCTCTACTCCACCCTTCCTCACATCCTTAGAGCACAAAAAGAGAGAGAGAGAAAGTCCAACTCTCTGCCACCCATATCCCTGGCTCTGTCTGTTTCTCTGTTTTCCCTGGAGAGTAGTGTGAAACATGCAGGTTTATACACAGGTTCATTTCAACTGAATTACTGCCATTCCCGCTGGATTTGTCTAAATAGTTTAAGGAATTTTAGCACACCAAGAAAAAAACATGTGAAACCACATTTCATTGAAAATCAACATTTTAATATAATTTAATGCCTCCCCATTCCTGCTTGGCTAGGATTTCTATATTAGGAGGTAAACACTGTAGACACTGCAGGGAGATGCGAAACAGCCTGTCAAAGTTATCTGAGAGGGTCACTAGGGAAGTCACATTTTTATATTTTGCATTTGAGCACTTCCCTGTAGGGGTACAGGGTGAGGGGAGTGTATTATTTGCAGACTGTATGAGGTTTAGTATGCTATATAGGGGGCCATCAGGCTGACTAAAACCTCCCACTACTAATAAGGAACATCCTCAGATGCTGCCACAGGAGACCAATATTGGGCTCTGGGGCAATGGGAGACAACCTATATAAATTGGAGGGGGCAGTAAATAATATCAAGACAAGTGTTATGCCTCCCTTGCACTACGTAGCCCTATCCAGACCCTGCTTCAAGCATACACTCGGCTGCAGTAATTTACGAGACAGCTCGTTAACGTCGGGTGATTTGCGCTGCTCGTTTGCTCCTGCTCATCTCTACCAAATGATATCATCTTCTATCTCTAATCCCCCATTCTCAAAGCACCTCCACCCCTCCCACCTCATGTTTCCGCACCTTCTGCCATTCCTCCTATCCTACCCTTCCACATTTTTGCTTTCTCTCTTCTCCGTCTTCCTCCACTCCGTTTCTGTGTCTCCTCAGGTTTGCGTGGGTGAGTTTTGAGACGAGGGAGCAGACAGAGATAGGAGCAGAGCCATCCAGCTGAAGGCTGCGTGCATGTGTATGTTCAATATGACATCTATCCAGATCAAAAAAGACTAAAAGAAGTCTAGTTTGACTCTGAAGGCTTTATGTGCCCTTGTACTTACTTTTCCATTGCCCCCTACTGAGAGAGAATGGGAGCAAGCCATAATAAAAAGACAGACGTTGTCTCAAAACTGGGGGGAGGGCAGAAAGCTCAGCAATCCTAGGGAGACACAGTGGCAAACAGAAAAAGAGACAGAATGGTAGAGTGGAGGGTGGGGGACAGATCAGAAGAGATGGCAGCAGTGAAAAGCAAAGAAAAAGAGCATATAAAGGAAGACACACAGATGAAAGCAATGTTCATAACAGAGATAGTTATTGAAAATTAGGGATACAAATAACATTGCTTTAATGCATAATAAAATACCTGTGAGGCTCCAGGAACTTCACTATTCACTTCAACTGCTAAACTGATTCAACAACATTGGCCCAATACTTTATCTTATGTGTTTTCCACAAACAGCTCTTAGTCTATCTAATCCACAGAGAAATCAGCCTCAGACCAGATGCAGCTTACAGCCACAGACAAACGGATTTTCACAACGAAAATTGCCAATTATAGAAATTGCAATCAGAGCTGTTGTTTTGTGTGTTGATGAGTGGTAGATGGTTAAAGAGGAATGGAGATCGATATCTTACTGAATGCAGAGCGAATTACTCTGGTACTATATTAGTAGGGCATTCATACTCACTCCCTCTTATTCTTCTCTTCTGACTTGAACACACACTATCACTGTCTTCTCTCTTACCTCTATCCTTTCCTTCCCTGTCTCATTTTTCCCTCTATGACACGTCCAAGTGATCATGTCGGGATGTCAGCCCTCATCCACGGCTAATTGGGGCTCAGAGGAGTAATCAGGGCAGGACAAATCGGACAGTTCTGGTCATTAGCTGTGACCAGTGTTCTCTGGGAAGCTGGGAGATGTGTGCATGCTTCTGCCATCACGCCTGAGCCTGCCTAGTGACATGAGCAGACCCGTGGCTCGACATGAGTGGGGACACAGAAATTGGCACAGCGCAAAACACAGACCTAGTGCGGAGCCACTGATCTCTTCTGCTTTCTAAGACACACAGGAAGGATGTAAACACAAGCCAAGCTGGTGACGCTATACACAGGGAGAGGCAGCAAAAGACTGCTGAAGGGAAAGCTCATAATGTACAAAACAGAGGGTAATATCAAATCAGGATTATGGTGTGTCGCAATACTCTTGAGCAAACTTACACTGTTAGATCTGTGAGGGTTAGAGTTATTAGCAAAGACCGCCATCATTTGTTTCCCACTCTGGTTAGTGAGCCAGTTCTCTCTGCTCTTTTGAGCTGGTCAGTGGAGAGACAGCAAAAATAGCAGAATAACATGTAAAATATTGGTGTCAATAACAATGGTGGAAGTCGCAAAATGTAAACATGTCGATGGCTGCTCCTTCTGAAAATGGGGCGTGTGACTCTGGAGCGAGATGAATGTCAATGCGCCTTACTGGCAGAGCCTTAACCTTTCAGAATAACTGAATTATTTAAGCACCACATACCTGTTGTGGGCCTCTGTTTCTCAGTCTGGGCTCAGGCTGGTTAGGAGGCTGCATGAGTCTATGGCCACGCACGCCTCTTTGGCCGCAGAGTGAAAATGGCAAGACAAATGCAGCGGGGGATTTGTGATAATTGGACGTGCTGGTGGGCTAGGCGACGGGTCTAGAGAAAAGGTCGCAGGCACTGAGGAACAGATCAGTCTGCCAGGAGGAGAGGAGGCTCTGTGTGCCTCTGGGGTTTAGCTCAACTTCTCTCTCTGTTATAGTATAGGGAGAAAACTCTCCAGCAGGGGCCATTAATTAAGTACCACAGTAACCTTCAATTTGTTTAGAGGTCAGGAGCCCCAGTGTCTCTGTTTTGGGCAGAGAACAGTGGAAACAGAGGATAACAGACATGCACAAAGGGAAAAAAGAAAAAGTGATAGCAGGGAGAGGGAGACATATTTGAATGTTTATGAGTTGAGAGGATCGAGATAGTTAATGTCAGATGCACTGTGTCTCTGCACAAGGAGGAGGAGAAGTGAAGGAGATGGGGGGAGCCACAGGGACGTGGCTCATACCCCGACATGCTTGTGAAGCAGCTGTTCTCCTCATGGCAGAGCGTGGGGGCCTGCCAGCAGCAGCATGCTGCCGAGAGCACCATGGTCTCTCACCATAGTGCAGAAACTGAACAGCACAGTTTGATATACACACGCGCTTACACATGAAGACTCGAAGCATGTGGACACATTGTCAGACATACAGGTACAAACTCACACTGCATACAGAGTACTGCCACTCGTCCTCTTGCCAGTCCAGTATTGAGGGTTTGAGTTGAATGGTAATGTCAGATGGTGGAGTCAAATTCATATGCTAAAAATCTGATCTCATACTCTGCAGAGGTGCATTTCCATTTGATACAAACAACAGCCTGCATAGCTAAAGGCAATTATATTTCTACTGCCTCCGTTTGCCCTGAGGTTGTAGACAGCAAGTCAAAACCTCACCAGGTTTTCCTGCCTCTCTACCCTCTCAGTGAAATCAACAGAACGGTGCCCAGGCTCATCCATGATTTATCTCAGTGAAATATTCATTATGTAGCCTTGCATAGCCTGGACGTATCTGATGTGAATCTGGACCTGACAGCTCTGCTCCGTCATCACACATCACCTGAGCCACTCTGAATCCGGCACCTGTCTCCCAGTGGCCAATGCAGAGGCAACTAAACTGATCCGAATGAATAGAAGGCTCTGGTAGCTATAAAGAATCCATCTGCCTGTCTTTAGCCTGCAGGCATGTCTGCTCTGGGTTTGTAGCTACTGTATCCTGCTAGCACACCTACCTATGACGGAACACCACAGCAAAGGAGCTACTCAACTTTTCCCATTCAATTAGTTAGACACAGAGCGAGAGGGCTCTGCTCCGACTGGTCCCAAGGAGTAAAGCACGATGACTACAATCTAGTGTGCCCAACACACGGTCTACTGACAGTATTGATCTTTGGAGTTTGGTTAGCTTGTTACGGGGGATGAATAGCATGGGAGATAAAAGGCAATTGTTTTATTTTTTTTAAATAAATTAACACATCACCAAAAAGGTAAAAAATAAGCCTATGTGGTGGTGAACTGTTAGAACAGAAGAGTAGGTTTCAGCACCATGGACAGCACTGCACAGCCTACCCTGCTCAGGGTACTCTTTAATCGCAGAGTTATCACTCTGCCTGTCCAATTAAGTAACCTTTGAATTATTTCATAAATTAAAATTGCTGAAATACTGTCTAATAGTGCTGGAATGATCACAGGGACAATAGTGACAACTCATTTTCCTACATAACACTAATTCAAGTGGTTTCAAAGTCATTATACTCTGAAGGACTAATGTAATAAGAAAAATTTAACTGCACTGAATGGTGATATTAATAATGTATTCATGTGAGACAGAGAGTAGAGCACAGTGGCCTAAGCTGAGAAAGGTAAGAGGGAGAAAGTGATAGCTGTGAAGAAACAAGGTTGTCAGCATTCCCTCCTGCCTTGCTAGTCATTTCATTATCTCATCTCTCTCTCCTCCTCTTTAAAGTAGGAAAAGCAGGAGAGGCTATTGACCCCTCTCTGTGTTCGTAGCAGGCAGCAGGACAAATGAAGTTTCCCCTCAGACCCCCTCCGTATTAATATCATAATTATCCCCACCTATGTGCCCCCGCCGGCACAGAGGTGGGCCTTTACTGTCTGATTTGATGGAGAGGCGCAAGCGGGGAATTACATTCGATTAGCACTAAACAAGAGAAGGGGACGCGGAGTGATAGAATCAATCACTGCCACCAGGACGGACGAGATCCTTTTCGTCAATGAGCGTGCGTCTGTCTGTGCCTGCGTGTGTCGTGATAGCTTGTGGCTCAAAAGATTGCGTACTACTAAATTTATACAGGGATGCCCTTAAGTATCTGGTTATATACACTGCAGCTGTAACTGAGTAAACAGGATATTTATTATGATTTGAGGACCATATGATTTTTGTTGGCAAAACTGAAAACATACTCTGACAGGACACAGTGCATCATGTTTTTTTTTTTGTTTTTTTTTTTTACCAAATCCACTCAAATGGGAATACTTTTTGAGTGACAAACCACACAGTCTGCTCTGGGCAGCTCTCTGTCTCAGCAGCAATTTGGATTCATTGTTTGCAATGGATGGGTAAGACATTTTAAAGTGGTCTAATGCCATAGAGAGGTAGTGTGGTGGAGATGAGCAGATTGAAAGTAAGAGGTGAAAAGAACAAAATAAAATGAATGGAGTGAAAGAGGCCCCCCCCTTGTAGGTCTTCATTCCTGTCCCCTGTCTCATTACACAGGCTATGACTCAATAAAGGGTGGATAAAGAGTGGATAAAGAGGCACACACCCACAGGCGAACCCCTCCGCCAAAACACCTCACCAACCTCACTCTGTCCGTCTATCTCACTTCTCACTTTCTGGCTTTCTTGCGCTGTTACACACACATACACACACTGCTGTCTTTCTCCCTATTCTGCTATGTGTTTTTTTCACTCTGTTTTTTCTCTCCAGCTTTTTCAGTGTGTGTTTTAGTCAAACTTTTTAAAAGTTGTGTCCGTCTCACTCTCTCTCTCATTCACAGTCCATCTCTACCCTCTCTGTCCTCTGTGTTCTCTCCCTGTCGGTGCAGTGTAATAGGAGTTATTTTCATCCCCTGTCTCTCTGCGACTGTGGCCGCTGGATGGCTGAATATTTACATTTTTCACTCACTGGTGACCTTTCCCTGTTGCCGCTCTGGGAGCTCCAGTCTCCTTGCTGCTCTGTTGTTGACAGACTACTGCCTGCAAATCTCATATGGACACAGCAAATGGTACACAGGGAGTCATGTACAGAGGGTTCAGAGACTAGACAAAGGTGGAAAGAGAGAGAGAGAATGAGAGAGAGACTGTTGTAACCATGGTTGACTGTAAGTGACTTGAAGAGACAGAGGCACTGAAGGTCTGACTGCATCTACAGAGATATGGACTAAAGTGGTGCAACCTTTTACCTCCCGTGTCATCGTGATTCGAGTTTCCTGTCAGCACAAATGTTCAGCACTAAACTGCCTGAAAAGAGGTGTAAACCTGGGGTTTGCTCAGTGTAAAGAAAATACTTGGTTGTAAATAAATGTTTTTGTTGGGCAGCAGGCTTTTTTTTTTGGAAAGACTGGATGTGTTAGCTACACACCAGGGCCTTGTGAATCATGTAAGGAGATCTGCTGAACACTGTGAAAGGAGAGGAGAGAGCCACAGATTCACTAACCAGTTGTTCTTAGTTGATGTTCTGCAGTAACAGGAAAGAAAAGTTGAGTCAGTGAACTCCTCAAAGTTTGATGAGTGTTTATGTGCACATATTCTGAAACTGGCAGAAAGAGATGGTTAAAATGAAGGCTTAAAAAGTGTGTGAACCAGTATAACCCCAGCTTTCTGTGTTATTCACATTCTGTGCAGTGCATACACGATTGTCTGTATGTGTCCTTGTTTTATTGTGTACCTATGAAACGTAGCTTTGGCCTGACTCTCCTTGGAACACTGGCTCCTTTTGTCTGAATATGACAATAAAGTATATAATACTCACTGACTTATGAATGTATCTGATATAAAGTAGACTTAAAATGTATCTTTCTACTTGCACGAAAAAATGCGGGCTCTTAAAATTTCCCTTACCGTCACAATTCCATGAAAGTGATGGAAGACAAAACTCATAGCCCTTACTCTGCGCTAAAAAGCATTCTGAGTTTCAGCTGAAGCTAATTTGAGGAATCAGCAATCTGAATTCAGTATGAATTCCCTCTCTGTACTTCTGCCTCTACATGGCAGCTCAGCAAAGAAACAATGTTTGTAGAAACACAAGGAGGGGATCTTTTCTGAGTCAGTATGCATAAGAGGAATGATCACAGGAGGCATGAACTATTTCAGTGTACATATTGGAATATGAGTATTGTATTAAGAAAGACTAGAAAAGAATATGAACCTTTCCTTGAAAGCAATGCCACTACACAGACTCGATAAAAATCAACAGGTTTCCCTGAGAGTTCACAAGGAGAAGATTAATGATAATATGCATCCTTACCAAACAGAACAAGTATATTTCCAGAATTAGAATAATTTATTCCTTATATCATTATTTCTTGCTTCCATTACTTTGCCATTTTTATAATATAGTCTTCCTCTAATCTTTGTGAATATATTTAAGTGAAAATAACCTGAGCGGTTTTCCTGATTGAATGCAGAAGAGACAGAGGGAGAAATGCTTTTTGTCTGCTAGTGTTGTTATTACTGCCTGTGACACAGACAGTGCCAACAGAGAGCAAGCGAGAGGGAAATAAATAGTTGTTGTTTGAAAGCTTTTGTTTGCTGTGGGAGCACTAATTATTTTGATTAGTATTTAAGCATTGTTGAGGCCAGTTTTTCTCTTTTGTCTTTTCCCTACCGAGCTGCTCTTCTCTTTTGCTCACAGACAGTGCAAAAGGGGGTTGGTTAGACTACAAATGGATTTGTCTTCTGGGTCTATTCAGCACGGCAGAGATGTTGTAACTCAACAGTTCTTGTTGTCAGAAAATACATACTTTGAGAACAAGCAGCAGAGTAGCCAAAGTGTATTTGTTCCAAAGACGCCTTTTCTTCACGTTTTGTACAAGAATATACTGCACAAATATAGACATACAGACATAGATGGATAGATAGAAAGACAAAAATAGCAGCAGCTCCACACACCTCTATTCTCTGTGTGTGTATGCTTTATGCTCCCTTAAAAGTGTGTGGTTGAATGGTTGTACATATCAGGCACCTTCCAACAATAATGGCTGCCATGCTAAACGAGAATGATGAGATGTATTGGGGAGGTGATCAAAGGACTACTATTTACAACCACTCTCAGCCTGCGGACTTGACGACCCACTGTAAGCACACTATACTGAACAGGGAACATCTTCCATCATGCTTTTACTGCCCATCACTGCAGCTGTTAGACAGGGGAGATGGCAAAGCTTTTAGCAGACTGAGATACCGTCCTCCTGCTGGACGGCGTGTATGGGCAATGCCATCAGAAAAGTGAATGACTGGGAAAGATAAGGGAAATGGAGGCTGGGCAGAGAAAAGAGAAGAGAGAGAGGGAGGTGGCGGGGGGATAGGCTGATGTCTGCCTGCTGGCTGTCAGAGGAAAATGCTTCGGTTAAATGGAAACTGATATGCAACTCATTCATGTTCTTGTGGATAGGCCGGGAGAATCTGAGAGTGAAACTAAAGTTTGGTGAATTGTAGAGGAGGAGAAGAGGAGTTCTTACCTGGAGCAGCCAGTAGCACCTACGGTGGAAGGTGGGGATGATGGAGGAGTGGACGTAGCAGCCATATAGACACTGGAACAAATAATAGTAGAGGAAGAGAGAGAGAGGGACAGAAAAAGAGGACATTACGCTACAGTAAAGTACAGACAATAGGCTGACCATGACATCTGTGACCTCTGAACCCCAGCCCTCTTCCCTCCTTATGACATCTCCCATGTGGACCTGCTGGCAGATGGTGAAGCTATTGTTGTGCAGTGACCTGGAGGGAAAAAGTTGATGAATTTAACCATTTGGCACCTCGGAACTACCCTAGCATCACCATGTGACTCCTTTCTTCCTTTCCTTGCATCTCTTCCACTTTTATCATATCCTGCTTGGAGAGAACTCCTGACAGAATGATTCAGGTGCTCCTTACTCCACCCCTCCTCCATCACCCCACAGGGCACGCCAGCACATAACTAAAGCATAGCGTTATTAATATCCTTATCGTAAACAGATAATACCGTGCCTGGGGGCTCGTTACCGTGGAGAGAGCTAGGCAGGGCTGATAACACCTCATAGTATCTGGCAAAGGGGCCAGGAGACATTTTTCACTAGCCAGCAGCAGAGGTAAACGCAGCGAAGCACGGTGCAGCAAGGAACAGCAGCAAGGCAACACTTATCCTCCTCCTGTCCTCTCCCGTCCTCAATCCTACTCTGGGAAACCCACGTCTCCAGCTCCCAGTTGTCCCAGAGGGATAGCAAGACTTGGTTTTGCTTGTTTACAGCAGCAGCAACTCTAGTCTACCACACTGCTACTCCACCACCTACCCTCACCAGCTACAAAACAAGCTGTCACGTTGTGTGGTAAAATATTAGTGAAAGATGAGGGTAAGGTGGATGTTCTTAATCGAACAAACAGGTCAGGAGTGTTGAGCTTTCTCTGATATGTTTGCTTAGAAATTAGGGAAATCACTTTTGGGGTGATACATACAGTACACCTGATTAGTATTGTGTATTTAAAGTTGTCAGTGAGAATGGGCCATTAGGGGAATGGAAGGAGTAAGGAAAGGAGGGAGAACAGCAGTTCATGGGAAGGCTGGGGCACATGAATTGTAGGAACATATGATAAATAGGTGCCTTGTAGTCTGGTATGTGCTCATCGTGTTTAACTAGAACCTACTCAAAAAGAGCGGGGCCTGCAGAGGCAGTCTGTCTTTATAAACACTCATTTGCCAACGTTGAACCATCTGATTAATTATACCACAGCAAAGCAACACAGACTGGAGAAAGATATATTACATAGCTTAAAAAACAAACAAACACATTATGCAGAAGCACAAACGTGTGTGGCTCTGTCCACACACCTTCAGACATACAATACAGACATCCTATGGCCCAATTTGTTAACAATAAAAGTCACATCAGCCTCAACTGTTTTCCTAGTGTTCCATTGTTCCAATCACATCTATTGTGAACTGATTTCAACACTACCAAACTCTGTGTGTGATAGTTGGAGATAGTGGAGGCATGCAGACTTCCTCCTGTTCTTATTTTTTGCTATACTCTCATCCATCACAGCTGTCTGGAATAGGATGTATGCCTCCTCCCACTCCCATAGCTCTGCCATCCATTACTCCACGCTGCCAACGGACAGACACTTCCTCCCACTCCCACAGTGCATCGAACATCACATTACTACATCAACTAGCTCACACATTTCTACTGTGCAGTTTTGTGAGAGTTCATGTCATAAACTGTTGTTGTTGTACACTTTTTAGAGGTTAGGCATTTGTGATGCAATCTGGTGCATTTATTTATAAGGTGTTAAACTGTTTATGCATTTCACTACAGTCATGGGTTGAATTCTTTTTGTGGAAGGTGGCTACAAACAGAAATGCTACCATCTGACTTTAAATTTCAACACCAATGCTGATACAACTGTAACAGTGCAATGATTTTCCCTGCACACAGAAAATGGCAGACTTGCAAATGGTGCTTGTGTGTTAAAAAAATGCTGTCTTGTTAATTCTGATTACAGAGAGTTTATTGATATATCATGGCTAATACTGTGCTAGCCTAAAGCGCTTGGCCCACTGAGAGTGGGCTGTGGTGCGGCTGTGTGCAGTTGAATGAGGCTATGGCACGCTCCTTAGGATTGACAGGTGGCCTGGTGCAACAGGCCTCTGTGACTAGGATGACTGGGGAGTGAATAAATTAGCCCCCAGGCAGTTTTTCTCTCCTTCTGTTTACTCCATTTCTCAGCCACATAAAGCAACTTACCAGACACACAAGCAACATCAAAGTATAACACAACTGTTGCACCTGTCAGTGAGAACATACAGTAGTCATCAGACACATTTGCACATACACATGAGCTTGTGCACTGTAACTCTCCCATAACACTCCCGCTGACCTGCTCACACACACTTCCACAATGAGCACAAAGTATGCCCACTCATAAACAGCAAAATATTCACACACATACTGTTACAACCGTGCACACATACACAGACAATCACAATAGACCAAGATAGAAATGCTTTCTTACTCACTTTTGAGAGAACAAGCACGCCCACACATACAAAGCTCATCATACTTGAGTGCTTATCAGTAATTCAAGACGCATATCAGTTACTGGTGTTTTTGCTGCTCTCTGCATGCTGAGCGTCTGGGTGACAAAGTGACGGCAGCAGAACCATTATTTGCTGTCTTTGGGCTGTGACAGATGACAGCACATCACAGGGCAAGCAATTAAACCATAATTATACACACATATCCTCTCATAAAAAGTGCAGTTTCCCAGTGTGTAATTTTGAACAGCTTTCGCACACTGACACAACCAGGGTGAAATAAATACATGTACATGTGCATACAAACACATTCATGTGAATCTATTCTTGGCTACTCGTGTGTTAAGGTGCATGTGACACAAGGAAACGATGCACACCAATTTACAGAAGTATTCACAAGCAGTGTGTCCATAATGTATTCATGTGCTGTCACTGCGGACAGCAGGAAAACAAGAGTTACAGTGACGTGTGTCCTCCAAAGTCAGACACTGATGCAGCAAATTCATTTGGTGTTGTCACTCAAGCAAGCAGCCAAGGCAATGAAACGCTGGCATGGCCCAATGAGAGGGTATTATTGCCTGGCCTGAACACACACCCCTTTGGGGTGTTAAAGCGGTCTTGAATGGAGCAGGATCACAGTTCACACAGGGCAAGCAGGCCAGACAGCCCAGTGATAAACAGCTTGGCCTAAATAAAGCCTTCAGATATAAAAGCACGGCCGCCACCAGCTACCTGTCCTGCCTCTTGAGGCCACCGCTGCCCCTGGTCTGCCTGTTGCCCTGGTGACACCTCACTTACTTTCATCCATCATGGCTGACAGGTGTCAGACACAGCAAGCGATGGGTTAGTAAAATGCAAAGTCTGTGAAGGCAAGACTGGCAAGCACACACACAGCTTTACAGAGACTGAGAGAGGGGAAACTCTCTCATTAGACCATAATGATGTGTGAAGACAGTCCTAATCAGAGCGTGGCACCTTATTTATGTTGGCAATTTGCTGTTTTCCTGCCGTGATGCAAACGTCTTACTGTCAGACGGTGTCACACATTTGCCTATCTGTTGGATTGTCATTCCAACTGGGAAGAGCACGCACTCACACACGCATGCACGCACACGCACATTCACTTGGTCACACACATAATTATGTGCAGGCATGAACAACATGCCTGGCATTTTGTTAAAAAGTTTTTCTTTCTGATATTTTAAATTATATTCTCTAGTTCCTAGTTTCCATATTCAGCCAACTCTTTCAAGGATAGTTTGACTCATGTATGACTCCTGCATCCTTTAATGCTTTCTTAGCTAACATTTGTTCACACACATCACTTTGGATGTGAATAATCTTCACTTGAATGTCATGATTTATCAGCTCCTGCTGTATTGAGTGACTAGCTTTGCACTATTATACAGTTGTTGACATGGACATCCACCTGGTAAAGTACTTCTGGCTCACTGGTTCATTAGAGGGAATGTATCATTTTGTGTGTGTGCACTTCTGTTTGTGTTCAGGGTTACATATGTCTATTTACATGGATGCCTGGGGCAGGTGATTCAGCCTGGGGCATAGCAGCATAAATAGAGCCACGCAGCAGCCAATCAGACAGTACTATCAAACCCCATCTGTGGAGGGAATGCAAAATCCATACTCAATAGAGATTCATGGACCATGCAAGATTCAAGCTTCCCTGGCCACTGACAGCATCCATGATGACTATTGATCAACCAACGATTTCTGGCTCTATACAGATGTGATTAGATGACTTACACCTGAAAAGTGCCACTTCCAGTTTGGAGGATGAGCTCATTTTCCACTGATACCGTAATGCTCTGCTTTTCACCACTCTGCATTGCTCCCTACCAATCGTTCACCAGGAATCAAATTATCTGTAGTGTCTGGTAGGGTGGCACTATGCCTAGAATGCCCACAATATGCAGTCCCATCTCCCATGCATTTTGGATTCAGAGAAATGCACAGCTCCTGTATATTACTGGTGCAATGACTGTGGCTTTTATCACAGCTGCTGCTTTCTCTATTAAGATTCTTGTCCTTCATATCCATTTAAATAAGCTGCTACTTGTAAAGTTGTAACAGTATAATTCTTCAGTGCATCTGAAGACTTAAGCAATGGTTGATGAGACATTATACATAATAAATCAAAAGAGGCTTAGATTTATCTCCCTGGTCCTCTCAGTTGGACCAGCTGCAGACTCTAAATCAGTCAAAACTGAGCAGGCTACAAAATGAATTGGCAGGCAGTACCCAAGCTAAAAGAAAAAAGAAAAAAAGAAAAAAAAAGACTAACTAAATTCCTCAACAAAGACAAATATGATGCTCTGTTTTATGGAAATTCCGGTTTTATGGAAATGACTGACTCTAAAAATAGCATACACATTGTAAAATAAACAGAAACAAAGGATAAACAGGCCCCGAAGAGGGGAATTAATTAGCCATGCTGGACGCGTAAACACAGCTATACATCAAGTTCAAGAGAAAAACAATAGCAGGACTGAGGCAGTTTGAGAGAAACCCCTGACCACATCCCACACCAAAAGCCTTGACTCTCTATGGCATCATTTCTGAAGAAAAGGTATACTAGGACCAGTCCAAGACAAACAAAAGTAAAGACATTTTAAGGAAGAGAGCTGAATTGATAAAACTGCGTGTATGAGTAATATATTGGGAGGAGAGTGAAATGAGATTAAGCAAGACAGAGAGCAGAGAAGAAGAATAGAATGATAGAAAGACAGACAGGGGATGTGGAGTTTGGAGCCATAGTTTTGCTCGTGCCAGAGGAAGCTCATGCACATGCCCATGCACGTCTGTCTCCCTGACTGAAGACACGGTGTCTGTTAATGCTAATGCTAGCCAGCTGGGCGCACGGCCAAAGGCATTAAGTGGAATCGAATTCCACCAAACTAGCTTTAATCAGCAGGTTTTTAAGGTTAGAATTACTCTCCCTCTCCTCCAGCCTGCTGGCCAAGGTTAAAGCAGACACAGGCAGGGGCTGGGCTCAGTTAATGGGATGGAAGGGTGGCATGGGGCCTACGGCATGCCACCAAACACCAACAACACACAATGGCCAAAACACAGCTATGAATACTAGAGAATCCTGAGTCACTCCTGCAAATACAGTAAAAGAGATGCACCTACAGAAACAGAAATACAGTTTTACCTGTGTGTGACTTTATATGTGCAAGACTTGCAAAAACAAAATAATAGTCGTGCCTTCAGCTGATAGAGTTCTTGATATCAAATGTAACAACAACTATAAATGACCAGCCTACTGTAGGTAAGGAGTAGGTAAGATGAATGCAGGACATAACTCTACATGGATAGCAAATGGAACTCCTCATCATATTCATGCATTGTATAATACTTCAGTTAATATGATCATTTTTGACAAATGTAATGTACATACACAATAATACATGGCATACAGTATATAAACCTTGGCCAGTTTTATTACTGTAGCTACATCTATTCTGAACGTAGTGCAGCATAAAGGCCTATTCGCATAAAGCAAGCCTAACAAGAATGTTGAAAAACACAAAGAGAGAGGTGAAACGGGCTGATGAGTGAATATATCAGGCTGTCTTTTATACTTCACAAAGAGCCAGTAGAGGCCTTGCCTTGACCCCAGCCTACGACAGCAGTCGACACATTGATATCTGTCAACAAAGGGAAGCTCAGTAAACCTTATGGCTTTTCTGTTAGCTTCTCAAAAATCAAACTGTATTTCTATAGTACCCACACTCTGAGGCAGAGACCTAAAGAGGAAAGGTAGCAAACCATCTCTTCCTCACTGTGGCTTTTATTTTTCTTATCTTTCTCCTTCCCTCAACTGACTTTGCTCCACACATAAGAAAGTGGCCACACTTTGGAGACATACCACAGATTAAATTAGCTCAAGTGAAGTCTTTGTTTTTGAAATGCTAAAAGGCTGTCTTGCACATTTGAGTTTGAACTTGCGGCAACTTGATAAAGCAAAATAGCTTTAGTTAAAAGTCTGTGTGAGGAGATGAGCAAATTATACTAATGTGAGGGATGACAGGTTACAAATGGATGTTAAGTATATGTGTAAGAGGTAAAATGGAGGTAAAACGGAAACCGGTCATTATCTCAACACACCACTTCCTTATCACCTAACCTTTGAGCTGACCTCAAGATTGCTTGTCTAGAATAGACATGTAAAAAATGTTTTGCAGCAAAAAGAGTAATGAGCATCTGTTTGCATTACTAGTCTAGGGCTATCAACCACAACAGGCACTTCCTTCCATTAAAAGTTGAGTAATGGATTCAGCAATCAGGTTATCGGGCCACACTTTAAAGACACAAGGTTAGAGGTCAGGTTTTAGCTGTTAGTGGGTGAGTAACAGCTGAGTCTTAGAAGAGTTTCCCGCCCCTGATGTCTCCATCACACTGTGTCAAACCAAAAGTCATGTGTTGGAGAGTGGCTAAACAGATATCAACACCAAACATGGATATGTTGATATGGATAGAGAGAGGGATGAAGGAGGAAGAGAGTTGCAGGTACATACTGTATGCAGTTATAGTATGTACTAGATGAGCAGTAAAGGCATGATCTGTTTTTTTATTTTTTATTCTTATGTTGACCTCAAATGTTGGGCACCTCTCCGGCCCTCCAGGCATGTCCCGCATTTAAAAAATAAATAATTAATGAATGAAAACATTAATATGATAAAGACTGCTGCTGCTTAATAATCATAGATGGCATTGTTTGAGTCTGTATGACCGCCCATTAACCTTCCCTTGTGTTAGCTGAGGTAAGGATAAAAGTACCACTGTGTGGAGAAGAGGAGCATGTCCTCTGCATTAATGAGAGCAAACCATCAAACCCTCTGTTTCCCCCTAAAACACATACCCACAGGAGAGACCTGCTGAAGATGACATCACAGGCTCAGCCTCCCCGCCGTGGGTTATGCCAGGCAGACATGTTGCCTAATTGCAAGAGAGAGCTCAGATTTGTAATGCTGCACAGTTCTGTTAGGGCTGATTAGCGAAGGCTCACGCCTTCTCCCCCTGCCGTGATCTATAGGCACACCAAATTTCCAATATCTCCGGTGTGAGCAAGGAAGAGCCAAAAGTGACTGTAAATCATGACAAGTCCTATTGAGCAGAGGAGAGAAAAAAGGCTAGATGGATGGAGGGAGAGAGAGAGGGAGAGAGTGACAGAGAAAAATATTCAGCTTCTATGGAAACATGAAAGGGGAAGAGGAATGGAAAAAATTATTGAGGGAGCAAGATGATGGGAGAGGGAGTAGTGCACATATAGAGGGGAGAGGAGCACACATCAGGGAGACATGAGAGAGTTAGGGAGGAAAGAAGAGAGGAGAGGAGATATGATTACCAAGGAAACAGCAAGAAGAAAATTCCTGCTGGAGAGAGCGAGACAGAGAGAGCGGAGCAGACAAAGAGGAGAAAGAGCATGGGGGGAAGAAAGGGAGTGGGAGGACAGAGAGACACAGAGAAAGAGACAGAGAGAGGAGAGGATAGAATGAATGCTAACAGGGAGCCCAAGCCCAGTACTGAGGCTTTATCCTTCACAGGCGGAGGAGCAACAATCGCAAACACATTTTCTCTCGCCCTGGCCCTAAGAGAGATAAAAAAGCAATTTGTATTCTATTCCTATTCAGCGTCGCTTGGCCTGTTTCTCTGCCTGCATATTTGTAAACACAGCTTTGTCAGAGCAGCTTAATCTTCCCAACACAAACACAGACTACAGGAAGGAGGGGCGAGAAAGGGTGAGGAGAGGTGAGGAGGGAACAACAGTGGTGACGGGCGAGGAGGGTAAAGGACGAGTAAAAAAGAGAGAAAAAGGGTGACGGGGGATAAGAGGGTGAAGATGGAAGAGGAGGTTTGAGGAGGAACAGAGGGTTACACGAGAAGCTGGGGAGGGCATCGAGGATCAGAACTTGTTTCTGTCTCTTGTGCCACGGGATGCCCCCCTGTCAAACCCTTAAAGCTCCACTGTGTGACGTAACAGTCTCACGCACACACCACTGGCTGACCCATTCCCCCTCTGTCATCATCTCTACCCACTGGCCTAAAGTCTAGCAGGCCGGATTACTGACAGAAGCAAAAGAACAAGCATCAAATCATTCCTCATCATGTGGCCTGGTTGTGACAGATGGAAGAGGTGGGCCCCCACGCTTCCTTACGTGTCACCGCCTCTGTTTAGTGCTTATGCTGCACATTTAACCTGTCCCGGAGCATACAGGCATGCTCTTATTCCAGGGAAACCAAAGTCCATGTTCTGTACAGGCCAAATCGCACAGTCATGCGGGAAACACATTGCTGTGACCAACTATACATTGAAGCACAGAGACCGAAATAAAGAGCGGGAGAGGGAGAAAGACAGGAGACTTGGAAGCGGCGATCGTCTGGAGGCACATTCGCTCACAGAGCCGTGAAATTAGGCAGAGCGACACCTGCCAATGCGCATTGCATTAAAGCACACTAGGTTCACCCCACTCTTTCCAATTCACCCAGTATCTCTTTCTATTCCATTCTATTTCTCCATACTCTGAAACCTCTTTATTATGGCCCACAGTGACCAATTAAAGACCAATAGCTGCCCCATCCACTCAAGAGTGTAAGGAAGACGGTCCTCGACTTTAGAGTATAGCAACAACCTTCAACAGTCTGTCCGCTTCTGTACTGCTTCCTATACTTAGCTCTGCAACACCCATCCATTTTCTTAACCGCTTGTCCTCGTAAGGGTCACGGGGGGTGCTGGAGCCTATCCCAGCTGTCATCGGG
>JAUMHL010000028.1:20218285-20329665 GCA_032362345.1 Sandelia bainsii | reverse complement strand
CCCGGAGAGAACCCACGCAGACACGGGGAGAACATGCAAACTCCACACAGAAAGGCACCCGGGTCCTTCTAGCTGTGAGGCGGCAGTGCTAACCACTACACCACCGTGCCGCCCTCTGCAACACCCACCTCACCTAATTTGGTCCGCCAGTCTTAGGAGTATTGAGAACAATCACTGTAATGCCATCGATCATGGAGGTACAAAGGAAAGCAACAACCTCACACAGTATATGTGCAGTATATGCTGCCTGCTATTTCATATTCCCCCATGAAGAGGTGCTTCAATAACATATCAACTAACTGATTTTAAAATAATAAGTCTGGCCATGGACTTCTTTCTCTGTTAACACACATACCATTGCACTGCAGGGCTTATAGGTCAACAGCATCACATGAGAAACAGTGTTCTGGAGCTGTCAGAAAGATAGACAACAAGACTGACCCGGTGAAGTGCACATACAGTATTGACAAAATTTTGCTGGAGTGCCAAGCAAACTTTAGTCCTTGTTTGCTGCTGCCATAATTCTATCAAGAGTGAACCCAAGACAGGATTTCCATTGTGGAGAATTAATCTGTCTGTATTCTGCTGTAGGTGATCACACAGCCAAAAAACTTTAACTTTGCCAATGCCCATACTGCTGACTGTAAATGTGTGGGGAGACAGAGAGCCCTGCAGACAGATACACAGCCAAACACACAAAAGACAGATTTGGAGAGACAAGGATTGCCACAAACAGACAGATAGACAAGCAAAGAAAGACAGGGAGAGCCGCAGACACACAGCAGGCAGATGGAGGAGCCTGAGAGCCCCCGGGCAGCACTGTGATGAAGACAGTGGGGAACGCAGCTGAAGGAGCCCATGTTATGTTCAGATTGTGATGAGGAAGAGGGGGAGGGGGTGGTGGTGGTGGTTATGGGGGTGGTCTAGGCAGACAAGAGAGAGAGAATGAGAGAGAGAGAGAGGAAAGTATCAGCCAGTGAGCCAAAAAGAGGGAAAGGAAAGCAAATGAAAAGTGACACTTTAATTCAGAGGGCTTCTTCTGCCTGAGTTATTATGAGATGTTTGTAAGCTGGCTTGTTCATGCATCTCCCCTGGCCTCGTGCCTGGCTCCCTCTCACTGAGGAGACCTGTGGCGCTAACCTGTCTTTATCTGAGCTGCACAGCAGGGGACAGCACTATGCCACCATCCTCTGCTTTGATCATTCCACTTCCACCATGGCTGCTTCACTGACTCCCCCCCCCCCTTCATCCCTCTCATTTTCCCTTCTTCACCATCACTCATATGCAAAATGTCTCTGTGTCCTGTTGCACCTTTGATATAACCAAAGTCCTCCATGCTCCCACTGCTCTTAATTAATTGCAATTACTCTAATCTTGAAGGCGAAGGTTAGCTTTGACTTCACAGGACCACTTGTAGACACAGTGGTGCACTAGTACATAGGAAGACATATGTAGCCACTCCAAAGAGGGAGAAACAGTGAAAATTAATTAAATATAAATAGTAAATATGTGTACGAGAAAGAGGTTTATAGAGACATAGTGTAATAACAAGGTAAAGACTGGGTGAGAATGATAGGCCCATAGAAACAAATACAAGGAGAAACAAAATTGGAAGTGAGACTGGAATGATTTGACATTCTGGCTGGGCAAAGCTTGGTGTTTGAAGATGGGAACCTGACCAGCGTATGTGATTTCAGCTGTAGAAGAAAGAAGGCCATGAGGGCTGTTTTTGGCTGGAGCAGCAGCCAGGGAGCAGACACATGAAGGAGACAGACAGATAAAGGAGGAAGACAAATGGAGGATGGGAGTCTTAGGCTCACACAGACACATGGGCTAAAATGTACCTGACACACCAGACAGGTACAACCTGGCAGCAGAACACGCAAGACTAGAGGAGGGGCGGGTGTCTCAATGTAGCAAAAAGAACCAGGCAGAGAGATACACGCACACATATACAAATATGTGCAGCTAGACAGACAAGAACATGGATAAATACACTGTATGAATACACGAAGGGGGTGTGAGGAGAAATTTAACAGTAAAGCAAAAAGAGGAAAAGGACCCAGAGCAAAGTCAAAGTGAGTATGAGAGAGAGAGAGAGAGGAAGGCAGAGAGACAGACACAGACACAGAGGTGCTGGTGGGGGTGGAGGTAGAAAGCTGGAGTGCCGACAGGTCTCCAGAGGTTGTAATATATAGCATCGTTTCAATCTCTCAACAGCAACTACAGCCCTCCTTTTTCAAATCCTTCCACAGTCTGAGGACAGCAAGATACTTCTGTCCTTCGGAGCCAAATCGGCATTCAAAATGATATAATGTGCTCATTTTTTGACATTATACCCCCAAATCTGGATGGTTATTTGTGGCAGGATGTGCTCTCTGTCCCCATTCTCTCTTCAAATCTCAAGGTTACTAATGGTAAGGGATGTATATAAAATGCCAACGTCAAACCCATTTCTATGTTTGTCTTGTACTGTTTCCCCTCGCCCAGAGAGGTTCGAGACCAGTGCTTGATTTATCTGCTGCATGTGCCATTAATCCTGCGACCATGCATGCCTCGACTGAATAATTGATCTCTGTGCTACTGTAACTAAATCCGTCAAAATAATGACACCCCACCTCATTCCCTATTCCTATATTTCCTCTTTACCTCTGTCCTCACCACCACCTTTCCATACTTCCTTATCACGATCAAGTTGTTCTTAAAAAATAAATCTAGTACAATCTTTTCACAATTTTCTGTCTAGTAGAACTGAGGAAGACAAGAGTTAAGGTTGGTTTGAGTGGTCTTTCATCACCACTGTTGTGACACTGGTGTTTAACCACCAGAGGGAGTTTCCCTCTGAGTGTGTACACTAGGATGCAGAGAGAGAGAGAGAGAGAGAGAGACAGAGAGAGAGCCAGGCCACTTGCCCAAATACACAAAACCAAAAATAAAGATGAAGTAGTTGACAGGGTACTCTGACAATGCCAACACCTCCACTCTGGAGTCCTGGCAGCAAAGTGAGGTGTGGTTGAGAGCAGCAGTGACCTCCTAAGGTGATCAGCTCTCAGCTCTCTGTCTAGACCTCAACAAACAGCTGCTCGGTCTGGAGCAGAAGGGGAACAATGACCCTTAATTTATGTCCACACCCCTCCCTCCTCCCTCGTTCTACCTGTCTCTTTGACTTGTTTTTGCATACTGCATTTAAAGTAATAAGTACAGTATCTCCTTGAATGCCAGAGTGCTATAAATCAGAGAAAAATAGACCTGTCATCTTAGTAAACAATGCATGGGACCAGTTATCATTAAAAACAAAAGAGTTCTTGAGGAGGCCTAGCTTTGCATACAGATGAGAACAGGACCAATCTACCAATCTCCTTGGCTCACCCTGAGCTTCTGGCCTGCTTTGCAGGTACACATACACATACACACATGCACATGCACAAACACATACCTCAGCAAAAAAGGGGAGGGTCATAGAAAAACAACTTAATTTTCTTATTTCAAGATGTCTACTCTTATTTGTTACATATATATAACTATTACAGAGGCTATTTTGGATGGAGTTCTAGCACAAAACTGAACATAGGAGTGTGTTTACTGATGTCAAAAAGCTACGTCAAAAAGATTATTAAAAGAAATGGCAAAACAGGTGTTGTAACGTGCAATCTCCACGACAGAATACATTTACTTTTGAAAGGCAAAAGAGCATTGTGTCTTTCGGCTTCAAAGAGAAATGCATAGTGCAGTTACGCAGGAGAACTGGATTCCAAGCATGCTGAAAGACGTTGATTTCCTCAGACCTCAATGCACGGATAACGGCTTCACAAATAACAGTTTGATTATGATATTTACGCTGCATAATGACTTCTTATGACAAATAGCGTACGATCACAAAGTCATTCAATCATAACATGTTGGTCGCAGTGACATTACTAAGATTTAGGTCAGCGCTTGGAAAATGAGCTCCGGATTCGATTGCAGAGACGACATTGTTCAATGTCACAACAGTGCCATGAAAATTTAGCATCATTTGTTATGTAGCACCATCAGCGTTTATGACAGGCAATCCATCGTCAAGTAAGCTGTATGTCAACCTTTATTTTAGCTTTATGACACATGGATCGCATGAAATGTCATGGAATGTCATCCCTATATTCCCAGGTGCCAGAACATGTGTGACGGATACAAAATCACAGTCTTACACACGTTTGGGTTGATACCCTTCATGTTAATCACATGCCATTGTTTCTGTGCCCCTGTGTAAGGAGGCAGGTGCATGGCTCGCAGCAACAATTTGCATTCAAAGCTGCATACCCTCCTTCCATAGCAAGGGGCCCCTCAGGTGTAACCGAGTGGAGGCTCCTGGTGGCACTCTGCCCTCTCCCTGCATGAAAAAGTCATCTATGTGCACTCCTATGCTTGCTTTTCCAAAGGGAGCACAGACACACACACTGGAGCAAGATATAGAGGTCAGTAAGACAAAGACTAAAAAAGACAGGGTACTCTGAGAGAGAAAGAGAGGTAGAGAGAAGACTGGACATTTACAGAGGTGCTGATTTCACAAGTCATGGAGAACACTGAGTTTTAGATGAATCTTCCTCTAGCTGATGATGACAGTAATGGAGACAGTCTCCTCCTAGAGCTAGACGTTCCTCTAAACATGCCATAGTTTGGGAGCATTTGCTACAATCCATTAGCTCCTTGAAAACAAGGCATGTCCCTAAGTGATACTTGATGAGAATGAAGATGGCCATACATTTGTGTATTCTGCACCTACAAAAAAGCCTCCAGCAGTCGTTGTGCTGTACAGTAATAGGCTTTGGTGAGGCCTGCAAAGTGCTGCGAGTGCAGTTTAACAGAAGCTGGAATAGCAGTGCTAGAGTTCGTAAAGGAAAATCTGGGTAAAGTAGAGTCTCTGTCTCAAGCCTTCTTTAAGTCTAACGCAGGTTGTTATCTGTCAGGGAGAGCTGAGAGATACAGACTACAGGCACATACAGACTTAATTAAAGTCCTTTTTCCATCCGATGAACATGGTTGAGCTGTGTTGTCTGTCTCTGCCTTCTGATAAATTCATTCTGCCTGCCAGAAATGAACCAGTTGAGCTGTGTGTGTAAGCCTCTGTCTGCAGCTGCCATCCTTCACATTCAGATGACAGAGGGGTCTGGTATGTCCTCTGTGGACTACATGAGGACCGACATGTTCCAAAGGCTCCTCCTACCACCAGTCCCACTCATACTCGAGACACCCCGGTGCTCCTGCCCTGTCTCATTATGTGGGCGAGATGTTTGGGGGTCTCTCTGTGCTATCCTGTTGCACTGTCAGCTAGCATAATGCCTCTCAGTGGGCATCTAGCTACTGCAGCACACAGTTTGTTTCTGTTTGTGTGTCTGCCAGTGCGTACAGATGGTCTCCTCATCCACAGAATTCCTGTCCTCTCACGCTGGATTCTTTTCACAAAGCGCTAAATGAAGGGAGGGAAGGGGGTGACTATTACAATCCAGTGGGTGTTCACACTAATGCACGGCTCAAATGTCACTCAATTTTCAAGTGACCAGTGTAAATACAATACTTAGATATGTTTATGTGTCTTTTCAATTTGTGCTCATTGCTGAGGATACAATTTAATTTAATAGGAAGATTTACACAACCAGACAACAGTGGGGCGTTGGGGAGCACTGGTGAAAGTTTCCATCTAGCCCGCAGATTAATAAACGCCATGTGCAAAGATCTGCAGGATGACAAACGGTGAGAACCAGACGAACAAAAGCAAAACAATCAACTTCTTGAAAAGGCTTAAATGACATTTAATATATTTACTGGCAAACATAAACATAAATTGACACCGGGAGGCTGAGGGTAGTGAATACAATATCTCTGATTGCTATTACTGGCATAAGCAATGACAGTGTTGACTAGATTGGAGTGGTATATTGAATTTCATGTTCTTTGAAATGGAGTCTGAAATGTGAGATTTGTCTTTTGCTTCTGAATAGCTCTCACCACACCCCCCCGCATTCTCTTTCATTTAGAGACTGGCACATTCAGTTAACTAATGTGCAGTACATGGCAATGCTACACTATTACCCCATTCTCTCAACTGCCTGTCGAAAAAAGGATGGAACATCCGATGTGATTTGGAGATGCTTTCTTCTTGTTTCCGTTTCACATCAGAAACATACCTGCTGGGAAGATTTTCTCTCTATAAATTTCCCCTATCTGCTGCCGAAATGCTATTCATCTCATTATGGTTGATTGGGATCCTCATTACATTAGAGAGTGCACACAAGCATGTGCGTGCATGTGTGTTTTCACGCATGTAAATAAAGACAAGAGATAATGAGCATAGAGAACGGGAGCAAGAGAGAGATAGATAGAGAGAGGTAGAGTGGGAAAGAAATGAGAGAGGGAGGCGTGTGTTAATGAGTGTGAGATGTGCTGAGGTCGCTGTGTTTGTTCTGTAATAGTGTGTTGCCGCAGAGCACTGCCACCTCAGGTGGGTGATTAGCAGTAATTATATAATTACACAAAATGTGATAATAAACAGCACAGAGGGAATCAGCTCCGTCATCTACTTTGCTACACCTCGTATATACGCATATACTCATTTTCTCATGTGCAAACAAGTTAATATAAAAATACAGTTCTTGCTTTTTAACAAATACACACACCACCTATTCACGCATAGCCCTGCTCCAGAACAGAGAGACACAGAAAAACCCATTCGTACCCAGATAATTCCAACCTGATACAAAAAGTAATGGAACACTCACACTTGTCCTCCACTCGCACCTGTGAGTAAAAAACGATTTGCTCCCTGACACACAGTAACGGACAATAAAACAAGTGCTGACTCGCTCCCAAAGGCAGCCGAGGGGAGCGGGGGGACAAATGAACACAAACTGGGAGTAAAAAGCTGCTCCCAGGAGGTTTTCGCCTTTTCTATAGTCCTCATGCTCTTTCCTGCTTGAGAGAGGAACACTATCTGAAAGAGTCCACAATTGTCCATCTCATCACAGGTTCTACTGCAAAAAGAAACAGGTGTATAAAAAAAAGGGGGAGGGCGAGTGTGTGATGCATCCCTCAGCACTACTGGAGAGCAACTGAATTGGCTTTTTCATCCTTAGGTTCAGTAGGAATAAAAGCAAAATGTGAGCGTGTGTGTGCATGAATACTAGTGTGAATGCTTGTGACTCTTGGCATGTCAGAGTGACCTTGAGCAGCACGTCAGCAGTGGCCAAAAAGATCCAGAGCGAGACCCAACAAATGAATGAGTCGTCCAGACGGGGAAAGAATGAAGAGGATAGAGGAAGGAGAGGACAATGTCAGGATCGAGAGGAAAAATAGAGGACTGTAAGTAAGAGAACAGCATGAGTTGGAAGCAGGGGATAATTACTGCTAATAAAGCCTAGTGGAATTTAGGCCTCACGTCAGGTGTAAGATGATCTGATTACCGCTGGGTGGCTGGGAGAAATTGGGAACTGATCCGTTAATCCCGCCATCCCCTTTTGTCTCTCATTCGGTGCGGGAATGCGTGTATCTATATGCATGTGTGTGTTCATACTGGAGAAGTTTGCAAAGTTCATTTAACTCAGTCTTGTAAAACTGATGCACATAGCAAGCGCAGTAATTGAAATATTTCACATTCATAGTTTCAGTGTATATATTTCAACATAGAACTAAAGAACGCTACAGTGTAACTGCAAATCACATTAGATTTCATATTAGATTCTGTCTTATTATTAGTGTGTGGGGCTCACTTATCAAGGGTGTGACTCATAGGGTGGGTTCTTTGACAGTCATTCACTGTGACCTGTGGTGCCCCTTATTCAGTGCGTAGTCCATTATTCCCTCTGCAGTAATCTGTGTATGTAAGTGCATGTGTGTGTACTGTACATCTGTGTGTTTTTATGTGCATGCTATTTGAACTTTTCAACTGCCTCTCTCTCCCCAGGCCTCCTGCTGATGAGTGCTGACCTTGGCTGAATATCACAGTCTGGCAACACAGAGGTCAGTGGAAAATGCTGCCTTTCCACATTACAGTGTGCAGCGGTGTGTATGTTGTATGTCCATTAGTAAGAGAATGAGAAACAGATAGGAAAAGCACTTCTTTGTATATGTAGCAGCAATGCTGGAGTAAGTTGTGTGTGCGTGCGTGTGTGTTTATGTGTATGTGTGCGTGTGACAGGACAGAAGCATGTGTTGGCATCTCCGGAAGATGATGAGTTGCGAGGTTGCGAGTATTTTGATAGAGAGCATTCGCATATGCACACCTAGATCAGTATGTGTATATGTATGCAGATGTGAGGGAGAGCATCTTGTTATGCAAGTGCATACACTGGAATCAATCTCTTCTTCATCTGCAGGAGACCATCTCCAGCCTGCCTCGACTTCTGTGATGTTTCCTGCTCTCATCCGGCTTCAGCCTGCCTGCTGCAGAGAAACAGTTTCACCATAGTGAGCTGAGAAAGAAGCAGGCGTCATTACACTGGGTGGAGATGCCTTTCTCAGCCTTTCTCTATCTCTCTATAGCACCTGCTCTGTCTTCAGATGAGATCAGGAAGGTGGGGCAGCGGAGGGCAAAAGAAGGGTGCAGCACAGGCATGCTGCAAGCGGAAAAGAGAGGCAGATGAGGGTGCAGAAGGGAGATGGAAAGGAGGAGGGCTGTGCACGGAAGATATCAGCCCATGCCTCAAACGTGGCTCTAGGCACTCGTTATCATGGTTTGATTTCTTGCTATGCTGCTTGCCATACTCAGCTCATTGTAATGGCTGTTGGGTGTGAACACGGATGTTGCAGCTGCAAGTCAAAGGGATTAGCCATTTAAAGAAGGAAAGATGTTTATTTTCAAGTGCTGGGCTTTTAGCATATTTATCAAAATGAACATCCAAGGCAACAGGAAAATAATATGAATCTAATCCCTGAGGAAAAATCTGTTTCCCATATTTTAAAAAAAGGGCACTCAAAGTGTTGAGAGTTGAGAGAAAGATCAACATGGCACATGTAAAGTTGTGTGAAATTCCAAAATCGGTAAATAACAACATTTTGAACAGCACTTAAAATAACAGAATAGATACAATGAGCCTTTTCCTCAACCTGATATACATGAAGTTGCCTTTAGCATTTAAAGAACCAAGAGCATTATTCACCATTACTAAGAAGATGAAAAGCCAACTGTGTGTGAATCACTTTAAGATTGTAACACAATGACCTTGTGTAGTGGGAGAGAAAATACACTTCATATCAGACAGCACATGAGAGCAGTCTTTTAACAGCTGTTTTCTTTATTTCACTCTGCACACAATGTTGCCCCTTCACATGACCTAGAATATATTATAAGACAGGTAATAATATCATTTAGAAGCACCAAAGTAATGCTTACTTAAAACGGTTTTGAATTGTAACACAGTCACTGACCTTTCTGAGAGATCTTAAAAAAAATTTCACAGCGGTCTATCCTCCCAGTAACATCTGAAGTCCCTATACAACCGGCCAGGGACTGTTTATCTGTGCAATGTAAGGTCTTTACGGGTTCATATTGTGTGTAAAAAGGTTTGTATTGCAGGCCAATCTGAGAGCTTGTTGTGTTTTTACACAGTATCATCCCTGCTTGTTGTGTGAGGGTGGGATAGCATATTGGATGTTTATTAGACCTGGAGTCAATGCCCAGGCCAGAGCACTGCTATAAAATGGTCCTCCATAGTTGGCCAGTAGAGGCAGTCAACTGGGCTGCTAGCCTGCTCAGGCCAGATGCCACTGGGCTGCTAGGACAACTTCTGTCCCCTAATCCCCATTACCACCAGGTCATCCTGGGAAGGTCTAAGAGTCATGCACATATAGGGGAGGTCTGCTTTGTTTACTGTAATATATGACCTCTGCCACCACACACTGCTATGTCAATGAATGCTTATAGTACACACTATATAAACACATTGTTAAATATTTATATATAGCTAGCTCACAAAGGAATATTGGCTGTTTGCCAGATGCTAATTCTACAGGAACAAACTGCAACAGTACCCATGCCTGGCAAAGTAGGCAGCATAAGGCTGAATTCTGGGATCCTTTCTCCCTGTTTATTTTGGGCTTCTTCAATTTTTAAAATGGAAATGAAGCATTGGCCAGAAGCACATTAGAGACCCCTGCAGCAACATGAGAGATGAGCCTGGCTGAAACACTCACAAACACAATCGTGCACACACATCACGTCAAGACCTGGGCAGTGAGGTAAAATGCTTAGGTGCTTAGGATCTGATGGACGCAGCCAGTCCCTTTCTCATCGATCTCTTCCTCAGACCATTTAGCACCTCTGCTACTCTGGGGGCTGTGGCCACAGCTGCGTCTGTGTGGTCCTACAGTGCCAGCTTTACCCTGGCACGCATGGCAGAAAGATCATGAAAGACAACATATCACTTTGAATTTGGGCAGTGTCTGAGACACATTCAGGGAATCGCGGCAGTGATGAGAAGGAACCAGACCCATCTTTATTGCTCTTTAATCAGAGCAGTGCAGGCTGGGTAAAGATCAATGATCTCTGAGTGTTAGCATTGACTGGGGCCTACAGCTCCCAATCAAGGGCCCCTCTCCCACCTAATGTTACATTTAATGAGCCAATTAGTCCACAGTGACGTGGCCAGCATCTTAAACTGTTGTTTACTCTGCATTCATTATTAATATCTCATAGTTAGGTATGAATAAAATTAAAAGGAGCAGTGAGACCATTAGCTCCCCATGGTGGATGCTTATTAAGATAGGATGCTTTGTTATCTGGGCAAGGGGTGGGGTGGTAATTGTTCATGGTGGGCAGGATATGCTGGTTCAGTAGCAAGAGCGGTGTGATTTATACAACCTTGGAGATGCTGCAGCATGCGTGTATGAGAGATGGATCAGCGTGGTTTGCTCTAATGCCTGTGAGAGAAGAACATCCAGTCTGCATCTGTTGGCATCAGATGCTGCTTTAGTTTTCTCGTAAAACAAGCTTTCTGTTCTTTCCGTCCAGTCCTTCTTTCCAATTTTTTCTCGCTTTTTCCCTCCCTTCCTCCAACTTTAACAGACAGGTATGCTAATTAGTTTTATCTCCCCTTTTTGTCACTCCTTTATATTGTTTTGTTTTTGATATCAAGCTGAATGCAAGACAAAAGCCACAAACTGTTCAGTGTATGGGTGCAGGGTAAAATCTCTGATCACTGAGTAAAACTGGAGGTGAGTCCAAATCAAACACCTCCACCTATTATCATTAAAACATTCACAAGGCTGCATGTGGAAACATGGGGGCTGGGACTGAAACCTGTTGTGGCTTTTTTAGCCTGTTTGGCTGTTCCTTATGACAAAGATAAAGTGAGACTGTGTAAATGGAGGCTGGACAAAAAAAAATTTTTATCAAAAAATCAATAAAACATTAAAATCGCTTCAGTCAACAGAGCAAGCATCCAGCCGCTCCTTCGCCTAGAAAGATTCTCTGCTGCATGTGTTGATGGGACTGACTCCAAATATTCAGGAGGCTAAGCTGCGTACACACCTCAGAGGATTTCATTTGGTGGAGAAGAGACAATATTTGCAAAAAAAGAAACAGATTTTTGAGACAAGGCACTTATCAGTGCAACTCTTTGTAAAAAGTCAGGAAATTAAATGGTCAGTGAACCAATTCTGAATGCCTCTTACTGTCCCCTAGGCAAATGGCTTGACAGATAGTGGCTGAAAGAAATAGTCATTAAATTATAACAGAAATCTGCTAAAGGCTAATAAATGGCAACATTTGTGTTAAAGTCTCCATATACTCATTCTTCTATTCATCTATGGGCGTCAGTCAAAAAGCAACAGGGTAAGTGTTTTTGGTTCCACTGTTCCTCACCACTGAAGCGGTGCATAATAACTCATGGCCAACATCATGCTGGAACGCAACAGCAATTGCTTTCAAGATTCCACTTAAAATAGTCCTGGTGACAAGCCTGCTGCTTTAAATAAGCGCCTCAGCCTGTCTGGAGAGGCTCCTTAATCCCAGTGGTGAGAGACACTCCAACAGGAAAGACACTGGGGTGAAAAAGCACTCCTGCACCAGAGAGACTGGAACAATTTACAGCAGGTGACTGTGGGAAGCAGGATTCACCGGCAGGGCAAGATAGAGGGAGCGACACAGAGTGCGTGGGGTGTGTGTTTGGAGAAGTGGAAAGGGAATATACATGGAATGGAAATGAGACAGCTTACCTACAAATACCTCAGTGCTGGCTCCCACGCTGCCTAAAATACATCCTTTAGGGGCACTCCAGCACAAAATTTACATTTTAAAAATGGAGATGCTCAAAACAGAAAATGACTAAAAATACAAACATGGGGAAATAAAAACATACATATGTCCAGGAGACAGCATCAATATATACAGTCAGTGCTTCCAACCAGTGTTTAATTTCCATCTCTGGACACAACTTGTACTATACTTGTGCTCTCTGGCCTCTGTGATGATGATGTAATCTTGGGCCAGAGAGAGAGACGAGGGGGCTATGACATCACCCAGCACATTATAAGTACCTTGCTAACACCACCCAACACCACCACTACACACACACACACCTACACAAAAGCTCCCCTCTGAGAACAGTGTGTCCAGAACACAGAGAGAACGTTTTGGCTTGTCCTCACTCAAAAATGTTTTCTACCCCTCTCTCTGGGCTCCATGTCCCACCCTGTCATTCCTGTCCACTCCCAGGCTTTCTCCCCTTTCTCCCCCACTGTTCTCCCTCTCTGCCACCCTATCACTTCCGTCCTCCTTCCCTCCCCTCCTCACGCTCCTACCCTAACTCTCTCCATACCTGAGGCTCTTGTTCTTTTATAGCAAATTGAACCTTTCACTCTGAAAGAAATAATTACTCTCTGGAGAGAAAGGGGACTGCCGTGGAATGCTGATATGACACACAATGTCACCTTGCCACTCAGGAGCTGCCTGCACACCCAGCTCAGAGAGAGGGGTGGGGGTGTGCGGATGGGAGGGAGGGACAGAGCGGCTCAGGGAACGGGAAGGGTGAGAAGGGTTGTGGAATAAAAGTAACAGAAAAGTAACAGAAAGAGAAAGCACGGTTGAGGGAAAGGGACACTGAGAGAAAACTGTGCCTGCATTGGTAAAAAAAAAACAGGAGATGGAGGGAGTGAAACCACAAAGAGGACATGGAAGGTACAGCAGGTAATGAGCCACGGGAAATGAGGAAAGGAGTGACCAAAAAATATAATGGAAATGAAAATGAGAGGGAGGAGACTGATTGAGAGGACTGACAGTGGTATGTGAAACTGTAAAAGAAAAGAGAAAGGGAGGACTCATGGTAAGAAGATAAGCAAGGTTATAGGGCAAAAATTCGAGCGAGAGCAAGGTGCTGTTTTGGAGTGGGAATAAGAGAGGGAGTGGGCGATAAAGAGAGGGACAGACAGAGTGTGACAGCAACAGCCCTTACTGGGGTCACACCAGGAATGGATCCATCTTCATCCACTGGCATTTGTGAGCTGGGGGAGCAGTAGCATGAGCCGGATCACTGCCATTTCCGCTTATTACCCATCATGCCTTTCAGCAGGGTGCCCATGCGGTCATGCTCTGGCCTCTGGGAAGCTAAACAGCCCTCCATGGGCTGAAGGACAGAGGGGACAGAGTGGGAGGATGAGAGGAAAGGATAGGGGGAGGCACAAGGGGTTTGGACCCCATCAGAGGCTCTCAGGCGAAGCCCAGGGCTGGATGCAGACTTATTGTAATGCGGGTAAATCCAAGTGGATAAACTGCCTGAAGTTTCTGCCACTGTTAATTTAATCAGCAAGAAGTATCACAGAAAATATCACATGAATGTACTTGTGTACAACAATTTTTCACACAATACTGTAAAGTAACTAAATAAAGCTAAATAAAAAAAAACCTACTGGGATAACACTGACAAACTGCAGTACAATTTCAGTCAATAATTGAAAACTAAACAATAAAAAAACACAAACAGCTAATTTCTTCACTGAATGTGTAACCTCACACAAAAGATAGTGACTGCAGTCACAGGAAATGTTGTACCACACTATTAAAGATAAAAGACAGAAACCTGTCCACTACATTATAATAAGACAGACTACTGTCTGTTGACGTCAAATTTGTCCAATAGTTACTCTCTTTGAACTCAGTCTCTATTAACTAAAGTATATTCAGTTGTCTCTCAGCCATTTATTGCCAGGTAGTGTAGGTAGTGTACAGTGGGGTTTTAGAGCTTTTACACTGAAACAGTTGTGTGAAAAGCTGATGTGAGCGGATAATTTTCTGTAGGTTCATCATTATGAATGACCCCTTTCACACTGTCACATTGTTTTCACATTGTTATTTGATACATCGTTAGTATTAAAATATAAATTATACCTGATTTAAAGATAGATGTGCTTCGGTTCGTTCAACTTTTCATGTACCCTCATATGAATGATTCAGTCTTCCTGGATCTCACTGTATTATTAAATGTGCTGTCACATATGGGCCGTTGTTGGAATTTCATCACAGAAAATATTGAGGCACAACTCTTGTACAGATTATAAGATTAAATGGTTATTACAATCTAATAGGAATTTTAAAAAGGCATTTCATAATTTTAGTTACATAGAATCATAGTTATCATTAGTTTTGTCTCGAAGACTCTGACAACAGCTTTACAGTATGATATCAGTACATCTCTGTTTATGCTTAAACCTTCTAAGCTTTTACACCAACTTTATGGAAATGCAACCTTAAATAACTGACATACCCCATCATTTAAATGAACTAACATATTTCTAAATCATATCTATAGGCATGCTGTATACATCTACAAACACCTGCAACAGCCAACCTCCACCATCTCTTCCACCATAGCCCGTGAAATGATGGGCTATTTTTAATATCTGCTCGGGTGCCTTCTGAATAATAGGCAAGTATTACTCAAGGCTGCAACTCATTTGTCAGACTGTGAGTTGAAAGATTGTCCCACTGCACTAAGGCTAACATTCAGCTTTTATTCCGCTGATAAAACCCATAGTGGCTTTACAAGAACAAGCAGTTAAAGATGGAAGAATAACAGACACTGGTAAAACAGAGGTACATATGTGGCAGAGAGTTGTGGGCAGCAAACCATGGAAGAGAATCGTTTGCAGGGAAGGGTGGAAGGGGAACGCGACTAATGCTTGGACCAAACTGGAGAAAATCCATCAGCTTATTGCCTAGTGATGTTATAACAGAATGCCAAAGGTGGCAGGAAGGAGTAGTTCTGAGGATAAATCATGTTGCCTCTGCCTCCATGACAGCTTTAGTCACAGTGACGTTCACAAAGGGGCTGTGGTGATCAAACAGGAGCTATGATGACTTCATCCAAATGTCACACACACAGCACTACAAACACCCTGTGTCTCTCTGGGCAAGTATTATTTGATCCTTGGAGACGAGCTTATGACAGGCCATAACATGACAACTAGTCTCATATCTAAGAGGGTGAATGACAAGACAGTTTGCTATCTATCTATAATGCACAGAATAGTAAAACTGATACAGAGGACACCACTAACATGCCATACCCCACAGCTATATTATTAATCATAAGGGTTTGCCGTTTACTGCCATACAATGTTAAACTATTACTGAGCTCTGCCACTGTGTGCTTGCAGCCCCACAACCCCTGGTCTTAGGTTATTAAATCCTACAGCCGCCAGCAAGCATCTCCAGCTAAGATGCTTCCAACCCTGGCCAAAGACTTTTATCTTCCTCCCCAGCGCAGGCATGGCACCTTCGTGATGCTTTCAATTTTCTGCTCTGTGCTTATGTGTTTTATGGGCCTGTGCAAAGGTTCCAGACTGACTGGCTAGGCTGACCTGGACTCGCTGCCTGTTGGTGAATGCGCTTTGGTTGGGGTGACATCAAGGCCACTGGCCAACCAAGGACAGGGCTGCATGGCATCATCAGCCAACCACAGACTACCCAGACACCCCATTCACAGATACACAGGAAGACATCATGTTTCACACACGCTGGCAACACATTCAGTGTTCTCACATACAAAGAATAATCATAACACACAGCGCCAAGCTGGGGCCACAGTTGCTTTAGTTGAGAATATTATAGCAGTAAACTTGGAACCACTCTTCTTTTGTTCCAGTTCTTTTGAAAATGTGTTATGCAAAGAAAAAAAAACAGATTAAAAACTTTAACAGATGGATGGAATACATACAACTCTTACAGTCAGAGCACCGGAGCACACGGAGCTTAAGCCTGCTTCTATGTGAAACAGCAAATGAGGAACACCATGTAAAAGCCACATCTTTCTTTCTTATTGTCATGTCTTCCTCCATTCGTGTATTAATTAAGCTTCATTTTACAGTAGCATTAGCCCTAAATGGCTATTTACTGCATCAGTGACTTATCATTGGTGCATGAGATAGTGGTCAGCACATTCAGTGTGGTCATTGAAGGGATCTTATTCAATAAAAACCCTGTCTGACATATAATGTATGTCAGTAAAATTATGGACAGTAACTGCAGCCTGTATAGCATTTCTCAGATAAGATACATTATGTCATCTGAGCACACGAAGTCTCTTTGCAAAGAAACTGTATTAGTAAATGCAGTTATTTTTATTGGAGATATGGATAAGGGATGGACTAACCAAATAAATAACAGGCTTTCCCTCCTGTGAGCATCCATCATACGATGAGCACATCCAATGAGCCCACAACCCTCCATCTCCCCTGGCTGCAGTCTCAGTTGTTTTTCCTGACTCTTGGCACTCTATGGATCCAAATCAAATCATTATTTGGACGGAAACTCTCCAAACACATTTTTTCAGGTGTAAATACGAGGTTTATTGGGCGGTAACTCAATGAGGAAGATTTAAAGCAACTGTTAGATGATGGCCTGATGGCCCAGTCCCATACAGAAGGAACAGCTGTCCTCTAGCTCCTCTGAGTGTCTCCCTTCCTGGTGTGTGATTTGGTTCACCTCCTCTTCATGTATTTGTATTTGGTGAGAGTGGGCTGAGGGGGCAGCGTTCAGGACTCTGTCAAATCCCCGCTCAAAGCCTGGGCTTCTCACACTATTAAATCTAAATCCCACGTGGGGTGTGAAGCAAGGATGGAAAAACTAAGCCTACCTGAAAAGGCTGGAATAGTGAGCAGAGGTTTTTCCTGTGCAACGGAATATGGTGTGATGCATTACATCTTTCTACCCAACACCCATAGCCCACCGCTTAGCTGATCTTTGAAAGATATTGCTTATAAAAGAGATGACTCCAGGCGACGGCCAAGTTCTGTAGTTTTATTACACCTTGGGGCTACAGCGGCCTGTCTTTGGAGAGATAAGGTTGTACCCTTTTCATTTTGTATCCTCCGGCCGATATTTTAAGCTGGCTTGTTAAGGGCAGGCGAGCTGAGCGCTGGAACAGAGTTTGATGCATGGCTTTACAACAGGAGCCGGGCCCATAACGCTCAAAGGCCGATCATTACTGACCTTAATAGCCCAGTCTGCATCTGGGCTTGATTGATCGTGCCTAGCAGGTTGTGAAATGCGCCATCTGGAAGGAAGGAAGGTGAGATGGGCAAACGGAGACGAGGGAGCAGGCAGGCAACACCAGCCGAGCGCGGAAGAAGGGAGGAGAAGAAGAGAGCGGGAGGAGAGAGGGGAGAAAAAACACAAACCTAGACGATCTTGTACTGAAATTGATGGGCATAGTGGGATGCTGTAGAAACTTAACTGCACTAAGAGGCCCACCAAGCACCATAAACACTGTCCCTGACATAAACAACAACACTTAGCCAGACTAGGTGTATACAATATTCATCTGAGGAGCTGCTGCTTGGTAACTCTTGTTTACTTGCTCTGTGCACTAGATAAAATCAGCACTGCTTAGGCGACACACTAGGTAGAGTAAATGTGATAGGAGGCATGTGAATATGTGTGATTTTTTTACAGACTTGTGTCTACTTGCATGTGTGTTCATGAGGGATGTGGTGTGAGGAACAGAACATGGTTAGGTTCTTTATAACCTAAAGTTTGCATATCTTCATCCACTTCTGTACATTGGTGCCATGAATGATCAAATATATTCAATATTCTGCCGCACAAATGAAGCCAAAAGATCATTGGGTCACCACTTTGCATATACTCACCCATTGAAACAAAAAACCTACTATGCGTAATATCATACCCTCAGAAGTACCTTTTATTCCAGTTTTAAATCTATGAAAGCCTGTCATGTACAAAGTGGCACATGATGTCTGTATTCCATACAAAGTTTATGCATTGTAACTGTATCACTCAAACCATTAAGGCGCAATGAAATTTCACTGCTATAAATATTTAAGTTGGCAGAACACCGTTGAGCAGCCCTTTCGTGTCAGCTGAAGCTCCCGAGAGCCCATCAAGCTCATGTTCTCCATTACCATACTCTCTTCTCAGTCAGTTAGTAATGGTAGCTACAGTAGTGTGAGCTTATGTGTATCTGGTACAGAAAAAGGACTCTGACAGGCTCCTTTTTGCACTTCATTAGACCAATTATTTGGCTTGCTGAGTCATTTGACCCAGACAAATCATGTGAGTTATTATAAATGCAGAAAGCCTTATACTGCAATGTGATTTGCACTTTTAATATGTCCATATTTCTGCATTCAGCAGGGACACCGGTACATAGCATTGTATGTAACACACTATAACTTGGGCATATAAAAGTGTTTAACAGCAAATTTATGTATGCTGTAATCAGCACCACAAAATGTCTTAGGGGCTAACTACGCGAGGGAAGATGAAACATCTGGTATCAGGTACGTTAGGAAAAAGAACAAAGGAGAGAGAAGGAGAGGGTAAAATAACACACATAATACAGTTCAGTATATGTGTGTGTGTTGTGCGTGCAGTACATGTACACATTTGCACACTATGCATTGCCTGTATGTCTGTGCATACACATAAGCTTACAGCCTGTGCATGGGTGCGTACGACTTTGAGAGAGAGTACTTGACTGCATGTGAGTGCATGTGTGTGTGTGTGTGTGTGTTTGTGAAAAAGGGGAAAGGGATGACAGAGGGCCAGGTGGAACGGAGACTTCTGGCATCTGATGCTGACTCAACACCTTTCTCATTTTATTACCAAATCATCCATGACAAACAGCTCCGGTGTTTGCCAAAGGTGAGGCAGACAGGATAAGAGCTGCGATGAGAGCACTGGAGGTCACTTCAGTGTTCCAAACACTACACTGGTAATGTAACATGTCTGTGGCACTTCAAATGTCACTTTAACATGATGCAGCCATCCATGTATCATTTTTAGATATGCTGGGGTGACAGTGATGGCCTTTAGTTCCCATAGACTCGCACCATCACGACACAAAAGGCCAGTGACGGAGAATTCTTATCAACTGAGTGACTACCAAAAGAAAACGCTCTGTGACAACACGATCAATAGAGCCTTTAAAACGTGAAGCAATCTAATACAAACACAAACTATACTAATACAATTATTATTATTAATCATTCTTTGTGTACATTCAAAATCAAGTTAACCATCATAATGGAAAACATATTTTGAACTGTGCTAAAGTGGAAGTGCTGTGTTTGAGATGTGTTTTATTAAAATGATAACATATTAGATACTGTTTATAAAAAATTAAAAATAAACTAAATTGCTGAAATCATAGCTAGCCATTGTTAACTTTTTCATCCTGTTCCGCTACACCTGCTTACATATCCTTTCTCTTGAAACAACAACAAGATTGTTTCTGACTCTTATTGTGGGCTGTTGTTAGAGTGAACTCGCTGTTTGGACAGCTCAGTGCTGGGGAGAATAGAAGGAAGGCAGGCCTGCCATTCTTTGATGTCTATGAGAAAAGTCAAAGCCCTTTGCAGTTACGTGAGAGGGAGCAGATTAGCCTGATTGACGGCTATAAGATGCTAAGGATGGAGCTTGAAGCACAGCAAGCCAGGGCTTTGGAGTGGAATGGAGTTCATTCATGAGTTACGAGTCTGTTTCAGTGATGTAGTAAAAGACGAATAAATCTTCCCAACAGCCTGTGAAAAAAAATACAACCTCAGGCTTGTGATGGAGACTCAAGATACAAGATAGCAGGCGGACGACTGAAACACAAACGAGTGACACATATACAGTATGCCAGAAAATCTAACCACAAATCAACACCAGATATAGTAAACAGCAAAACATACCCATCAAATGCTATGCTACTTGGAACAACTTTTTATTTTACCAACAGTTAAGACATCACTGAAAACAGGAAAAGAGAAGCCCTGAACTCTCTCATGCTGTCTTTTGTCAAGTTCATTTCTCAAGGAGATATTCCCTACTTAAGAGGCCAAGGGAGCCCATGTAAAGTCCTGGACAGACAAGGAGTGTGCTGATATAAATACCAACATAGTTAAGAGCTCCTCTCTGCCTCACAAAGACCTAGACCTTCAAGGACAAATGACCGCGTCCCTGATGCTGTCCCCAGGTCCCTGTGCAAAAAGAGGCCGGGTTAAGATTAAGAGGACCTCAGCCCACCAACTACCATCAAGCTGCATTTACAAAGTCAAACTTCTTCTCTCATGAGAAACGTAAGCAGGGATGTTTTTAGCTTGAGATAACCTACTTTACACACACTATTATCTTATATCTCTAGTAGACTATATGATGAAAATCAATGGTCCAGGTTTTGTGTGTACATCAGGATGGAGCAGCTAAAAATCTAATTAGTTTTCAGGTGTCAGTTACAGATGCTTCTTGACTTCCTGTTTATTATAGGACTGACTGGTGTAGAAGCCCCCAATGGAGACCAAGTTTTAGGGATTAACATGTCATCACAGAATGGGGAACACAGACATTTTGACAGTTACACTCGTGAGCTGGGGCTTCATCTAACACCTGCCTCACACCTCCTGTCCAGAAGCGCACCTGTTCTGACACAGTGTGAGGCTCAGAGTCGTTCCCGGAGCAGTGTTTACACCTGTCCTAGCCACACAACAACACACTGTGACAGGGAGAAATGAGAGAGGCTGAGGATCAAGAAAATCAGGCAAAGAGGAAGCTGCAAAAATAAGAAATTGATGGAAATTTCCTGTGGAGAAGCTGGGGTGGAGTAATGGCAACGTCTGAGCACGCTCAGCAGTGCTGTGGTGTCGAGGTAACATTGATGCATGGTGTGACCTTACTTGTAATGCCAGCCTTAATCTTCGCAAGTGGAATAAATGAAGTGGGGCCGCTGCAGACGTGTCACCCAGACTTATAAAGACAAATCCACCGCCGCTCTGAGCTGTGTACATGTATTCATAAAAGTCAGACAGACATCTCGACAGAGTGGAGTGCCCAGCATCGCCGGCTGGCTGAAGACGAACACATCTTACCTCATGGTTGTCATTGCTGCGTGGCGATGTCCATCATTACGTGAAACACACAGAAAGGGTAGGGGAGGTGTGAAGGTGAAAAATAGATGGCATGGAAAAAGTCATAAAAAAACTGAGGAAGACAGAGCAAAACAAATAGTCTTCATCTTGCTATTACTTGGAACAGGAGATAGGAACAAGCCTTAAGTGTAAGGATCTATGTCATTTGGCATTTTTGTGAGGTGCTCAAGGATTCTCACATTAGGATATATAAATCTGTTTGTGGCCTTTTCCTTAAAAAGGATCATTACTGAGGTATCTTCAGTGGAGTAGTCACATGTGTGAGTATTTTAAAATGATTTGCGACGACAGTACTTTAGCCTCACACTCATTTGAGACAAACTGCTTTATTGCTAATCCTAGTATGCGGACACTAACACAATTTGTCATAACTACTCATTGCAGTGTCCTGCCACACAATGTTTTCAGCCGGATAGCCGTCTGGCTGTCAAGTTAGCTGCAGTCAATTCATACTTGGCTGGCTTTATTGGCATATAGTTCAAGAAAAGAGTCATCATTGATCATAGCGCGTTTAGTCAGTTTGTTTGGGAGAAGCGGGAACCTGCCGCCTTGACAACAGGCCTACCCTTGATAGCCTGACAGCGAACATATGGATGTTGAGCTTTGATGTGTTCAAGGGGCACTGGGATAGGAGTATGCCTAACATGCCAACAATCCAATGTCCACTATGAGGCCTGCTCCCCCTCCCACTCTTCCCCTCCCCCCTGTCCACTTGCTTTGACGTGGCTGTGATTAATGTTCCTAGCCAAGATGATGATAATAATGATCATAATTAATCAAGGGTTCTTCCTGCACCTCTAGGAGCCCACAGTGACCTGGAAAAGACACCTTCCTTCCCCTTCCTCTCTCTCTATTTCTCCCTCTCCTCCTCCCTTCTTTCTTGTCTCACTGACAGACCTGAACCCCAGCCCAGCAGAAAGAGCCATGCATTATCCTGCCATCACCACCTCTATTTATATCACACCGTCCATCACTATCACTTACTCTCCTCCACCCGCCTTTCCTCCGCCCGCCTCTCCAAAGTGGAGTTTTCTTAAAGCTGCCCCATATTTCCTAGTGGAATATGCTGCCTATGCAAATGACTGGGAGTCAAAGAAGCAGGCTAGGTGACAGTGAGAAACTATTATAATTTTTTAGACACCCACAGAAACAACGTCCAAAGCAAAAGCCACCACCTCTTCCCGCCTTAGGCCTGGTAGGAGTCTCCCTTCCTCTCCCCTCTGTAGTATATTCCTGAAGGTTTGACATACTGCGTGCCAGTGTGTGAGAGGGAGAGAGCATTTGTGTGAGGAGAGTGTGTATCGCTCACAGAGATCTAGAATATATGCAGCGGCAGAATGATATTTTAAATTCCTTGGCGGCTGCCAGGTATCAGTAGCCTGGAGCAATGGAAAAGTTTTTTTGTCTCACCTTCTCTTTATTTCCCCTGGTGAGGAGGATACAAAGCTCTTTTGCTCGGCTGAGCTGTACGTGCCAGGCATGTGTTCAAAACATCTCCCTCCTCCCTAAGCTACTCAAATGCACACTGCACACAGCCTGTCTTTTTTTTATTTTACTGTCTCTTAATACACTTTTCCCAATGGCACTAAGTGCCCAAACACAAGTGCTGAGAGTTCTTACATGTCACACACAAGAATTAACCTCACATTTAAAAGTACAAGATCATGTTACCAGATGCAGTTCTGATTTAAAACCTATAAACACTGCCTTGGCATTTTACACAGTAATGCAAAAAGGTGCTTTTTTCTTTCTATCTTTGTTTTATTTATCACTCTTCCTTCTGACACATCACTCATCTCAATCTGTATTTAGGGCTTTGCTGAATCTCAGTGAAATCACAGCACTCACCAAATCCCCCTGTACCTCTGTGCCAGGCCCAGCTGCCCACAGTGGATCCTGCTATTGAAACAACTGCACATGACATCATAAGAACTCGACCCACACACAACAAGAACAAAGGAAGACCTACATTTACCCCTATACTAACCAGGTGGCCTACATTTTTCACATTACATAAGACACAAGATTCTTTCTTGTTCTTTTCTCATGCTGTGCTTCTCATCCATTTCAAAATGTCTCACCATGCGCTTCTGCCAAATTGAGTTCTTAAAACAAATAGATGAATACATGGTACATTGCCTGTTATTATCGTCATCACTGACGCTCAACCCAACCACTAAACACATATGTACTAAAAATTCACAATAGATCTGACTCCATCTGAGCCAGAAGGGCACTCTCCCGATTTACAGCAATGTTCCTTTCTGTATAAGTGCTATAATGCTTTATGATCTGATTCCAATTCTATGTTGACACCATGAAATTAAACCGTTACATCTCACCAATGGTAAAACACAAACCACATTTGCTCCCTAGCTCAACAGTCAAAGCCTCTGTGAATAGTTTGGTACCAGTGCCCGCCAGTGACCATGATATAAAAAAGTCAAAAAGAAAAGTAAAATAAAAAAACAAAAACAAAAGCAAAAGCAGCAAGCTGCAATACAGTATACATCCATGCTGAAAAATAAGAGAATCAAATAAAATAAGGTGAGATCTCATTCCTACTCAAGGTCACATAAGTCATATTAGCTGACAGTCATTGATTTGTCAAAAATGACAGCACATAGCTGTTATCTGTTCTTTATTAATACTGTGGCGTGCTGTGATCAGTCCAGCCAGCAGTGACTAGGATGCTTGACCCTGTATACTGTCAAAAAATATTCAAGGGATTGGTGGATGGAAACAGATACTAAAGGATGGTGGGGGTGATAGCCGGGGAAAGTAGAGAAAGTCTCCGCGGTCAGGGGAACAGGAAAGGCAGCCATTGCTGGCAACACAGCAGTTGTCTTCAGTCACTGGGGTCAAGATGAAGAGCCTAAAGTCACTGACAGCACAACTGTTCTGCCAAGTCTGTGTCTAAGAAAGTCTACAATAAAGGTTTCTTATCACAAAATATACAGTATGTGTCCAATGAACACAAAGATGCTGTTGATAACCTTGCACTTGTGCTGAACATCTTCTCTCCCCAGGAAAATGAAGGCAGGGAGGAAATATTGACAGAAATGTTTTCAGATTATATTCTCATGACAAAATCAATACACAGATGGGGCATCTCTTGAGTGGAGTTAGGATGGAGTCATTGTGAAGGTCAAGCAGTTAGCCCATTAAAGAGGTAGCTAGGCATGTGATTTGGCAGCACATCTCTACCTCCTCCTGCATGGCACGGAGTTAGCAACCTTGAGGAGTTGATTAGTGGTAGAGACGGCTCCCACGACACAGAAGACCCCCGCCTCATAAAATCCCGGGCTCCGAAACAGAACAAGAGAGCCTGGGAGAGGGGAACTAGAGGGAATTCAAGGCAGAAGAAGTGCCTGCCTGCCTCATCTTTTAAAGAACAAATTAAAACCACAGCGGAACAAGTCATAAAACAGGAAATAATGAATTCAATTATACTTTTTAGTGTTTAGGGGCTGCTGGTGAGATGTGCTGAGTGGGCAATGCGACACTCGCACACAGCAGCGGGCACAGGCTGATGACTATGTTGGTGGCTCTGAGCTTTGCTGAGGGTTGTGTGTGTGCTGACTGCATGTCTGCATGCCCCTAGGAGCTGTTTAGACCTCGACAGGGCCTTCATTAACAAATGAATGACTCTTAATTGGCCTGGCAAACACACAGGATGCTTGTTGATTATAGGGAGCCTTTTTTTCCAGCCAGTACTTCGACACAGACGCACAAATACACAAAGTCTAAACAGAGCAAGATACAGCTAAACGAGCAAAGAGGCATGCTTTAGTGCAGACAACACTGACAATAACTGTCATGTCAAAATAAAGGATAATTCAAGGCTTTGCTGTGCCAGGTTCAAAAGCAGGGCTTGGGCTGTCAACAAAAGATTCTGACAAAGAGTTCTGGGAGACATTCTCTTTCTTTCCTTCAGTCTATCTATACTTCTCCCTGTACCTCCCGCCACCTATTTTTCACTCTTCTTCAATATGCTCTAGCTTGTCCCCTGGCATTACTGACACCTCAGCGGGAGAGAGAATCATAGACAAGAGTCCTGGTGTCCTAGATTCAGCAACACTGGCAGGAGCACAGCACATACTGGCCTGTCCTACTAGCTGCCATTTAGGACTCAAAAATCATGCACACAACAGCAACAGTCTAGCTCAAATGCAATACAGAAGAGCCTGCAGGACCCCTAGTCACACACTCACAGCTGAGGATAAAGAGGATGAAATGTGTTATGGTTAGGATTATTCCATGTTTGTTGTATCAGTAATGCTATCAGCATACTCATTTTATCTATGTCTAACAGTGTATTTGAGCATTTCTGTGACTTAGCAGATAGTATAAACATATAAAGAGAAAACACAGGATAGAAGGATAAACATATTGATTTATGACTTAACATTTGTGGACCTATGGGTAAACAGGAACCAAAATGAAGGGGAGTGAGAGAGGGACAGGAATGAAAACAAAACTAGGAATGGAGGAAAGAATGAAAAAAAGAGAGAAAGAGTAAAGCATTAAAAAAATATGAGGAAGAAAATGTACGACTAGTATTTTGAGAAAGTCAGTGTCCCCTCAATGCCCCTGCCCCTGGTGCCACTCACCCACTGCCAGCCTGCCAATTAAAGCCCTGATTAAAACCGACAAAGTGTCTCCAAATGAAGAAAGAGCTGTTGGAGGTCTTAACTGCTGAAGCCTGTCAATTACACTGTCAGAGGAAAGTGGTGAGGGAAGAGCAAAAGGGTATAGCAATGACATACAAAGCAGGGGGCATGGATGAACATAAGATTTCTCACTCAACGCACTACGACTCTCCTCCAGGAAAATGTATAATGTTTCAGGTGGAATTTTATGTCACTTCATTTTTCTCTTTTTCTGCCTGTTTTCTGTCTGAATTGTGATTTGAAAAAGAAAAACAACACACAAGGAAATTAGCATACACATACTCATGAAGGGAAATGTGCCATGTGGTAGATGTTATGGATCAATAACCCTGTGTCCTTTTTGCTACCTGTTGTTGCATGTTGCCACTGTAAGTCATAGAAGTCCCACAGTGATGGGCTCAACAGCAAAGCCCTCAATCCCAGATAAACCACCCACAGTGCACATCAGCTGCTAAAATATGATGGTATTCGTGAGGTCATAAATCTTGTTTTAGCTGGATGGGAAGAGAGAAAAAGCCCTAGTGTCCCCTGCATCATTATAGCTGCATCCCCGCGGCCCATTCCACCTCCATTTAAGCTAAATGTCAACTTTTCAGGTTTTTTTCTTCTCTTTTTGCTTCCTGCAGTTGCCATTTGTTTTAACACAGGGGGAGGAAAGTAAGAAAATAAGTCAACAGGAAGAAAACTACAAAGAGTTTTTTGTCAGCGGCTTTCAGGGCTGAGTGGATAGCCGAATGTTCTATAGTTGACTAAGAAGAAAGACTCCAGTGGAGAGTAAACTTGGAGATAAAATGGATTCCCGATCTGTCTGTATTTTTAACCCAGGAGCCAATGATATGAGTAATGAGATTAGCTATTTGTTATAACAATGTCCAGTACCTGAACTGAAAGAATAATTCCACATTCAGCTAGAATGTTAATTCCATAATACTTCATAAATGTTATTATTATTTAGACATTAATCATTAAGAACCCTAATGATATTCTTACTGTTTAATAAGACTTTTTTGTACTCTGTGGTGCCGAGTGAACATACTACAAGGCGCTCTATCCTCTACAGCCAGATAGCTGTGGATTAAGAAAGGACTGGTGTGCAAATTCATATCTGTTAGATAAAAATGGGGGAAGCACCAAGGCTTCCTCCAACTCCCTACCTAGGTTTGGTGAGTGTGACATTGACAGTGTCACACTCACCACATGGTTTAATGCAGTGTATAAAGATATGATATATCATAACATTTCTGCATCCGTTTGTACAATATTGTGCTTTTAAAGGCTCTGTAAAGTGAAGCATAAGATATCACCAACTGTACAACTGCCTAAAAGCAGCGATTAAAAAGGGGATATCTAAGCATCTGTTTAATTTATTCATGCTTTCTGCTGTTTTTGTTATTCACCTTTTAAAGGCTGGTCTGCTGTTTTGCTGTGGGAGGGAAAGGCTGTGATGGTGTCGGGTGAAAAACAGCAAACAGATGAGAAAGTGTCTGCATGCCTCATAAAACAGAGATCGCCATAGAACGACCATTTCCTCTCAGCACATGGTGAAAAACACTAGCTGGGGGACAGGCAACAGGCTGAGGCGGAGGAGTCAACGCACTGGCCATCTGATAACATTAAAGCCACTGAATTCCACCACTCACCATCACTTTCTCATCATTCTTTGTTTCTCGCACACTTGCTCATGCTTTCTGTATTTCTCACTCCTTGTAGGAGACAAAGGGGGAGAAAAGAGACACCTTGATGACTGAGAATGAGACATTAGGTTAAAAGAAGAAAAAGCCACATAGAACAGCAACAAGAAAGAAGGAAAGTAAGAAAGATGAAATAAAAGAAAGAAAGCAGATAAGAGTGAAGGTAAGAGCAAGAGAAAATACCCCATTTTTCAGACCAAGCTGAGGCCTTAAGGGGCATACATTAAACACTGTGTGAGGCAGGCTCACCCTTTACTACTCTATTGGCTTATTCAGGGGAGGGGGGGAGGCAGCCACTGCTAATATTTCATGGGCCAACCAACAGCATGAGGAGGCGTAAGCACACAGGAGACTCCTATCCCTCCCTCTTGCTCTGGCAGTCAGCTTTCAGAAATCTCCTGCTGCATAAGTATTGTGTGTTTGTCATTATAACATGTGGGGTACATGTATTAGCACACAGCATATGCATGTGACAATGTTGTTTGTGGACATCTCTTTCTCCCTTTTCCTGACAAAGGCTGAGTGGTCAACACTGACCATTTCAGTGAATTACTGACAGTAGCTTCTATCCCTGAACAGAGTTTGTGTTGGTGAGGTGCAGAGGGGGCTTATTTATACCAGCACTGTGATCTACTTGTCCAACCACTAAACCACATGACATCATACATCTGCCTTAACATTCATCCTGTTAGGGTACCACATTATCCTCCACAGAAAACACTTTTCCATTATCAAGTTAGACAACAAATAAGCAGACATATCTATAAACTGACTATCATTACACCTTAAAAGCCTTGATGTCACAAGCCTGACTTGGTCATTTTGCCATAAGAGCCCTTTGTCCACTGCACCAAAACAAAACAACAGACCATTTTTTCTTTTAAGCCAATCACAAGGCTTTAATGGGCAATTGTAAAATGCTGCGTCAGACATCTGGAAATGGGTGCCATCCTTCACTGGCAGCTCTAAAGTGTTTGCAAGCATTGAACAAAATAAAAAAAAAAAGAAACAAGTGGAACAGAGTCTCTAAGAGCACAAAAGAGACACGATGAATCCGGTGCTCTGGTCTGGCTCTATGAGGCACTTTGCTGACTCTGTCCCCTGTGTGCCAGAGCAGGAGGACAGTCCTTTGTGTTGCAAAAGTCTTGGGCCACTGAATTCCCTGTTTCAGCGATTCTTTCCTCGGGACAGATCCCGAGAGGTGCTGCGTCTCCCTGGGCTCCCCTGCTGTGACTGACATCCACCTTCTGTTCTCATGTAAAGGGGCAAAAATGGGCCACTATCTGACCCATTTCAATGACTCACTCCACTACATGAGTCCAACTGTCCTTAAAAGCCTGTAAAGATGACAGGAGAGGTCACCTATAAGCACGCAGAAAATGGGCACAACAGTATGAACACAATATGGTCCAGGAAAGTGTTGCAGGGGGAAGTGGTTTGTGGAAGCAAAGTAGCATCACTAAACTTTTTTATCCATCAATTTCATAAGCTTTTAATGGCATTGTTTTGTTTTGTCAGCATTGCTTGAGTAAAGGAGTTCCTGATCAGTCACTAATCAGCATCATCATCTTCAACTGGGAGCACACAAAAAAGAAGAATAAGACAGGAATGAAGTACAGCAACTGCTTTACAGGCTCGCCTAAGGCAGAATGTGGCGATGGAGAAAGTAACTGTACACGTCCGTCCCTCTGAAACCGTTACAGCCCGTCTGGATGGAAATGTTTTCATAAGCCTATCAAATTCATCAAGGGACTGTTTTATGGGGACATAAAACAAAGTGTGATAAATACAGTGCCTTGGGTCAAAGAGCTGTTAAGTTCTGATACCCATGGTGCGGCCAGGGACTGGGCTACACCAGCTTACAGAAGAGCAATAATCCCTCTCCAGAGTTATTTCAAGCCCTGCATGGTAAGCGTTAGAGAATATCTCTCATAACAGAGGTGGAGGTCAAATGCAGCACTCTAATATTGTAATCCTCCATTCTTCCAAACTGCTTAGAGTGACAGGAGCAGTGAGATGGAGAAACAGCAGATTAAGTTGGTATCAAATGAACAAAGTTACCTGTATGACACATGTATCATAAAACAGTGGTAGAAGACTATACGATTCAGACATGGGCTCTAAACTCACTTAAAGTGGCGGAATCCTGACTATGGGTCACTCACAATGCCCTTCTCACATGTCCATCAGATGAATTAGCCATCTGATGAAGACAGGATGAGACTTAGGCGATGTGCAGTTGCAGGGGTCAGATGAAGAAGGAGAAGCACGGGGGAAAAGATAGAGCGAGAGAGAGAGACGCAGAGCAGCAAATGAATACAGAAGCCGAAGAACACCTTGACAGGCAGATATCTTGCTATGTACGAGATCCACCTCAGGGGACGTCTGGCTAATTTCCTGCGAAAACAGCAGACTACCGAGGCAGGTGGCAGCGGGTGGAGGTATAACAGAGAACAGGGAGAAGGTAAACTATTTTCAGTTCCTAGGAAAGTCTTGTCAGAGTTTGTTCACTTGGCAGTACTGACATAGGACAGGTGGACGGGAAGAGAGGTGGTGGAGGGAGGGATAGGAAGGGCAGTGGTGGGGTTGTGTCTGGGCTCAAACAGCTGTGATGGAGACCCCTCTCTGTCTGTGGAATAGCAGTGATGGTACATGATTATTCAGCATGGCTTCTCATCTGCATCTCGTTTGGGACGCCCTGGCCCCATCATACCCTGTCTGTCTGCAGCCCCAGATCCTGGTGACTAACATACTTAACATAAATACATTAACACTTCATTTATCTCTCGCTCACACTTTTACACACACACACACACACACACACACACACACACACACACACACACAGCCTCAGTTTCCATACCAAATGGCACCAGGGAGAGGTGCGCATTGAATGGCAAATGACAAATTCGGCTCCATATTCTCTGTAAGGGAAATATGGCTCCCCATTCTCATGACACATTTGATATACAGCCATTGCAAATTAGCCATGAGGCTGCAAGTGTGGAATGAATTGATATTCCAATCATCTGCATGATATAACTGCACACAGAACAACGGCAAAGTCATCTGCATCGTCTTGATTAGTGAAGTACACAAGCAGGAGAATGCAATTGTCTGTCTACACAAGAAGCACACTCTCTTAGCGAAGGCCTGCGTCTAATAGAGGCAGCCTCCAATAAATTTGTACAAATATTCCAACAGAAACGGGAAGGCCGCTTCATCAGTGGGATATGTTGATAAACAATGGCGGTCTCTATTAGCGAGACGATGCTGTCAAGGACGTGCATGTCAGCCGCAACAAACAGAGAGAGGAGAGGAAGCAGAGGGTGAAGAAGAAAGAAAATAGGAAATGGGGGAAAAAAACAAAGAAAGAAAAGAAATGGAAAAAGACAGTACAAAAAAGAGGTGAAAGAGTAAAAACTGGGGTTGTTCTCAGAAAGGTCAGGCTGATTGTCTCTGCCCAAATATGCTGGCCTTTTCAAAATTAACTTGGCAAAGGCGATATTTTCCACAAAGCCGGCATCATGAATCAAAGAAGCATCTATAGTTCATCCCTGAAAGCAAAGCTCCCTGTGTGCTACACTCTCTTCACTGACACTCCACCCTCCCACATAGAGCTGACATCTTCAGTAATTATGTAATTAACACCATGGCAGGCCTAATTTCAGAGATAGTACGTTATAATTGCATTCAGTCGTTCATTAGTTAGGCTAAACATTCGATACTCTGTTCAGGTGCGGCAGGGGGCCAATGGCTACTTGCTTTTTGGAACAGAATTGCAGTGTCAATGACTTGATTGGGTTCTCCTTGATATCGCTGACAGGACAGGTTTTTGTAATTTACCAATAATTACCCTCACTCTCTGATACAATAAAAAAGTCACCACTTTCTGTTAAGATAAGGCAATCAGGGTGAGTTCCCTCTGCTCCCTGCGTCATGCTCTGCTTGTCTGGTGTGAATAATGTCCAGTGGGTTGTGCTTTACTGAATTAAATATTGCAAAGGAAGACAAAAACAAAAACAAATGTCACAAAAGTACAGGGCATTTTGTCTACCGTATTAAATAACACATCAAGCTATTTTCTTGTGTGATAAAGGCAAGAAATGTGAATTTCCCCATGGGGATGAATAAAGTATCTATCTATCTATCTATCTATCTATCTATCTATCTATCTATCTATCTATCTATCTATCTATCTATCTATCTATCTACTTATCTGTCTAAGTTATAAAAACCAGAAATACAAGTGCTGTTAAACATCACGCATTACATTACTCGAAGTATGTCTCTTTGAGCTGTTTACTTTTTAAACAACACTCAGAGCCAGTAATCTACATGAACACAAAGTAGTAATTGTAGCAAATATGTTGTTAGCTTTAGACTTTTCATGTGTAAGACTGGCAACAAGGGGAACATTTCTACCAGCATCATCCTTTAACTTATGACTGAATTTAAGCAATTAACACTGGGTGCAGCATAATTAAAAGGAATTTGGTCCTGGTTTGGTATCCTGTAATGAAACACTTTTCTTGTGGTTAGTGGATGGATAATATCACACAATTATGATGTTACAGTCTGGTTAGGCAGAGAGACAATTTGGTCCCAGTAACACCAGATCTGTCCCGGTCCCTGTGATGATTTCTTCAATTAAGCCTTCCTGGCAGAGGAGGCCAAATGCTTAACTAGGCAGAATTGGAGCTGCCACTAGCTAGAGGTAGCAATGGGCTCCACTTCAACAGCTCATTCATCAGCCCCAGTGCTACCACTGGGCCACCTGTTCTGACACCAAGCAGGGATGGAGTCATTTGCATTCTGCTCCGACCGTCCTCTTTCCCTCTGCTAACATTCTCCCCTCCTTCTCTTTCCCTCTTTCTCTGCCTATACAACTTTAAAGTTCCTCAGTGGCAGCTCTGGCAGATAATTGAGTACCAGGGTTTGATTTAGTTTGAAATCAATTTGGGAAGGGGCTTTTCATTCATTATGCTCCTTGGCTTTGGTACTATGTCTAAAATCCTTCAAACTTTGGCAGGGGCTCGAACATCATCAATTCAAAGTGAAATTAAGCAGCCCTGAGTTGGATTGACAGGCAAGTTGAACATGATGGGGCAGGGAGGGTTTGTTGTCTAAGGAATGGGTGGACTCTCTCCTCTCCTCTCCTCTCCTCTCCTCTCCTCTCCTCTCCTCAGGAGTCTTTATCCTCTGCTCTTTGTCACCACCAGGTGCTGCTGTGAAATAAGGAGAGAGGCGTCGACAGGAGGCAGCCATGCACATCGCATGACATTTTAGCCAGCTCCCTGCAGACACATATGGCGAATGGGTGGGTGGATGTGTGTATGCACTTATGTGTTATAATTTGTTTCATTGTGCATGCATGCATGCATGTGTGTGAATGTGCGTGAATACCTATATTTCTCGTATTTCTGTTTTAGGTACTGTACACTATTTATGTATATGTTTGCACATATATATGTGCTTATCTAAAATGTACTACATGTACTACAACTCTATGATTGTGTTATCTATGTATTAGTGATCACCTGACAACAAGGCTAAGACATTGACCAGTCAGTAAATCAATGAAATGCATTATACAATATGTTACGATGAATAATACAACATTTTTCCACACTGTATTTGGAAACAACTTGGTATGATGGAAGTGCTTCAGCAGAGCACATTTACCAAGCACTTTTCTGGGTGTAAGAGGACTCTTTAACAGACTGGAGTGTTGAAAACCAGCTTTCAATAAAGAAAAGGGATAACATTGTCGAGTGAACAACTGCAAGAGAGCCTTAACTGAGAGGGATGCATGAATGGACACTTGGCATCACAGCCACTGTTGGGGACATCAGTGGCAGAGATCACTGCAGGTTTTCTCCACTTTAAAAGCAATTTCTTCCTTTAGAGCCAACCCCTTCTCATCCTCATCCTTATCTTCTTGTGTGCTCGACTCAGTTGTCATCCAACTGACCTGAGGCTGTGTTAGATTGTTAAAGCCCCTGGATATGGTAATCTGTGGGCTGCTCTGACCTTGGGAGAGTATGTTTGCAGGGTGTCAGACCCCCTAATTCATCAGAGACAGGCCATTAGCTAGCTATACAGCCACACAAACACACATGAAACAGTAAGGAAAGTTCTCAGAGAAACAGCAGCAGCTCCAGTTCCTGATATATCATTAGTTACTGCCTTTCAAAACTGCTGAATTGGGACACTTACCTGACTTGCCCCATTTTTTGCACCACAAGAGCAAAGATGTTGATGAATGGTTGTATGAAACTGTCACTACCACAAAATGGAGAGAATAGGGTTAAGGACATATCCTCTTCAAGATTAGAGACTAATGTAGGAATACAGATGAGAGCAAAACTACACTCTGCATTTTCCACATTTACTTTGGTAAATGAAAAGCACAACATAAAAAAAAACCCCACCGATCTGCAGCGGCAAAGTTACATGTTGAACCCCTCTTTGAGGGATTAGTGAATAAAGGACAGGATATGTAAATTGCACATTTTGAAATAATTTCAAAGATGGTGAAGGGTTGCCACGTGAGGTCAGTGGTTGTGAACAGCCTCATATATCTAGATGCCAAGTGAGATGGAATAGTAATTACTCCTGTGCATCTCTGTGCAGAGACACAGCCCCTATCTTGTAAGCGGCAATGATTGACAGCTTCAATAAGACACTAAGGCCGCACCCCCTGCCCTCCGCCTACACACCCCTGCGACGACTGGTCAAACCCATCGTCTGGTGCTCCCCAGGCGGGGCATGGGTGACACCCCCCTCTGATAATCCTGCCCATCACATCCATCTTGCCACCCTGCTCACCCCATGAGAGGGCACAACCGAGGGAATCTAATCAGGCAGTCTAATTGAGGAGCAGTACTAGCCAATACCTGGGCTGGGAAGCTGGCTCTGCCTGGGCAGGCTCAGGGGACGTCAATAACACTCAGCGGGTGTCGATTCATCAGACCTCCTTAATGTCATTAGCCCTGAGAGGCTCGCGTCACCCCCCTCTCCTTTCTCATTCCACCTTCAATCTATCCATCTCATTCTCTCGTGCCTCAAACTTTCTCTCGCTCACTTTCTGTTGCTTCTTCTCTTCCCTGTGTTTCTAAATCTATCCATCTCCCACTCTCATTACCCTTCCACTCACTAATCTTTCCATAGGCAATAATATGTTCACCTTGCATAATAAGTTCAGGACTTGCCTAGAGAATGTTATATCTGTGTGTCTGTGTTTGGGCAAATTAGCATGTGTACACTCTCACTGCCTCCTATTCAGACTCCACTGTCAAACTCTTCCTGTCCTCCTACTACCTCCCTTCCCAAACTCCAGCCTTCACCCTCTGCCCCAATATGTTCTTCCTCCTTCTCTCCAACAACATGTGGTGCATATTCCAGCTGTTTATTAAACAATGCCATAGCTTTCTAGAAGCAGGTGATGCAGTCAATTACTTCACAATTACCTGGGTAATTATGCAAAGGAGGAGAGAGAAGAGCAGTAGCAGAGGGATGAAAAGGACCTTGGCAGAGGTGGATTGGCTGCGTTGGCATGGTTTGGGCCCAGAATGGCAAGCGATTGAGACCTTGAAGCGACAGTGCCAGAAAGAGTGCAGCTATAAAGGACGACGTGCCCCCTCACCTGCCAAACACATACATTCACACACACATACACAAACCACAAACAAAGCTTCGAACACTCAGCTTCTGCCCCAGTACACTCACATCCTGATGCCTGTGTGTATGTTTTTGTTTTCTCAAGTGCTCAAGCCTGCTGTTTTTGTTTTGGACAATAACTGTACAGTCTTTTAGTGTTTTTCACTCTGCAGTTTGCCTCATCTCCTGTGACAATTAGGTGTCTTATCTAAGAGGTGACAAAAAAAGAAGGTGAGAAAACAGGTCATGGTAGGAGAACATTGTGAAGTGTGGTAAAGATAGAAAGAAAGAGAAAAAACAAGGAAATAATAGGAATAATAATAAGTAAGTGGAAATGGACTAATTATTAAAATAATACTACTATTACTGCAGTTGGTTACATAAGTGGAAATCAAAGCCTTTGTTTGGGTGCTTGCTTTTGCTTTCTTGATCTTTTTAGTGCAAATTAAAAAAACAGCCATATTTGGAGAAATGCACATTACCTTCCTCTCCAACCCCACTCACTACCACTAACAACCAGTGCGGCTCAGCAATCATCCATGTGGACTGTTTTACACATTGACAAGGAAGCTCATGTCAAGCGAGCCTGACAAGCATGTCTTGGGGTAAATTGAACCACACAGTGGCTATTCTGAAACAAAAAGTGTCAGATAGAAGAAGAGGGCTGGGCGTACTGCCTGCCATGGGAGCTTTATGCACTTGGATTGAAAATATTTTTGCTGGCAGGGTGAATAGTAAATTGCTTAGTGTCAGCTCATCACTTAAGGAGGATTGTTGGTGGGTATAATACTTCCTAGCACATGGCCTCTTCAAATACTCTCAAGCCAGCCAACCCTTCTAAACTCTCTTCCAGTGTACTGACGTGATGCCATGGCTGGAGTCTTGTCTGTGGACACTAAGCTTTCAGTTATGACTCCCCAGACTCGTCACTTTGGCTCATATTCGTCTCTGTGCTGCAGATTAATTTATAAATCCCTCATCAAGAGGGAGGTTGACTGACCAGCCAAAGTAAACATGACCATAGTTCACTGAGGCACAGTTAAAGGGAAGGCATGACAGAAAATAAATGGTTTTTCCAGCAGAGGAGAGGATGTGCATTCTGTGATCCTGGGAAAAAACACAACCCTTTTCCTGATATGTTGTTTAAAAAACAAACACATTTGTCCTTGGCAGAGTTATGTTCTTTTTGTTGTCGGTCTGTGCACCTGTCTGCCTGTGTCTAGCAAAGGGACAGAGGGACATTAGGTGGTCACATGACCATTCTATGTTAGTGAAGATGGGCATGAGGGAATTACCTCACAGCTCTCTATCTCAAATCTGTGGGATTAAGCTCCATTAAACATGGAGCGCCGCTGAGCTTTATCTCGGGATTTCACTCTGAGACAGAGCAGAGCGCGCAAGGAGGGGGGAGTCGGGAGGGAGAAATAGCGATGAAACGTCCTTCACCTTTATCGACCAAATTATATAAAAAAGGAGGGACGAGAAAAATTGCTTGCCTGTTCCACAATACAATGATGGAGGGGAGAGCTTGGCCATCTTAAACTCGTGTGTGTAGCATTCTTAAACATACAGGCAGCCACTTCAACACTGACCACTACTGCTGTAGCTGCTCTGGCACACGCACACCTAAAATAAAAACAGGCCTTTTCCCTAGGCACACAGGTCACTTAATGAGAAATGACCACTGCTGAGCCTTCGCACTCTTCCTGCACTCAAAAAAAGCGTGCACTTTTATAGACACACAAGCTATGTTGTACTAAATTTGCACATGCTCAAGCAAGCTCTGCGACATCAAGAGCAAAACAAGATGAATTAATCATTTATTGCTTTCCTTTCAACTGATAAAACTGCACCCTCATAATTTGACTATAATATTTTGAAAAGCATTTTAAGAGTGTCTCATTAGATTAAGTGCAGGTTAACGCTAGGCTGTAGTGAAATGAGCACAAGAATATCCTTACACTTCTTTGAAAAAGATGACCACGCTTGGATGGTTTCATTTGAATAATCAATAAATCACGCTTACACACTAGCACATTGTCTGTGTCTACCTACGATTTGACCGGGAAAATTAACCAGCGTTTGGCTCAATACATTAACTCTACAGCCTGACAGAGAAAACAAAAGTGAGCATGATGGGAGTCAGGGTGGTCCAGTGATGTACACCTCCTGTGTCCTCCCTTCATCCTTTTTCTCTCTCTCTCGCTCTTCTCCCTCCTCTGGGCTGTTATTGATCTGATCTCCTCCGCTCTCAACTGGAGCCATGATTCATGTTGTTCCGACTGGCCCTCACTCACTGCACACAGACACAGCTCAGTCATGCCCTCCCCTATCTATCTGTCCATCTGTCTCTGCCTGCTCTCCCTCTCTCTGCCCTCAGGCAAGTCAACCTGCTGTCCACATTGGGTCACCATGGCACATTTTGCTCCTATATTATTATTTCTATCATTATTTGTATTGTTATCATTGTTGTTGGTCCTCTGTATGGAAATCTTGTTTTCCATTAGGCATCTTTCTGTAAATCATCTTAAGGGATTTAATATTTTGAATTTAAGGCATGAAATTCACTAAACAACTATACATAGTGATACATTCAGCTGGGTGTATAATTGACGAATATTTCAAAGTTTGCGTTCAGCTGTAAATGGCTGCCTTAGACAATACTGATTATCGGTTTTTACAATTTATAATATTTTCCTGTTATTCAAGCTTCATTTCTCAGATGCAAAATTTAAAGAAAAGACAGCTAGACACAGAGAGAGAGGAGAGAGAGAGAGAGATGCGTGTAGGCCTTGCAGCAGCAGGAACACATAAAAGCCCAGCTTCAGCCAAGGCCCCTGCTCCAATGTGTAGAAATTAATTGAGTGAAAAAAATCTGCTGTTTAAGGTTGAAGTGGGTTATGGGAGGCAGTGTAACAATTGTTTTCTGTTTGCCAGGGGCTATATATCGTTCATTCCGGCTTTCTCTCTCCTCTCCGCTCAACACTCGCCTTGCCCTCCCTCCCCACCCGCCCTCCTCTTTTACCATCCATCCACCTCTAAGCCTCTCTTGCTCCCTCTTCTCCTTTTCATGAGTCTTTTATTTTCCACAGTCCACAGTTTTTTGGATTCATTTTTATTCATTCATTTTATTCAACTAATTTTCATCTATCACATAGGAGACTTTTTTGGTTCCTTTAGACATAATTTTCTTGCAATAACAGCCTGAATTTATGAAATGAGGTTTTACCTGCATCCTCTTATGCGAACATCTAGTGTGTAAATTCACTTACATATGTGGCACACATGATTTTTCCCCCTGAGATTCCTCCAGTGAAATTTAACAAATATACACAGATGCAATAATTTCTGTGTGAGGATATGCATACGTGTCAGAGCATCTGCAGTACAGGGTGACAGTGACATTAACAGGGGACCAGTGTTGACAGACAGTGCAGAATAAGCTTAGCACACCCTTGGGCTTAGACAAATGTCTAATTTTCTCTTCACATTTAAATGAACAATAGAAATCCACAGAAGTCTGTTAGTGCCTTTCATTCCAGCCCTACCAACAAAAAAAAAAAACAATAAAAAAAAACACAACAACATAACAGAAAAAGCAGAAACAGTGTTTGAAATCAACAGAAATTATGGCATGCAGCGGATGGGACACATAAACGAGCATCTTTTCAGATTACTGTGAAAAGAACAAGGTTAACAGTGATGTATCAGCCCGGGATGGAATAAGAGAGCTGTAGAGTGCAATACAAATACAAGATGAAAAGAAGAAGAGAAATACAAGACAGGAAGACGCAAAGTTTTGACTAACAAAACTTACAAGAACACTAATGAAGAGACTCTTATCTGTTATCTATTAGTATTTCCTCTGTTGCCCAAAGCAGAAGGGTTAAACCTGTTTCCTGTGTTAAACTCCTCTTTAGCACCCTTTCATGTAAAATATCAAACCTTTCAATATCACTCTGAGGAAAGCACAGTTGCTCACCCTGTATAATTCTATACAAACACTTAGCCATTCTCTTTGAACTTTGCAGCTCCACTCATTATACCTCCTTTGAAGAGTGAATGTTGGAGCAGTGGTACAGTTTGATTTTGCAGTTATTAAATGTAACACAGCAGCAAATTACATCTAAACCTCTGTGTTGCTGGTTAATAATACATAGCCCATGTGCAATAGGCAGCAGAATAAATAGGCAAGCAAAAAGAAAGATAAAGGTAGCCGATGAGCAAGACGCTTGAGTATAACAAATTCATCTCACTGCAAACGTCAATACACAAATATTTTTGCAGATAAAGCAGAAAAGCTCCAGTGGAGATAATGTCACTGGATGATTCCTCCTCAAAGCCCTTGCCCCTCTGTATAGTGGTATCCTAAACACTGGCGCTGTGCTGTCTATCTAAAGGATATTAAAAGAACCAAGTGTTCCAGAGCTAGCAGGGGAAAGAAGAGATCGTTCTGCCAAGGCCTTAGCATCCGAAGAAAACTGCTGCTGTTAACATAGGAGTCTGCCTTCTCCAGGAATGGCCTCATATTAACAGAGACCATGGGAGTAAGTGGAGTAAGGAGTGGTAAGAAAGAAAGAGAGGGAAAAGGGAACGAGATAAAGACAGATGGGGAAAAGGTAAACTCACAAATTCAATAAAAGACATATCCTGAAGAGATTTCCAATGCATTTCAAGTAATCCATTTAACACATTTTTACAGGTTTTCAAAATAGAAAACCACTCTTTGATTTTACTCAATACTCAGACCTCATCCAGCCCTTTGGTCCTGGCCTGTAGACAGAAATCACCCCAGAAATGTGTGAACCAGCCAAAAGCTGGTTGTAGATCATTAAACAGAGATTTTGCAAGAGACCTGTGCTCTGACATAAGGGAGGTGGAGTAAGAGTGATGCTGAAACTACTTGCTTTCCTTTGAACTCCTGTGAATCAACTAAATCCAGCAACGGTTTGAGGTCAGGACCAGAGTGGGCCCTTTCAGCAGATAATACTGCCCACTGAATCACTTGGTAGTGGTGTTTTCTGAGCAGTACCCATTTCTGAAGAATATTCTGGTCTGGATCTGAGGAATGGTAGAAGGCAGAAGCCTTGGTGAATGTTGCTCATTAACATAAAGCCCAGGCCATTTGTTGCCCAGGGATCTCAGTTTCGCTCACGTGACCAAACAAAGGGAGAACTCACGCAGTAAGAGCAAACACAGAGTCATGCAAAGCTTGCGCACTGCCTGCAGCGCTCTCTTTTCTTCACACTTTATACAAACCTCTTGCCTCTATTTTGCATATCTGGTGTATGTTGTGCTGTACTACTCTGGGGGTTATATATATAAAATGCTGGCAAAATTTGGTGATTTGGTGCACCAACAGAATTAATAAGGATAATGTTTGACATGCGAAGAGCTAAGAACCATCCCTGCTTCTGCCTTTTTGTACCATGTGTCCATAGAGAAACAGTCTACAGGCTTCAAGTTGTCAATAGTGCCTCCTTTTGTTGCATAGTTTTGAATTGTTATTTACCATAAGAGCAAAAAAGAGATATGTAGCTTCTCTTTTTCACTGGGGCCAGGAGAAAAGTTAGGAACTGCAGTGGGAAGCCTTGATAATGCCCAGTCTGTAAATAGAAGTCAAAGGTCTCAAGCTTTGCATCAAATTTTATATACTTGTATTAGTATGTTATAGTATGTTTTCTTAGAGACATACCATCCATACCCTTCTTAATAAAGAAGTGGATCCCTGTGAGGATGCCTCAGCATGACAACACTGCAACATGTGACAACAAGTGGTAAATTAAAATATGGAAGCTGTCAGTAATGCACAGCTTTTCAAAAGGTCTTTCATATATTCACTCCCTACAGTACCCTTTCCAAAATTAGCCTCTCAAATCTGGCTGCTGGATTGAAATGGTGATAGCGGGGTCAGCATAAAAGGCTGACTGAGGGCTTAACTGCTGCTGAGTGATTCGGCAATTGTAAGATGTCAGAGAGGAAAACTAATTACTGTGAGCTTAAAGGAAAACCATGGGTAAAGTAGATGCTCCCAATGCTAAGGGTAAGGCAGTCATGTGGGAAGGCTTTGGTTCAGTTGCTAATTACAACATAACAACCCCCATTAAGCCATTATGCTGGAAAGAGGATCACTGCTTTAATCTACTGTGCTGGGTAAAAAAACCCATCACATCACACAACAACTAAAATTGATATCTGGTTCCAGCACCTAGGTAGGCTACATATCATGCATGGTGATATCTAAAAATAAATACAGGCCTTAGTCATAATTAAATTTGTACGGTGTTCATTATTGTACCATGAAGGTTTTTATATTCTCTCTTGCTAAGTGTATGTTTACCGTAATTATTATAATACCCAGAAAAATAAGAAGACCTGTACTAGCTAAACCATACACTTCCCCTGCATACTGTATACAGCCAGTTACTGATTATTACTCAGTGTGAGAGCAGAGGGTTAGGAGTTATAACCATGGTAACCATTCTTTAAAATTCTGTATCACACAGATTGGTCTTAACACCTCCACAATCAGGTAATTCAAAAAAGAAGTGGTAGCTGTGTGAGCTCCAAGGCAAAGAAAAAAAAAATTGAATAACAGGAGTGGAGAGAAGACAATGGAAACAGTAATCGATTTACTGTCTTTACACAGCAGGCAACTGACTGTTGTCTGACAGACAGCCTATAAGTTTGAATAAAAATGGAAAATATAAACTTTTTTGCTTTGAGCATTGCCTGTATCAGTAATCTGATCTTAATTTCACAGTTGACTTGGAGAAGGGGCAAGAGGGAAAGCATGCGTGGCATCACCTCCTCGCAGAAACAGGGGTTTGTTCAGTGCCCTCTCACATCTGGCCTCGCAATGTGGCGATATCAGCCACTACATCTGTAAATCAATAACACCACTGCTACTGAAAACACATACAGCCACACAAAACAACTCTATTTCATAGATATACAGCTAGTTTGATAATAACTAAGCAATTCTACCCCCCAGGTAGCCATGAAATCATGAAATATTATTTTTTCCTTTAACTAGCCAGCAGAAGGGTTCAAGTATTAAGCTGTGCCTCGAGAGTCATGTGACTTCAGATATAAATTTGCCTGTATGCACAAAAATGTAAATGTTTGACGTGCTGCAAAACAAACGGCTAGGCTATTTGCGAAACGAGGAGTTAAATGTTGAAGGTCATGTGATACTGAAAGCCAATGCAGTGTAGTATCCAGCATGCATCTACCAGCATCCACTCCATTACAGCATTAGCAACTAATGTTTTGACATTTGTCTTCATTATTATCAATGAACAGAGGCGATTGAGCCACCAGCATGCTCCATTACCTTCCTTCATTGCACAGTTGCACAGTTGAAATCACACATTAGGGTGGATCCGACATGAAATGACAAGTTACAGGGGCTAAGGATGCATCAGCTGATTATATAGGTGGTGGAGGGTGAGAGAGTCGGGTTAAGGGATGATGGGGTGGAGCTGAGGCGGGAATGGGAGCTAGGGAATTGGTAGACTGTATTGGCATTATAGCCTGGGGAGTGTGGGGGCGCAGAGCAGCAAAGCACAGTACACCTTAAGAAGAGAAGCTCATTTCAATCGGTATAATTAGCCTGTGGTAATGAAATAAGTCAGAGGCACTGCCACCTTCACTTAAGAGAAAATCGATCTGCGTTTGAGGGAGTTTATTAAAGCTTAGGAATAATGGGGAGATAGGATAGAAGGGGTGGGGGAGTGGAGGAGATGGGGGTTGAGCCCACATTAACAGTTAATCAGTTAAGAAGTGGTGGTAGCGATGGGGTAGAAGCTTGACAAGAAGCAGAATGGCGATCACTTGGAGTTTGTCAAAGCAGATGTGTTTGAGGTATCTGCTATTTCACAGCGAGAAGGCAGGGGATGCTAGAGCTATGCACACTATAAGACCTACAGTCTGAATTGAGGTGACATCACTCTGTGGGAGAATAAAGCCAATCAAAACCTGTTGTAACTTAAGACTGACAGGCAGTCACTGGACATCCTCATCAGATTGGCCACAAAGATCCCATGGAAGTTTGGCTGTGACTGGGAAGCACATGTAAAACTTCAGTTTGAGCAAGAGCAGGGTGTGGCAAGATAATCACTGATGGACATCTCTACCCAGGTGCCCCAAATGCATACTGGTTGCTGGGGGTGCTGCTTGCTCATTTATCCAGCCGTCTGGCCAACTCACCTGGAGTGATGGGGGAGACGTCAAGAAGGCAGGCTGCTATTTCACGGCCTGTTAAGCGCTAATGCCGCAACATGCCCTGCGCTCCAATTTTAGGGAACAGGGAGCATTACAGCCCAACTCAAGGTTCTGTCCATCTGGAGTGTGGACTTGGCGGGAGGGAGGGTGGGAGAGAGAAAAGGCAGTAAGGAGAAGGAAAGGTGGGAGTAGAGCAGGACAATGCAAAATCCAGTAAAACAATTAAAAGATGGAGAAAGGGAAGACACAAAGAGAGAAGAAGACACACAACGGGAGTAAAAGGTAAAGAAAGAGTGAGGGAGGGAAAAAGAGAGTAGAGCCTCAGTTTACACGGGCTGCTGAGCCAGCACTACGGAGCAGAGAGGACAGCGGCAGCATAAGCTGACATCTACTCCTGCCATGCCAGGCTGCCTCTTGCAGGCCCCAGAAGGCCCCTCGCTCCTGGATTCACAGCCTCTCCCTCGATGGAACCACTGAACATCACTAGCTTAAACCACCCACAACATCACTCTGTGCACTAAACCTGGCCCATGTAATAACTACAGGACCTCTATTAAGCACTGGGTGGCTGGGGAATCAGACCAGCTACAGCAGAGCATGAGTGATGTAAAGAATCTCCTGTAAAACAAGTGGGGTTATGCCTAATTTATGTCAACTCTTTGTGTTCTGCCTTGTGAAGGTATGACATAAATTATGTATTTAAATCCATCTTTCTTCTCTCTTCCTGAATAGAGTAGTGAGAAGAAAGCAGATCTCCTTTCCTCTCCTGGGGCCTCATGCTTTTACTCTACGGGGGGGGGGGGGGTAAAGGTCAGGTCATTTATAGGTGCTTACAGTAAGCATATCTGTGCATGATGGGTCATGGATAACGTCACAGGCTGGTTACACCATTGTTTCAGGAATTTGAGGGGTGAGGTGCCTAGAAGACATGACGCAGGTCTTCAAATGCAGTGAGATGTATATGTGCACACTAACACATCAAAACACACAATACAGCCTCATCTGCATAACTTAACACAGACAATATGTGCAGTGTTGTTGATCACGTACAGCGTTTGAAATAGCAGTTAGTGGTCCTATTTCTATGAGCTCCCAAGTAGTGCTTCAGTCCTACATCAGTTTCTGCCTGTGTTCTCTCTTTCTACTAAGCTCACCTTCACATCTCACACTGGCTCTGCTGCTCACACAGCAATTAGCTCTGATAAATTAGACTGGTTACAACATATAAGAGCTCATGGACAAATTCACACTTTGTTTCAAGTAACTACCGGCAGCTCAGTGAACAGCCATCAGTTTTTATGTGTGTGAGTTCATCCATACTTCACACTGCACACCACAGGTTTAATGATTCGACAGCTGTACTGTATCTGACTGAGCATCTAACTGCGTATAGTTACTTATGGCCATCAAATACAGTGCTGTAACAGTCAATAGCGCATTACATGCTCCTGTCATTTGTTGACTAGAACGTAAAGGAAGCTTTATTGTTCAAACCCTCTTCCACTATATGTTGCTTCTGTTTCAGTCTGGCTAAAATTCAACCCACACTAACCATGGTGCAGCACTGCATCATATAATGCACATCACCTGGCATCCCTCGTATCAGACATGCCACGGCGTGGGAAGTCACAGAGCATTTCTGCACAATATGTAGCATATCAAGTGAATCTAGGGTACTGCCCTGGAGTCAACAGTCTTTTGTGTTTCTTAGCACATGATTCCTCATCTAAAGAGCCAATCTCTTTAGCTAGGGCTTGCCAGGAAATGTCTTTTTATATATACATTTTTTAATCTGGGACAGTTGGTCACAGAAGTGGAGATATTTTTATACCACACCACTACTGTGTGTTTCTCTTCACCCTTTGTGAGAGCCACAAGACTGCAGAAGAACACGCATTATCACTAGACAAGAGAGGTGCCAAAGATGCAGTAGTTGGGATTGACCAATTGAGCGAATGGCTCTAAATAAAAACTGCCTTTCTAGAGCACTGACCCATGCTGATGCTGGAAAATAGGACAGTGGCATACAGTACAGTGTTCTGCTGTTGGGCAGTGCTTCCACATTAACTGATGTGGGTCTTGATTATATTGCAGATAAAGCAGAAATAAAGTAGATGTGGGGACATTTTCAACTGACTTGTTCATGCATGCTTTAAGACTGGCTGGGGGGAACAGCTGGCTCTTGTAATAACTCTACAAGCCATGTTTACCATAGAAAAGCAATACACCACTGTACCACATCATACTCCAAAGTCTCAGGATTTCTCTCGGAGGTACACCCTTGGAACAGAACTAGGAGGCCAGTTATGATGCCATCTTTGTTTACTATTGGAGAAATCCACAAATGTTCAAATCAGAGGTTGAAAAAGCATTTTAATGTACTTCTGCATTACTGTTAGTCTTGTCTTCTTCTGTATGTAAGAAACCAGACCACAAAGGGCAGAATCGTATTCCAACCCCTGTCCTTACACATTTACATGTATTTCAATGCAACTAATTCAGAGTCTACACACTTGCATTACTCTACATAATCTGTAGTCGGATGTCAATATAAATGTATTAATACAAGCTGAATGACTAGAACTTCTGTAAAGCCAGGACTGTCAGAAAAATACGGTCCAAAAAACAGTCGAAAAGGATGGATGTGCATAGTCCCAACAGGTTATCAGACCACTGCAGGACCAGAGATGACACTGAGCTGGCTAGGGGAAAGAAGGGGCCATTTTCTTGGAGTGACAAATATCTGGAGGAGTACAAACAGAGAGCAGAGCCCCTGTTGGGAGAATGCCTGAGCTTTGTCTTTGTCACACTGTGTGACACAGACTCACAGCACCACTCCCTGAGGTGTGTGGTTATGTGTACATGTGCTTGAATTGTGTGCACATTTGTGTGTTTGTTTGTATGTCTATAGGTGTGCACGCGTGCACACACACACACACACACACACACACACATACATGTGAGAGATGAAACACCCCTACTCCATCTCAACTACTGTGCTTCTGGCGTCAGTGCTTGTGTTGAAAGAATCCAGGATAACAGCACTATTGAAAGCAAAGGAAGTGAAGAAGTCCGGGGCTGAAACTTGACTGGTCTCATATATGGGACAAATCAGCCAATAGCCAATACTGCATTACCAACACCTCATGTTGAGGAAGACTGAGTCAGGGTGAGCCAAGGACAGATACAACTGGGCCTTTTATGGCAGCGGCTGGTATGGGTAGTGACTTGACGGAGGGTGGAGGGAACGCTAGCTCCACAGTGCTTTGAGCCAGCAAGATTAATGTAGGCTCTCTGGAGCAAAGGCAACATCCAGAGCCTTAATAAGGTACAAACAATCGGTTCCACTCCACTGGCTTCCCAGGGAAAACTATTGTTGTGCTGCATTGTTTCTTAGTGAGACTCTTTAGAGACACAGGCCGACTGCAGCATACGACTGTCTCCATTACAGCCAGGGGAGAGCTCACTGTAGAACTGTGTTTGTCTGTGTCAGGGTGAAGGTTGGCTCTCACACGCCTCAAGCCCATGCCCCAACCCTGCCTCTTTCACTCTAAATCCAAACTCTTGTCAGTCCACTCACCTCAACTCCCTGCACTTTCAGCTTCATGTGATCCTCCCGTGTGGTCTTCCCATCTTTCCTCTTCTTCCAGCAGTAGCCATCCTTTCTGTACTTCACCTTCTTCCTATTGTATAATATCATCGACCCATTCTGCGGCCTGGATCCGTGGAGACAGGACATAGAGCGGGGGAGAGCAAAAGAGAAAAAGATGAGATGAGATGAGAAGAATTTTTAGGCAAAGCTACAGCACAGCTCTGGGACTCATTTTAGAGATGTACAAAGAGGCCCAACACGAGTCTGCGCCAGGCAGAAAATGCACAAGTGACTTAGATGACAAGACTTCTTTATGGTGTTTTTCACCATTGGTATGCACAGTTTGACAATGAACAAAGCACCCTTCAGCATACATTTCTCCCAATGAGAAACGTGTGTGCTGTGAGCAGCTAAACTGTCAGTCCTTCTCACAGAGTAACATGAAGGCCAGTGTTGCATGTGTGTGTGTGTGCGTGTGTGAGTTTGTGTGATGGGGGGTGGCGTTTTTTCCTTCCTTATCTTCCATTCATTCAACTTAAATGAGTTGTGGTGTTGAAAGTCCCTAAGGGGGAAGAGAAGATCCCCTCTCACACTCCATTCATAATTCATCCTCCCTCCACCAGACCACAGCCTGTAGGCTCATAATGATATAATGTAACTATTTGATGATTATCTGCCTCTCCACTTCGATTTGTAACAGAGGCATTTGGAGCTCACTGTTAACATTAACAGAGAGTGTTGCATAAAACAATTATCAATTACTTAACAATTAGTGAGCTATTGAACATGGTTTTGTCTGTGTGTATCTGTATTTGCGTGCGTTCATCTATCATCAGCATGAATTCATACATATGTCACGATGCACATTAGTTTCACATGCACTCTTGCTACTCCTCCAACACACATGCAACGCATTACGCAACAGCTGCTATTATCTGGAGCTCTCCCAAATGAGAACAGGTTTGCCTCGGTGTTTGGTGCCTCACAGTGAATGAGTGGGAAAGCTGTCTGCCCAAGCTGCTGAGGAGGCAGTGTAACTGTTGGGGGGGGCTGACTGGCTTAACCAGTCAGCTGGTGAGCCTTGTTAGCCTTGTGCTCACTGCTTACATGCATAGACACGACACACACACACAACACACACACAGACACAAATATATAACACTAGAAACAGAAAAAGATCCAAAAAGTCTCATCAAAGCAAAGAGCAAAAGCTGGGTTGATTTGTGTCTTGTGTAACAATATTCAAAATAGGAAAACCCAACAGTTGTTTTGTTGTTTATGTTCTTTTTCACCACAAAGTTTATTTATAACGCAACATGCATCATTTTGCAGAGCTGCCTTTGGGGGCCATGGCGCGTGTTTATCTTTGTATCATTCATCAATCATTTCCCCGGCCGGAATCTCAAGGGCCAGTGGAGAGAGAGGAGAGGGTGGAGGTGGGGTCCCTACAGTACCCCCTCTGTGGCCCCTGACAGCACCTTCTAATGAGAGACGCCACTCACACACTGATGTGCTCACTCCTTGCTCATCTCCCTTCTCCCCTTCCCTCTTCCCTTCCTCTCTCTTCTTGTTGTCAATCAACCCGAGCTGTGCACCAGGGAATGCCTTTGTCTCCTCCCTCACTTCAACTCCTCCTCTGCCTTCTCATTCCCTCTTGTTTCATCCGTCTCAAGATCCCTAACCTCCACTGTCCCACACCTCCCTCTCTCCTGCTATCTTCTCCTCACTCACTCACTGCCCTCTCTTCTTTCACACTCAGCATACTTTGCAGAAAGCAGCTATTAAACAGACATTTTTATTGGTCACTTTGAGAAGTGGAACTGCTCAATGGCTGTATGGAATATACACAAAGTATAAATCCTGTTCTAGTTTACAACAACTGTAATGTCACCAATTGTGGAGGTGTGATCATAAATGGCACTCATGAACTGAGAACTTTGCAAATTACTGCAATCACAGCGTGTAGGTCTACAGATTTGCATCCCAAATGTCACCTGAAGGACGTTCATTTGACATGCCTACATCAGCAATTGATGTCAATCAAACACCAGGATGGCCCTCTCTAACAGTGTGATCCTATTATTTGTTTCAGTATCATTCTGGGTTTTGTCCTTCAAAAGACACAAGGAGCGTGTGCTTCTTAAAATGTAGCCCCGCATGAGACAAAAAGATGGGCGCGGATGAGATAAGGCAGAAAATCAAATGACACAGGGCTATCTGATCTCCTCCAGAGCACTGGAAATTGGGGTGAGGCTTCGGTGTCAGGGGCTCTATGCCGTATTTATCAGCTCGGCTCAAAAACGTATTCGCTCAGCTATTTTTGAGGGACTGTTAGGTAGATGCTATTTTCAATTCAAGGCACTCTGGACCCAGAGGAGGGAGCCTAGGCACCCACTCTGGAGTAGGTCTGAGGCAGAGGCCAGTTTAAAATTCATGCTTTGGCAACTTAATGTTGCTCCTTTCCCTCCTGCTGTCTCCCTTTCTCCCACTCATCTCCTACCACTGTATACTTAGGCGGCTCAATTAATCTTATCAGAATTATACATATTTATACATGAGGGGAAAAATCTAACTGCTCTGTTATCAAAGAAGCATGACAGGAGGCGCTCTGTCTCAGATGCCTAAATGTGGCAGATTAATATGGAAATACAGGCCTCTGACAAAGTGCACACAAGTGCCACAGCTGCCTTTCTCCTCTTTGGAGTTTACAGCGATAATAAGCTTTACCCTCAGGGTGATGTTAGGCCTTGTCCAGTCCTTTAGGAATCATTCATTTACCCAGGTAATGGCATTCGCTCAATCAGATTTGTTCATTTGAAAAAGTCAGGGGAGTGTGGGGGGTTTATGAGGCTGGTGACGTGTTCAGCATGGATAACAAAGCCAAGCAGGGGAGCCTTGGCCCAGAGACAGGCAAAACACTGCTCACAGGCTCAGCTTCACTGTCCAAAGGCCTATAGGCACCAACAGAGAAAGGAGGAAAAAGCTAAAGCAGACAAACAGAGAGAGAGACAAATCTGTGTGAGTATGAGAGATTCTCCTGTTCCAAAAAGGATCAGTGAGGAAAATCCACCGCTCTGGTGAATCATCCTAAAATGTTATGAGAAAACATAGCGATGGAATTTTTTAAATGTTCTGACTTCACTTAACATTATATTTATGCAGAACACAAACAGGCTTAGTGTGTAAGTGCATACAAGTTTTTGGCAAATACGAACATTTCATAGAGCAGCAAAAAATTTATTATATACCCAATATATTACTCATAACACATGAAATAAGCTATTACTGTATTACTGGACTAAAAACTACTCAACTGTATCAAGTGTGCTCAAGGGTAAGACAAGCCTATAGCATTTTAATTGGCATTTCAGGTCATAATGGTACAGAATATGTGTTGCTGGACATATTCTTCTCAAAAGACTTACAGAGAATGAACTATTTTGTCTTGGTGAACCAGTGTAGCAGTAATAGCTGTGCTCTAGCCTCCCTCCTCACTCTGCCCTATTCCCCATGATGCACTGGGTTTGATTAATAACATACATGCTGTTTTTCTCCCCAGAAAGCTCAACTGGCAGTGCAGCCAGAAGGGGAGGAGAGGAGAGGAGAGGAGAGGAGAGGAGAGGAGAGGAGAGGAGAGGAGAGGAGAGGAGAGGAGAGGAGAGGAGAGAAGAGGAGAGCTGGGGGGCTTTGAAGATCGGAGGGTGAGCTGGTTTGGGCCTGAAGTGGCTCAGAAGGGAGGCGCCACCTGCTGTTCTCAATTACCCATCAGAGCCTTCAGACATCACAGCCTTTACCCCACTGTGTCAACAAACACATTCACACCTACTACTCATCCAAACACACACACACCTATTTTTTGTGTCACACACCAACCCTATTAAGTATAAATATAAGGCACAAATATGCCTGTGAGCACTCATGCACATGTACACATACCTGCCAAGTCTCTCGTAACCCTGCTGGTCCATGTAAGGATAACATTAATTGCAAGAACAGCGACAGAAAAAAAGCAACATACTAATGCTGGTCATTACTGGTTCTGTCAATCACAGGTAAAACATGGGTCACACGTGTTAAGACATGTGTGCTGACTCCTGAGAAAGACTGTTTTCAGGTGTAATGTAATTATACTTCAAGCAGGGGTGCTCTATTAAATGGCACATCATCTCTGAGCTGGGTGTGTGAGCATAAAGGTGCTAGCTGTGTGTTAGGAGCCCCTATGTGAACGCATCACAAGCAATTGATGACTCGCAGATAAGCCGCTCCCTTCAGCCCTGCCAAAGAATGCATCAGGAAGTGGGGCGTTCGCTAAAACTACTTTAAATGTAAATCTGCCATGGTTTCAGGATTGAGATTCATCATCTGCGCTGCTCTGAACCCCTCCAACTCCCTCGCTAGTGTTTGTATGTCGAGACGCCGCAGGTCGCCCTCCTCTTTGACTGCCAATGAGGCTTCAGCACCTGGTCACTGCGATGTCCACAGTTCTCACTACTCTAGTCCTGAGTGGCCTCAGTGCCTCAACACGAATGCTTAATTCTACAGGATAATTAAGGGAGTTAGGGGCATTGTGGTGAGTCAGTCAGCTGGAAGTTATGCAACATCTTTTAAATCATATTACAACAACGTTCTTTCTCTCTAACATGTTCATCTTTTTTTTTTCTTTCAAGTCTTGGTCATCTATAAAAGGAAACATTTAAGAAAAAAACAGGCACAGCAGTTGAAACAAATGTGATTGAGGTGAATCATGAGTTGAAGTTTTCCAAACATAGCATCACGTACTGATCTCCAAGGCTGTACAGATGGAGCACAATGTTTGTTTACGAAATGTGTTCAACTAAATAGTTGTGCCCCTGGAGTTGTAATTCAGGATAGCAAGACAGATCATGTGCCTCCTCTCTTTCTCTATCTATACTGCTAGTGATTGCCACAGAACTCAGGCCCCGGCCCACTGCCTTCCAGCACAAAACAGATGTTCCCCCCACACTTATCTCAATGAAAAAATCACAGACAATTTACAAAGAATATAAATTACAGTTGCAGCTACACATCAGTGTCTCTGTCCCTATAAGACCTTGTAAAGAGGATAAGGGTGAATTGGTGTGGGAGGGTGGGTGGATTGTTTGGGGACAACATAAGGCAGATGGAAGCAGTAGGGGAGGAGGGTGGTGTTGCTCTTATCTGGTCCACAGCAGCCCGGCAGAATGAGAGGGAGGCTGGTGACTGGCAGTGATGTTGTGCTGATAATGCTAAGCTGGTTTCATGCACATTTCAGGGAGGCTGCCCTCACTACTCATACTTAAAGTTCTCAGCTCCTGTCAGTGGATGAGGTTGGGACGTTATTTACAAATAGCCATGTCATACACTGGTATCACCGCTCCATTCTCTGTGTCAACACATACACACACAGCAGAGGAGGCTAATGTGCAGCTTTGATGTACAGCTTAGGTGACACGGAATTTGAATTTCAGTGCTTGTAAGGTTTTGGCTGTCAAGACATTTCTTTTTCATTTGAAATATACACTGTCCTCGTATCGGTGTGCGCATATAATATGTTTAAGTGGGTTGAAATGCTGATGACTTTCAACTGCATGCTCAAAAGACTTCATATTTGTGCTGAATGCTATTTTCACCCTTTAGCCGGCATGCATGCGCATTACTAAGAAACGGCGACTACAGATACATGATTCATACCTCACATGCACTTCGCTAATCTTCACAAATCATCCCTGGTGTGTCTCAGTGTGTCGTAAATAAAGGTGCCATCAGAATGAAGCTTTTCGATAGCCTGGCACCTGCTGACAACTACATGCTGTGTACATTGTGCATGTGTAGACTTAAGTCCTGTAGCACTGCCTTATTATGACACTTTGTAAAGAGCTGCTTTTGTATTTTCAATAATGCATGGGCCACAGGGAAATGAATGCAGCCTTATTTTATATCATGGGGTGAAGTTGCTGTTTTAGCTGCTTACATTCTCCCGTGGTAAGAAAATACTAATGCAATTAAATGTAAGTGGAACTAGACTGCAGCACAAAAAGGTCAAGTTTATATTATTAGTAACAACAACCTTGCTTTCTTTTTAACACAAGAAGCAGCCACCAAGTTAACGATCTGGTCATGTACTGTTAAGGGCCTAATTCATAGCAGTGGATCAAAGATTGTTATTTCTCTGTACTAGTTTCTTACAGATGCTTCATTCAAGTAACATGGACCCGAGTCGCTCACAGTCTTAACAATGTAAAAGCCAGTATTAGAAAAAAGAAGAATACAAATAAAAGACAGATGATTTAAACCGGGATTTTAACACTAGAGCACAAAATGTTAACTTTAAACTTTCTCTCTGGCTGCTTTATTTGAATGTGCACATTATTATTATTCTTCAAAGTACAGATTTGACACTTTTTTTAAACTTTAAACCACCCTAGGTGGTAATGGGAACGACAAGAGGACCTTATAGAGGACAGAGACAGGTTGGGGCAAGGACAGACTCTCGCCCTCATCACGCCTCACGCCAGACCAAGCTTATGGATCACCTGTACATGGCCCTCCTTGTCTCTCTTCTAGAGCAGTGCCACAACAGTGCCACTAACCTTCCCCTATTGATCCCTCAGTGACAGAGCACAGCTGAGGCCAACTATTGAACCACTTATGATTAATTCACAAATCCTGCCTTGTCCACAAAAAAGGTAAAAGAACAAAGCACAAGCAGTAGGAACAACTGAGAAGAGAAATGTTTAAAGAGCTATTGAGGTCAAACAAAAACTCAACTTTCTGAAGTGTGATAGAACTGTGGAGTTAAAAGTGCTACTTTACAAGCTTACCAAGCTATAAAGCACATCTCAGAGTATTTTCTGTCACAAAATATCATCAGCACAGTGATGGAGTTTGGTGGCGTGGGGTTGAAAAGAGGGAGTGAGGAAAAAAGGGAGAGAGACAAACAGGGAAATAGAGAGAAAGAAAAGAAGAAGCCATTCTTCCTTTCCTTTCTCCTATTCCTTGGTTCTATTTTAGTCGTGAGGATAGACCAGTGAGTGCGAGAGGTTGAAATTGAGCTGTAACTCTATCTGGGTGCTGGAGCGAATCAGAAAGTCTATCTCACCTTTCACCTGGGAATCACAGCTTTCTCTGTGCCCTGTCTGGTCACCATACCAACCACAGCCAGGCATCATGGGATTAATTGGAGCCCAGGGCTCAGCAGAAGCTCAGGCACAGATAGAGAGTGAAGGGGAGAAGGACGAACATCAGCCATGGTCAAGTGATGGTGGTCATGCAGATCGAATTGAATCTCAGGCATTGCTTGCATTGCAGTGCTGATACAGTCTTGAGGTAACACTAAACATATTGGAGACCAAACCACCTCCGCAGTAATGCTTGGATTGGATTCCAGGATGAAGTTCACGGTATAGCGCTGGCTTTCTTCTCTGATCCCTGTGTTTGGTGTGGGGATTTTACACAAACACTGACACACTGTGATTCGCCTCCGCAAACACAACCAGTGCCAGAACGTTGAGTATACAGAACATCAACAGGGGAACCTACTGTGTCATGTACGGACTTGATGTGAGATAAAAGGAAAAATGCAGAGCCATGCTTCCCAACAAGTGGATTTTAAATTCTATTTTTACATGTTTTTTCAACATCTAACCGACAACTACTGTTGATTAATGAGCACGAGAGCATTAATGTCCACAAAAGAAACAAACAACATAAAGATAATTTGAAGTTATTTGCTTGAAAAAACAAAGGCAGAAGCTAAAATCTTAGAGCCAGAACAAAAATAACTTAATAGTGTATATCACTGAAAGAGACTGAAAAGTGGCATTTCTTTTCCGCAACAGCTAAATTAAATAAGAAAACATGCTGGTTGCTACAATTAAAAAGTTGAACACACTATTTCTCTATACTCTGCAGACAGTTAAGATGTTGACAACTAACTATGAATCGGTTGCACTTACTATAGCAAAAGATTCCTAATACACAGATAATCATGTTTCTGCATGGGTATGGTGAATTCTGCTGAACACTGCTGAACATGAAGCTCAGCTGTTTCTGAATCTGATAGTATTTGTTATAGAAGTACAGATACATAAATAGAGCGTCTGGCTTAAACAGGTTTATCAAGTTTGTAAATTGAAACAAAGGGAATATAAAATTTAAATGACTTAAATTATGGTAATCTACTCTGTTGTGTTTTTTTTTATAATCCTTTATTAAGCCTGACACTTTATTTTTCATCATGCACACTAGGAATTCACTCATTCATAGCAGAATGGAGGCAAACAGGAGAGAAAAAGGTGTTCTGCGAGAATAACTGATAGCAGTGCTGAGTCTGAGAGGTTGTGGGTAGCGTATGATGTTATGAGTGAAAGCGTTTGTCAAGTGGTCCCAAAGGCCCGGACGCTTTCTTGTACTCTATTTCTGTGGGTATGTTTGTATATGATGACCCTTGACCTTGGCACCTCGGCACATGTCTGGGATCACTCCACTGTGTTTCTGATGCATCAACAGGAGCCAGGACCTCGGAGGCATACAAACACACACAGCATGACTAAGTGAAGCAGAGGGTAAGTCACTCTCCTTCGCCTGGTTATATACACCAACACTGATAGACATTACCCAGACAATGACGATGATAGACTGTGTGTGTGCCACAATGTTTATCTGCACTCGTCCAGCTTCAGACTCCCACAGCCATCTACATGCGCATATTCACACACACATCTGAATACACTCATAAAGTAGTCAGCAAGGCACACCTCTAATCACAGCCACCTCTGCCTTCTCATTTTCCAAGTTCACTGGCCCATGGAGCTCCCACACACTAAATCACATCAACACTCTCTGCTCCATAAATGATCCACACACAAATGTTCTCTTTCTTTTCTTTGCATCCTCCTTTTTCTTTCTTTAAAACAAACACTGGCGCACAGTCATAAATACTGTACATTGACAGAGATACATTCTAGCGTGGCTAGATAGTGATAGTGGACATGGCATAATACCCACACCGCTTGAGGTGGACTAAACACAGTTGCAATGAGCATCTAGCCATGCCTTCCAGAGATGGAAGAGGTGTTACCCACCTATTCCAAAACTGTAAAATGTTTATCCTCAGTCTGGCACAGACCATGACTTTTACACACTTCCTGCAGCAGCATTTCCAAACTATAGCACCACGCAGACCTGTCACACCGGTCTAGCTGATTGACTATTTCCCCCATATTTGACACACCAGTGGCTCTGCTCATCAGTCAGCTCAGCAAGTAGGCAGTGAGAACTGAGGAGAGTCAAGGTAACAGCCACGGCAACTCAGAGTATGCCTCTGACTCTACACTGCATATAGGGCCTAGCAAAGACAGATGCACTTTAGAATGAACTCTATGTTTTATTCACCGATGTGGAACAGTATGTATAGTTACCTGTACTAGGTTACAACTTGTCATTCATCTTTCTTTAAAATTTCCTATTCTGCAGAGATTCTTTAACACATGATGTATAGCATAAAGAGAAAGAGAGCTGAGAGAGAACCACTGCGGTCACCCTGAGACCACTTTGAATGTGTGAAGAATGTTATACAGGTCTAAAACATGGCACACATGCTTCAAGATAGGCCCAGTGCCAATCTCTGCTGTGCAGGTACTTTAGAGAAATATCTATGTACATTACTGCTTACTGCTACTTACTCCTCTGTGAGCTTTTGCTCCTGCTAGAGCTCCACTGTACTGCTCTGCAAAATTCTTGGAGGACAATGAGACATTGATCTGGTCAGTGTTGGCACTGTGATGAACTACTTCTGGAAGCAATCATGCAAATTTACATCATCCCTTGACATTTAGCCTCACACTCAACACACTATCAGCGTTGGGTGTCTTGTCTGCGTTGAGTTTTTGAGTGTGCCTATATGCATGTGCGTGTGTGTGTGCACGTGAAATTAAGTACCTTCCCCTGACATTTAGCCTTGCTGTCCACATGATGCTCTGCAGAAAGAGGCAACGTGAGAATTGAATTCTACAAGATGTTACTTTTGTACGTGTTTTTATATATCTATGTGTGTCTGTTTTTGTGTCAGAAGTGGAATACAGTTATTAAGGGGGGAGGCCTGCCACTCATGTGTCTCCAGAGGGTGAGGAGACTAGACACCATATAGGAGGAAAGAAGAAGGGAAAGGCAGACTAAGGGGAGAAACGGTGAGAAACACAACTAATGAAGGAGAGGAAGGGAGTGGTGAAAGTGTCAAGGCACCCATTGTATTTCTGGGCAAGAGCAGTAAAGACAAGCTACTGGCCTCTGCAACTTTAAGATTGCCATTAAACTCTCGCCTTACCTGTGTTTATGGTTGGCTTTGTGTGTCAGAGGAGAAGGGGATCGTAAAGCTTGGGTTTGTCTGTCTGCCATCGATTTATTTCCTTCGTTAGGGTGATGACACTGTCTGCTTATGATGTCCTAGCACAGACTGTAATTACAGAGCACTTCTGTCTTTATTGATGTCACTTTGTTAGTTTAATTACGCTATATTGGGTTTTAGAGTCACGGCAAGAGCAAAGCTATGATGTAGGGCAAAAATCATCAATGGAACATCCTCTTTTGAAGATGTCGGGGGCAGAGAGCTGGGAGATAATTATTTCATAGACAGACATCTAAAATAGATCCTGTGCATTTCAACATCTACAAAGGCAAAGAGAAGGTAATCTGAAATTTAATGACTATTCCATCTGTGTTATGACTAAAGTCAGAGGGAGGAGGCTGTGAATGTGATGAGGGCCTCAATGGAAATGAAACACCTGGGTTCAACCTTGACAGCGACTGTTTACGCGCCCAGTCCCCAGGTGCTGGGGTTGACCAAGAGTCATGCTGTGTGAGAACCACTGGTGTGTGTGTGTGTGAGAGCACAAGTGTGTGTATATACAGTGTATATATGATGGGATGCCACCCAGGGGAAAGCAGTGCCATATGAAGGTGACCCTTGAGTGCAGGAGGATGGGGAGGGGAGGCCACCTGCTTCCTAGCTGTGGCGAAATGAGGGTGACAGCCATCCACCTGTCTGAGAACGCTCTCATTCCAGACCCCATCTGCCCACCCCCTTTGGGATATCTCCTCCCCAGGGGACTCTGTGACCCTCACTGTTGTCCACTTGACCAAGCCTCCTGCGCACTGTCCCTACAGCCAGCTGAAAGTGCCACAACTCACCTCTGACCAGAGGTCATTCTAGGGTACTGTAATATAGTAAAATACATAGAGAGCTCTGCAGCAGACGTATGCTGTTTTATTCAGTTTTTCCTTTTCTGTTTAAAAGTGATACAGGTCCCTTTATATGTGAGACTATTCTATGAGTCTCCTAGCTTTGCTAGTTCATCACAGGTAGCCAACAGAGAAGGCCTTCATTTGCTCCATGTTTTCTCCTCTCTGATGTTCTCTAAACTGAAAGCTCATCATGTTGTTCTGTAGCACAGATAATCACTGGCCAACAACAGAGCAATTTGGCAACTCAAACAATGGTCACATATAGTACACTGTCTATTTGTCACTTCTTTCTCTCTCTCTCTCCTTCTGTGCATGCAGCTGTCTGTGTTTTTTGCCATTTTACCATGGAACACACACACAGAGTTACATTTTCTTGCCAACCAATCCACCCTGTGGATAGATCTCTTTATTTGAGTCTGTCTGTCTGACTGCAGTGAGAGCCATCCCTGTCTCCCGTGGCTCCTGACCTGTGGCCTGGACCTAGGGCTGTGTTTGCTCTCCCTCTGTGGGCTTCAACCACATAACTGAGAAGGGTCTTTGAGGAAAAGACCCACCAGACTTCTGACATGTCTTCTGATCTCCCACAGTCCTCCGGGGTTGACAGGCATACTGTACTCTGCACCTCTGCAGAGGAAATCTTGCTCTGCTACAGATGAGTGGCAAAATAAACTGACACTGAGACAGGCAGAGAGTGTGATGGAGAGATAGATGGAAAGAGCAAAGAAGAAGGGGATTTGAGTGGAGGGTGCACTGTAGAGACAGTGAACACTTAAGAAAAAAGAAACTGTGTCTTTCTGTAAGGAAAATACTGACTTGCCAGAAAATAGTGTGCCACAGTAAGGCAAATCTAATTTAGGGAAGCTTGAAAAGCTTTGTAATTAAGGCAAGTTGGGGCTTGGAGTAGCATCTAGGAACTGGATTTCTCCCTTGTCAGGCTCAGGCTAGGTTGCCTGTTGATTTGCAGTGTATTGGTATTATCCTGACTGCTTCCCTGGAATAAGACACAATGATATCACTACCTATTCATGACAGACGTCACAAGGAGAACCTGATTAACTGCTCCGGTGCTCCTGTAGTTGAGTGTGTGTGGGGGTCCTTTCTAGTAAAAGCTTTATCCCAGTCATAAAAAGTTGAAGTTGGGAAAGATATGAGAGGGCCCCACAAGATAGAGCCAAGACGCTAAGATCAGCCAGAGAAAGTGCATTGAAAAAGGGACGTGAATGATTAAAGAGAGGACAAGACGAGGTAAGATGCAGTGTAAGTGGAACACGAAAGCGGAGGAAAGAAGATTGTTGCTGTAATAAGTAAAAGAAAAGGTCAGAGTTGGTAGAATAAATGAAGATGGGTTTTTAAAATGTTGTGAAGTGACAGTTAGGTAAAGGTAGAAGAGTGTAGTAATGAATGAGGTGCTTCAGAAGGTGTAGCAAGCAGCAGGGAGCATGAAAAAAAGGCACCCACACACAACCCACCACTCCTCTAGACTGTGATTTTATGCCTAAAGTGAAAATGCATCAATGAGGCTGATTCTGGCCTTTAAACATGGCAAGGCGCAGGTCTCATTGATAGACACACACACACACACACACAGTTACATTTTCACTGTAGAGGCATGTACTCACATGCACTAACACAATTACACAAGCACACAGAACAGAAGACTCATACAAGATCATATCTGTGGATGACAGCAACCTGATTCATGTGGAGCAACTCAAAACCCAATTGACCGAGACACTTTTCTGGGGATTCCTACAACCACCACTGTTATCTGCCCTCCTCTACTCTGTAAAACATCAGTCTGGAGAACTGAACAGTCTTCCCCTCCCTAGCTGTCATTACATGGGCAAAATACTCATTCATATCACAGATGATTTTCGTTTTAGACAGGAATGAGCAGTCTGACCAAGCCTCATTAGGAAAACTAAAGCAGCAGCGAATGGTGAATCTGCAACAGATGCTGGTATTGTGTGTGAGTTTTTTGTTGCAGCTCAATCCATCTATTACCATACATCTGCAGATCTACACTTGTGATTAAAAAAAGATAAACAAACTACTCATAAATCTTTGCTTATCACAAGAAGCTAAACTGTTTCCCACAACAATAGCATTAGTGTGCGCTTTAGCCAAAGGCAAGAGACAGTAATAGATAGTAATAAGGTTTACTACAGGAAGGCAGGATGCACAGACAGGGAAAGGCCCACTGATAGACAGAGATTAAAAAATGGATAGAAAAAGGGAGAATGTGTAAATAAAGAGCAGTGAGAGAGAGTCTGAACAGGAGAAAAGGGGTGGAGAGAGAGTGAAAAGAGGAGGGCAACAACAAGGAGAGGGAAGGTTGGCCTCATTACTATTAGACCTTCTCTCTCCCTCCAGGCTCAGGTGACCCCAGCTCTCCAGCCCTCTCCCTTGCACACCACTAATCATTTGGTTTTAATCACCGGGATATTCTCCCCCTTTGCCCCTTCCCACCTCTCCTCCCCTCACTTCATGCCCTACTGTGCGCCCTAGCCTTTGCCAAGGTCCAGCTAATTTTATTCTAATTGGGTGTAGCCTGGGCTAAGACTGATCTGCTTCATTGTCCTCCTCCATCCGTCTATCTTGTCTCTGTGCCTCTCCCCCTCCTTTCTGTTCTTCCTCTGTCTGTCTTCTTCTCTCTTGTGGCTTTCACAGCTTGATGTCTGTGCTTGTTTCTTCATCTCCTTACAGTCTCCTCTCTATGCCTCATCTCTCTTTCACCTCAAATTTTTCTTTTTACCCATATGCTGCCGTGGATGCTCCCTCCCTCTGTCTGTCTTTCATGCCATTCATTGACATCACAGTTGTGCGAGCATTTTTCCAATTTCTGTTCTCCCTCTCCAGTTGACCTTACATTCCACCAGACAAAACAAATTGCCTTGATGTTGTCTGCCAACAAAAAGCTTCGTGTGACTGCCTTGATCCGCACACAGTGGCATGAAAAAGAAATGTGAGTCTGTTTAATTAGGTAAAGCTGATGGCTGTAGTCTGACATTCTCCCTTTTTTATGTAGAAATGAGAAGACATGGACTGTGCGTCAAATGACAGTGAAAAAAATTAGTGCGCCGTATGAAGAACAAAGGGCAATAAGATGCCCGCTGGCCAAAAAGCACAGAGAATCAGAATGAAACAGACAGTCCAGGGAACTAGCTGTCTTTTTCATTGGCTTATGCAACACAGCAGACTTTGTTAAATTAAAACGAAGAAAACATAACCTTGCTAATATTTTATGTGTCCTATTTTACCTTTTGTGATACATGTGAATATTCCACAGGTTAAATTTGCTTTTTAATAAAACTACGGCATTTATGACACCAGGGAGGACACAGGTTTCGGTGCACAAATGTCTGAGAAATGATTTCTGCTTTGTTTTGAGAAATGATTTTAGTCATATTCTTTAACACATAATCTAAATATTCTAAAAAGGAAGTTTTCTTTCTAAGTAGCCACACATGAAATACAATGTTTATAGCTGCTATAGCTATTTGGCCTGTTGATAAAGCTCAGAACGCTGAAGATGAATCCCACTACTGTATGGCGGCTCACTTTACCTTTCACAGCAAGCAAAAAAGAAGTAAGGCAGATGGAAATCCTGCATTACAATCACAAGCTACAAATCCTCTACTTTTCTTTTCTCCTCCAGATCAACAGCTCCAATAAATTTTCATTACACCTGTGTGAAGCGCTTCAAATAGAGCCACAGAAGCAGAAACTAATTACTTTCTAATTTATTGACTAATGGCCACAGCCCTGGGAGACAGCTGCAATTGTTCTAACAGTCCTGCTGCTCCGACTGCACTCAGGTCCACTTTAGATTCATAACCAAAATAATTTATCATTACAAGCACATTAAATTAAACCGTATAGACCATAACAGTTGTAATTTATATCATTTTGTTGTTAGGGATGCTTTTCCCTCCCCTGTCTTGAAAGCATGCAATCTTTGCGATAGGATTTGTTTCCAGTCAGTTGTTGTGTGTGGCAGGTTCACTTTGTTCTTCAAAGGATTCTTTGTTTTGTGCCTCATTCACCATTTACTAGAGCTTAAAGTAGAAAGGAAAAGAAAAGAATGCGTGGTTGTTTTTGAATTCAGAAAAGCCTGAGCAGCAGTTTATGCGTCACAAATAACCAAAAAATGATTGCAAAGTCAGAATATTGTCATTGTCTGCATGTTACATGTTTAAGGCATGATCAAATCATGAATATAGGCAAGATGGCTCTGCACTGACTTAGGGTAAAACTTAGGGTTTTTATCATTATTTAGGTCCCAGCATCCTTTTGTGAACCAGGAAAGCTCTGTGCTGATAATGTATTAATTTTCTGCAATTACCTTTATCCCATAATGCATTTCTTTTTTGATGGGAACAGTGCCTTCCAGGATGTCAATGTCCCTATCAACGAGACACAAATGGCCTCCCAGTGGTTTGAACAGCATGATAACAACATTAGCCATGTGTCAAGGCTTTCTTAATCACTACAGAGGATGTCATTTGTGCATTGATGGGGTATTATGAAGCAAAGTATGAGATGGCATTTTCCACTTGTGTCATTAAGATGGAAGGCCCATATGATCAGGCAAATTCATTATGTAAGCAGTGATTAGCATTGACCTTGCCCTCTGTGAGGCAAGTGCTCTGAAACAATGCCAGCAAAAGCATGTCATGTCTACAGACCCACTATTTATCCAGTATATGCTATATAATACAGCAGAATGTGTGTATTGAAAAACCACATTCTTTATATGTATTTCTCGTTGAAGACATTGTGGGTGGAGTTTAAACAATAAACACAGTCATCATAATACACCCAGACAACACAATGGAATCACCTGTTACTTCATGCTGGTGTTTCTGTATTCTTCCTTTTTTGTAAAAGAAAAAATATCCTCCAGGTTTAGGAGTTCAGCCAGATTTCAGCAGAAAGACCATCATATCTATGAGAGGACTTCCAACCTCCCACAGCAATCACAACCGATCCAATAGTGTATCTTGATAGAACCAACATTGTATTGTGTTGTGTTACTAGAAGCTTAGATGACGGCAGTGTTGCCCTGAGGGAGGGTCTGAACAATAGCAGTGTGTCTCTGTGGAAGGAAACCTCCATTCACACCTCACAAATTTCTATCAATTTCTCAACCTTTAAAAGCCACAAACACAGCAGCATTGCAAAGATGATAAAAATCCACTGTTGTCATTTGTAACAACAATGTACATACAACATGTTGGTGACTTGAGTTACGTGTGCTCATTCACTGTGTACCCTTGTTAAAACCTGACATTTGTCTGGAAAGTTTACAAAATAGGTCTTAACAGGATGATGCCCTGGCTATAAATCTTCATTGATGGCTTCTCTAAAAAAGAACAACACACAGAGGCGGAGGCAACATATTACTGGATCACCAATGAGAATGATAAATGTAAGTTCTAAAGTTTGTACCTCAAAGAGACATGGAGCCAGATCATGCGCACAAATATAGACAAACATAAACTGAAAAACAAATATGCCACTCTCCATCCTCCCTTTCTCAAACTCTTTCTCTGTCTTCCTCTTCAGGTATTCAAGCTTTCACAGGCTGATCAATAGAATACAGCAGGCAACAAACACAGAGAACAGGGGGTGGGGGTGGTGGTGGGGTCTCCTGGGAGTGACAATAAGGACACTGAGTATAAAACAGAGACTGGAGACACGCAAACGGAGACACACACAAACACATACACACAACATGTCCTATATTTCCCAGCCAAGCAGTGACGTCAGTCTCCTGTTTAAGACACAGCCCACCTAATGGAGTATAGCCAAGGCGTTATATGTGTGTGTGTGTGTGTGTAAGTTTGTGAAATAATGTTGGACTGAGAGAGTTTACCCGCTACAGCAGAGGCAAGAGAAGGACACACCACCACAGAACACACACAATGTCAAGCACGACAGCCATTAAATCAACAGCAATCTCTCTGCTCCTAACAATTCAGACAGGGAAAGTGCTCATACATGCATGTACCTGTACATACACAATACTGACAAATACCACTATCCAATACAGTGCAGCATTATTAGGTTACTTTAAAAGTGTGGAAAAAATTGTGGGAGGAAATGAATGACATTCCAACAGTACACCCTCTCCAAACCTGAGCAAAATGTGTTAGCAGTGGGAGTATAAAATCTCTGAATGAGAGGTTTTTGGCATTGGAGATATGGAGAGAAATCAATTTCAGGGCCAAGTATGGTGCCAAGGACGTCCAGAAGGGCATAGCTCTGTTGATCTGTTCATATCAATTTGCTTCTTCCTGCAGATGGAGAATGCCACAGTGTGCAGCGCGGCATCTTTAAGGAATATCGCCCTGATAACGGTGCCATAAAACACATCATTTTACAGTCAAACTATCTCTGTCTCAAATGCACTTGGAGCAGAAGCCATTTTCAAGCAACATAAAGTTTAACATGACGCTACATCTGCCCAGCCGCTAGCTTCCACACTACATGGGACTGGGCGATTTAATTAGGGGACTTTGGATAGCTTTGAGAAGCTCTGCAGTGAGCCCCACCCTCTCAATCCAGACATGATTCCTTCTCAACCTGTGGCCATCTCTGGAAGAGCAGAGTGCAGTATAGTATCCAGTATGCATTCTGACCATAGTTGGAAAGTTTCATTCAATTCAAGAATTTCACAACAAATTCATTATTAAAAACTACAGTTCACACAATCGTGACATGAAGTCTTTGCATGATGTGATCATACAGATGAGCGGCTAGTTAGCATCAGTTTTTCAACTTCTATTTCTAAATGCTACAAAATATAAAGATTTAGACCATTTTACCCTGCATGATTGTGTGACAATATTAAACATCATGAATATTTTAGATGTAGTACTCATGGCCCATAACAATGTTGTTATTATAACAGAATATTGCTGGTGGATGCAAAATATATTAATATTGAGGTATTTGTGACCATCCAACTATCTTGTCTGTGCAGAACATAGCCTTTAATCCATCTTAAACAAAAATTTTCTACATGAATACATATTGAAAATAAAGCCATTCAAAGGCTAGAGCAATCTTGCAGAAAGGCATAGAAAACAGCTTGAAAATAAAGCAGAGATCTCGACGAGCTGCTCTGGCAGTCATTAGTCGACTGAAAAGTGACTTTCCCCCAGCTGAGATAACTTTCTGAGCAATAACGTCTCCCTTGAAAACTCATAAAGAAAATCTCTTTCAAACTTTCCCTTGATTTCTAATGATGTCTCCCCCCGCTGAGACTTTCAACCACCTCAGTGATAAGCAACCAGATCACTAATGCACCCTAATTCAGATAGTATAGATTACAGATTGTCAAGGGAAAAGTTAGGGTTGTGCCTTGACCAACTCAAAGCAGCTCCCAGTATTTAATGGATCAATGGTGATGCAGGATGAGAATTGTGAGGGTTCCTAACACTTACTATAGTGAATTACCATGCACAACTGGAATCACTGTGCTCTGTAGACCCTTACTAATAGCCAAACGATCTATGCACAGCCTAAAAGGAAAACCTGTCAGGCTAAGTAAATACTACTTTATAACCATCCATCCATACATCCATTATACTAACCGCTTTTCCTGTCAAGGTTCGCGGGGGTGCTGGAGCCAATCCACTGGAGAGGCACAGTACACCTGGACAGGTCACTTTATAACCATACACATTTTAAAAACCACAGATTCAGAATCACTTGTAGGTGATCCTCAAATGCCAGAAGAAGAGTGGTCAGTTGTGGCTTTGTTGGGATGCTCCACACCCTCCATAGGTTAATGGCAATCCAGATAAACATTTTGTGTGGTTGGGTTGTGGGTGAGATGGAATTGGCCAGATGGAGACACACAAGGGCAAAAGTTCAATTAAAATGTTGAGAGAATCAATTTGTTTGCCTTAATTACTTTCTTAATTTGTTAAAGCGTTTACTTAGAAAAATCCTGTGTCACATTTTCTGCAGTGATAATGGAGCTACAGAGAGAGAGGGGCGGTTAGTTGGGTTGAGTGCCGTTTAAATGGCTCACCCTCTGATACTAAATACAACGCTCAGTGTGCTTGTTCGCCTGTTCCCGAGTCTCTTTTGCGGGTGTGTTGGTAATGAGGCCCTCCTGTAGTGCTGCACTCCACTCCTCTGTTGGTACAGAAAAGCGCACCTCTGCCATGTTCTGACATTCTGACAGATAGGAGCTGCAGAAAGCATATGGCCAACGTGGCAATGCCTCAGACGCCCTCCAAACTGTCACAAGGCTCAGGCATAATGAGCGTTAGAGAGATGAGCCTAAGTTCTACACATAGGAGACATTAGTCATCACATTTTCCTCATCTGCCACAGATCAGCTGGAATAAAGAGAAAAAAACCCTTTTACCTTAGAGTCAAGAGATCCCACAAATTTATGACTTTACAGAAGAAAGCCATGTAGTTTTGCATGGCAGGAAGTGTCTGAGTGAGTGCATATTTAGGATGCAAGAAATTGCTTTTATGAAACAATATGAGTTCTTGCAGATGCATAGAACAATTAAAATTTGCTAGCTCACTGGTTTAGTGGCTGGGCTCAATTTTACAAGAATCACAACATGTAGTGAAGAGGCAAGAGGACATGGTGGAAACAGAGAGGGATTTCACTGACCGAGGCAGGAGTGAGAGATGTCAACTGTCAACTGTCAATGCCATTAGTGTCCAGAAGCTGAACTCCACAGCAACTAGACGTGATTTTAGATAAGCCACACATCCAGCAATGCCCTCAACATGGCCTCCCTCTGGCCCAGTGTCCTTGCCTCTATCTGTCTGGTCTGCTACCATGACCGTCTAGACACCTCCCAGCACGTGATCCCTCACCCCAACCAACTCAAGCTCTTTTAAGCTCTTCTGTGTTCTCTCCACTGAGTATTGTGCCATAACACTAGCTGGCTGGAGGGCTATAAAGTGCTACTGAAATGGATAGAACCATGCAGGGCAGTTCCCTCTCCTGCAGTCTCATTCAAGTCTTTCACTGGATGGCTTAGAAAATGCTGCTCATTTCAATCCCCCTGTGGGAGCAACTGAAATGATCACGATCCAAGGTTTATCTAAAACTTATCAGACAGCCTCGAGAGTTGATTTTAAGTATGAACAATTGTAATGAGGCGGCTTTTGCCAATCAAGTCTATGATGTAGACACCTCAGAAAACAAAAATAACAACTGAAGATACTTACACCACTTTTTTTGTGTGCACAGAGGCACAATGAATGAGAACAATGAGCCAGCCAAGAAGCAATTACAGAGTGCATGGCTTTGGGTACAGTCTGATTCACTGGTGGTAGTGAAACCACCTGTAGCTCAGACTTTCAGTTAAAATACTGAAACCATGAAACAGACAGACACCTTACATTCATACTAGCCATAATGCAAAATCTAACCATGACCTGCTGCAGTAGAAGGCAGAGGTTACAATGCATCAACGTCATTTTCCCATGCACAAAGCTAGAGCCTCACACCGATGACTGATTTTTATTAAATTACATGGATTAAATCAGAGATCCTTAATTAGGCCCCAATAAAAGCGTCTTGTGGTTTTTGAAACCTCTGAGCATGCCATGATTGGATAAAAATGTGAAAACATACTAAATGAAATTGGTTTACCGCTGAGTGTGCGCCCCATGACTCTTGAGTGGAGCAGCAAAGCAGGGGGAAATAAAATGAGGAGAAATAAGTAAGAGAGAGAGAGAGGGACACAGATGCAGGGAAAGAGCAACGGGAGTCTGGGGGAAAGTCACACTTCTTTGCTTCAGAAAAGCTCTTAAATTTCATGTGTGACCTAAGGGAGAGAGCTCTGAAGAGTCAACCTAAGATGCCATGATACAGAATGTGACTGTTTCGAAGCAGTGAGCTAATACAGTCTGCCAGAAGCCACACTGAGGAGTGTTACAGGCATGACACAAGGCTCCTGGAGACAGGCCAATCCTTGCATGCAAATACATGTGCATACAGAACACAAACCTTCCCATACACACTTATAAACATTCAAGCACACACATCTGGGACTTGATTCTCTCTAAAAACTGGAGCGTGATGCCTCCCCGCTCCTCTGGACCCTTGCATCTCTGTGTGTCAGGACGGCCAAAAGCTTTTAAGTGCTTTAAACTCATAATAACCCTAATGCTTAGTCTTCCCCTGTGAGCTCTGTGTTTGTCAGTAAGAAAATGAAATGCAATTGAAATAGATGCAAAGATAGAGGCTGTTCAGATATTTTGGGGGTTGCTGGGGATTTGACGTCTGTAAAAGCAATAAGAAGGGAACAGAGAGTAAACAGGCTCCCAGGACGTGTTATGCTGTGACACGGAAAGTTGGAGAGCAGCAAGTGCTACTGTGAACACATAGGAGCACAACACACACTGGGCTCCTTATTTTGCCCTGTTCTCTTCTTGCACATTAGCTTATTATGTTGTTGGTGATGTTTCTATTTTTGAGAACATGGGGACTGAAAAAAAATGTAGATCCACTTCCACAATGCATAACAGCACACAAACAAAAACAGCCCCCAACCACCTTCCTACTCGCCACTAATCATCTCATGCCCTAATTGTGGGTGCAGAGACCCCAGAATCACTTCCTTGGGGAAAAGAGAGAAAGCATAAGAGAGCAGAGGCGGTGGCTAAAAACAGACCACACTGCATTCACTTCAATGTGATTTTGTCTGCCAGAAGACACCACAATGGTAGGTGGTACTCTCTCTCTCCATTACATTTCACTTTTATCTCACTTACCCTTTCCCTTTCCATCTTCCTGTCATTTCTAGCTCTCTTTTCTCTTGCTCTCCTCTTTCTACTGTAAACTGCCTAAGGTGATTATAGATTGTGATGGTGGTGGGTGGGGAAGGCGAATCCCTTTCTTTGTTTCCACAAAATGTGTTTAATATACTATTACGCCACACATTTGAGAAACTCTGTGAAATTGTGTTAGGGTAAAAAAAACAGACAAAACTGGGTTCAATAAGGTGGTCTCCAATGAAGACAGAGAAAGCGAACAGGTGGCTTAGTAGCTACTGGTGGCCTACACTGGTGGTGGTTAAAGTGTTTAAGTTGCATGTGATCGTGCCAGGGCTGCATATCAGCAGGATATGCAAGAAATCAAACACGTTCACTGGAGACACATTAAAACAGGCAATTAAATTCTTTGGCACCTTTCTTTTAATCATAGAGGGCATCAGTCAACTAAGCAGAATCCCACACCACAAGCCTCAGATGCTAGAAAGGAGCCAGGAATTGGTGGCTGGCTGTGTTTTGTCTGAACAGTGTTGCTACTGTTGGGAAGGCTACATTGGAGAGGAGCCATGCCAACCTTTACAGCAGCCCTCTATTTTCCTGTCTGGTATTCCGTCTCTCTCTCTCTCTCTCTGTCTTGCTGTCTGTGTCTTTCTCTCAGTGTGTCTATATGACTGACTGATACTCTCTCTCAGGCACAAAACCAAGGTGCACATTAGGTGCTGGTGCTGCACATTTTGATGCTTGGCTGTCACTGTATCATTGTCTGGTGACATAAAGCGCAGTAAAGCACTGTGCACTGATGAAGTGGAGAGGTTTTAAACCTGCGTTCACTGGCACATTTCTTTGCTTTCAACCAATGTCATTTGAAGAGTGTCATCATCCCACTATGAAAGTAGCCACCCACACCCACCCTCCACCCAAAACACTGAGGAGGTAAAAAAGATCGAGAGAGAAAGAGAGCTTCCTCCTTGGTAGTACTTGCTCCATTATTCCGCTGGAGGGTTGATTAGACAGAGGAGTAATTTATGAGCCACTTCATTGCCAATTCAATGTGCACATCACCTGTAAATAATTGAAACCCTTCATGTCCATTGCGACATAATAATATCGCTATCATGTTAATGTATCCAGCAGTGCTTTCCTCTGGGTCAGGAGCAGGACTGCTTTAAATCTTGGCTGACCTGTCTCCATAACTCTCCTGATTACCAACCTCTAGCAAACACCAAAAAAAAATAAAATAAAATAAAAATGAAGGATTGCACTGAGAAATGATGAAAAATTGAAAATACGGTAAACAAATACAGCAACGCAGCAGTGGGCTGCAGGTGAAGGGCACAGATTTTGCACTGGCTTGTTAATTATCTTAGCTTCTGAAGTGGATAAGACAGATTCATCATCTGTTAATTCATTTATCTTGTAAAAAGATTTCACTTCTAATAGCAATTTCTATGAAGTAAGGGAGACAAGTAGAACGAGAGTAAGTAAACCCTTTGCTTTTAATTGTAAGAAATTGTACCATGATACCAAGTGTCTCTCTTGAACACTTTACTTTATCAGTGTTAAAAAAAACAACTAATGGTTAATATATATATATTATTGCATACATGCAATTTTTAAAAAGTTATGAATATTAATTATCCACTATGAAATGGTTCTCACCTTTCCTTCTGCACACTCCTCTCAAATGCACATGACATAAAAGGTTTGAATAATTTATCAACTGACTTATATTTGAATGTATTAATTCACCGATGCAAAATTAATACATGGCTATTCTCCACATTCCACCCACTCTATCCTGTCCCATCTTTAATGAACCAGGTGAAGGTGAAGTACTGAGTGAGTAACTGGGCAGTGGTGTGGAGGGCTAGATTGTTTATCTAATACAAATTTCCAAAGATGAACATGTCTTATCAGAATCAATAGCCTAAATATAATTAGACTAACACAGGTGAGAAATAACCCAAGAGTTTCATGCAGACTGATCAACTGCTCTTTAGGGAACAGCTTTCTGCATTGCTTGGTAACAAAAACAATTAAAATAGGCAAGAAAGACATAAAAGGAGGGGAAATAAACTCAACCAGATGAGAGAGGCATAAAGGTTAAGTAAATAAGGAGGCTATGGACCTGAATGCGCTGTATATCAGTGTGTGATCCACAAAGTCACATTGTAAGCCAGGCTGCTTTTCTTTCTTTATCACTAAGTGATATGGAGATACAAGAGGGCAGTCCTGCCGTTTGCTGTTTTTACACATTGAATGGTGCCAAGTGGCAGCTCATCATCCACTGTACTTCCTGTACTGTGAAGCTCAGCTGAGGCGAAGAAATGGGACAGAATACGTGCCATTTGTGTGTATGTGCGTGGCCATGTCATGCCTGTGCTTTGCTGGTGATTCACTCAGCTCTCTGGAAGCTAGCCAAGACCTATTTTCTCCTTCTCTTTACATAACCGCAAACGGTATCACTGAAGCCATGTGTCCTGTCCTTTCCTCCTCCACCTCTTGTTGCTTTGCAACTTCCTGTTCTTCTTTTCCCCATCCTTCACCTTCCTGTGTGTGTGGGAGCTTTTAATGCCTGGAGTGATCAGTTCTTGAACCACACCCAAAGCACAGAGTGGTCAACCAGATTCCAGGGAGTGGTATGGGGGGGTGCGTAGGATGAGGAGGCTGTTTTTGAGTGAAATGCCACCTAGAGCTTTCTAAAAGCCCATGATCCGGGATCCGCTACACCATATGCCTACAGAACAGCACCCAACTGGGCACCGGGGCGTGACGGGCTGAAAATAGGGATTCGCAGTCACAATCCTCATCGTACTGGCCAACATACGGCTACTCAGCACCAACAGAGCAGAGTGAAGAGGTGGAAGAGAAAGGTACGAGAGGGGGTGGAGAGCAGAGGGGGTTGAAAATAGAAAATCAAGGAGGTGAAGGGGTAGGAGCTGTAGAGAGTTTGTAGTGAGGAATAAGGGTGAGGAATGAGGCAGCCTATGTGTGGAGACTGTCAGTGTGTGTAGGAGAGATGTGTAGGCAGGGTTTAGTGTCTGGACTGCTCAGTGACTCAGGTGTGAATAATACGTTGGGTCTACTTTGTGTGTGTGTTCTTGTGTGTTTGTGTGTGTGTGGGAGAGAGCTTGGAAGATAGCTCGAGCATTGTGAAGTGTTGGGACGATGTAGGGCTGGTCGTCTCTGTGTCTAGGTGGCTGTGGATATGCTCTGCTGTGTCTATAGCCCACTTCATGACAGCCAGCTTGCACGCTGCTCACCGGTGCAGAAGCGCTAATTGAATTAAGTCTTTATTATGAGGCTGCAGAGGCAGCACTTCTCCCCATCTCGGCCCGCTTGGCTGACACTTTCTCCTTGAACACCTGCTTGACATCAACTTCCTCCTCTATTTATTTATCCCCTCTCTCCTGTGACCAGCCACTGGCTGCACTCCCTCCTCTCCTCCACCTCCTCCATATCTGCATACCAAGAGAGGCTAGGCCTGCTTGTTTTTCATGCTGCTTCATGCCACTCATTGCTCCTCCACAATAACCTTAGGATTACAGAATAAAGTATCTTTTACTTACTGCTAGTATTAAAAGGTACACACAGGCCACACAGGTAAAGCATGCCTTACACAAACAACGATGCCTAGTACCATACCAAAATGAACACATAATAAAAAGGATTCATTCATAGGGCTGATCCTGCCCTTCTTGGCCATCAGCAGTAGTCCTGGTGAGTGTAGAGGGAATAAAGGCGATAAAGCTAGATGATGTTCTATGTTCTATTGAATAGTCTCCGGTGGGCAAGCTGGCCAGGGTAATATACAGCAGCTGGGATGAGAACTAACATATATCTAGTGCCCTGTCCATTTCCACTAGCCTCAGGCTCAGACTGCTTCCCTGGGCTCGGGCTTGGGCAATACTTTAGAGGACAGACAAACAAGAGACACTATTAAGCTGGCTAGAAGTCTGAGGCCCAGGCATTCGGCCCAGGACTAGCTGTAATCTATTGACCGTTTGCATTCTCCCTCCCATGCCCCAAAACCACAGGACTTTTCTCTGTCAGTTGAATCCATTGCTCATCTCCCTCCATCTCTATCTGCTGTTTACTCACTCTATTTTTCTCTTTTTTCTCTCCCTCGCCCTATGTCAGCTCAATCCCCCACTATTCCATCTTTCTCCTGCTCTTTCGTCTGTTTGCGTAAATCCTCTCCCCCTCGCGCCTTCTCCTCCTCACCTCATCCATCACTATTCCTCCCATCTCCATCTCGTCCATTCGCTTCTCTTATCGACATGTTTCCATTTTCTAAACTGCTCTCACTCCATCATATTCACTCTTCCTTCGATGGTCATTTTTCATTTTCTCTCTTTCATTCACTCTTACCTCATGCTCTCAGGGTTCACCTCACTCCTGTCCTCTCTGTTTTCCCTGGTGGGCTTTATTTCACCCAAATCCCAAAGCCCCAGGTGGGCAAAGCTGTCCTTGTCACAGCTGTTGACTAGTTGGATGCAATGTGAAGCAAACTTAACTTTTACTCATGATGAGTTCGGATAGAGGAAGAGAAGGAGGACAAGTAGAGGAAAGACATGACACAGATTATTTGTTCACCTCACCAAACAGTCTCTTATTTGGTGCCATGTGGCTTTCTGTCTTTGTCTCAATGTGATCTTATCTAACAGCTCTTTATCTTTTATGCTTTTCTTTCTGTATGTGGCCCTCTTCTTTTTTCCCCACTCTCTCTCTTTCCCTATATGTCTCTCTCTCTTCCCTGCTGCTCCTGTCCTTTTCCACTCTCCTCTGAAACACTGCCAGCCAACAAGTGTCACAAAGCATTAGTACCAAACACTATCAGACGCCCTTCTCATACTACATACTACACACCAGCCCCCGCCACACCATAACACCATATAGGCATACACACACACACACACACACACACAGAACGCCCAGTGCTTGCTCACACTATGTGCTAGACTAGGTGACAGAAACAGAGTTTACACATAGGCCTAGGGAGGTCTTATTCAAAGTGGCAGACTCACCCAGATACTAGCTCTCCTATAAAGAAAAAAGAAAAACACACACATCGTATACACAAGCACTCTGTTTTTGATTCAAAACACATTCACATAGTTTCTCTGGTAATTACACACACACACACACACACACTCCATCTCAATACATTCATAAATGCCTGCATAAGTTCATCCACAATGCAGTTTATAAATGTGTAATCACGCTTTCAAACTCGCAGACATACTGTATCCATACACAAGAGTACATTTACGTATATACACACATAAACACAGTCCCCTCTATTTTCCTCTCAATCACACACACACACACACACACACACACACACACACACACACACACACACACAGATCTGCACAAATTCACAGGCTCCATACACAAGAGCAAACACCATACACAATAGCAAACAAACAGTCATTAGTAGATTTCAGGCTGCCTCTCAGTTCTGCTCTCCTCTGTTGTTGGTGTGCCAGTGCCTCTGGGGTGGCGCCGCTGCTGTAGGTTTTAATAAAAGCATTGTCTTTGGAAGCTGTCTAAAGGGAGTCAGTTTCATTTTGGAGTGCTGCTGCTGTTGCTGTGGATGTGGATGTGGGAGGAGAGAGGGCTATTGCGCTGGGACACGGGGGCGGCTGGGTTCAGTGTCATTGCTGGGCCCTCCAAGGACCGGTGCTTATTGTTTGATTGTTTCAATATACAATATCTGTATATAAATGTGTGTGTGTGTGTGTGTGTGTATGTGTGTGTTCTGTGGTCATGTAGGCACGTGTGTAAATCTGTATGTTCTATGCTTGAAGCAAATGACTGACAAAACCCAACACTTTATTTATTGTTCTAACAGCCGTAACAAGTCTACTCTATGTTTGTATTTTATGCAAGACAAGAGATTGCACAACACACACACACACACATACTGGGCAGTTTGGATGACAGTCGTAGAAGCACTTTCCCTGTTGTGTTTTGAGATGGGTTGCTGTTAACCAGTCCTATAAAACAAACAGCGGAGGAAAGAAACACTAATGTGCGACACTTCCACTCATGAAACCATGTGCCATTTAGGGGATGCTCAGGATAACGAGCTATCTCTATACGACACACAGGTGTCCATTAGCTCTTTGAGCTGACCAATCTGTGACACCCTCTAGTCAATAGTTTCTCCATCTGTCAGCAAACAAACCTCAGAAAAAACCCCTCAAGGAGACATCTATGTCCTTTATGATGGACAATGAATGCCTTCTCTCAACAGGAGTACAATGTAACGCCCACGATGAGGTCAAATCAAATGTTATTGTCTAGATTTGTAACCATGTTGTTTCTGTGCCTTCCTTCAGTTTTCACTTTCCTCCCACAGGCACATTCAGATCCCATCAGCTGAAGGTACAAGCACCTGTCTTTAAAAGAGTGAACGAAAAGAATGAATATGGCTATCTGGCAGGATCTAGGAAAGGAAAATCATAATTGTCCCTTTAAGTCTGTTCCCTCCTGTGGAGTGAAGGTGTACGGTAACAGCCATCTTAAATCACAGCCTGGCTGCGGCCTTCATTAAAGCCATAATGCCAGGCTCTCCCTTTAATGGAAATAGAAGCCAGCGAGGCTGTGGGTGTAAATTAAAGTGTAAGTCCTGAGTAGGGAAAGATTTCCCCAGCTCTGACAGGTGCGGCCTGAATTAGCTGTAGTGCTGTTCAAGCAGTCAGTGGGAGAACACTGGTATTGATTTTAAGCACTGTTGCACTTCCTATCTGAAAGGGAATGTGTATTACTAGGGCTAGGCACATCAATCACTCAGCATTCTACCACTCTCCCCTGGCACGCTTCAGATTTTAAAATGATAAACAAACAGAAACAGACCCAAACAAAAGACAGCGCTGGCTGTACTGTTATTGCGTAGGCCTGGCTGATGTGCACGAGCATTAGCCTAGTAAAATAAATTTGTGCATGCATATAATTGATGTACTTCATCTTATCTTTCTTGTGTTTACATGATGCCATTTCTATTGAGGGCATGACCTGTCTTGTGTGTCACCTTGGTCAAACAGCTGGCGTCAGCTCCTTGAGCTCTGGCTGTGGCCCACTCCCGTTTACGACCTGTATCTGTCAGAGTTGTTGCATGCATGCAGTGCATGCATGCAGCGTGATGCCTCTCTGTGTATGACCCTGCTGCTCATCTCTGCCTCCCATCTTGCCCTGCTAAACCCTGCCTACAGGCACTGGCAGGGGGAGAATTAGCCTACTTAGCCTATTCCCCACAGGGGTCAACCCACACACAGACATGCAGACAGCACACTCGCAATCAGATGCACCCACAGCTACCCACATGCAACTGAAGATGTGTAATGACAAAAGCACCACTTAACCACAGGTATACCAAGTTTGACCTTTCACCCGTGACCTTGAGCACAAAGCTTCTCATATAGAAGCCAGTCATCAATCAGCTCCCATCAATCACACATATATGCTGCACCTTTTCACTCCCCCTGACCTTTCCTGGCCCAAACATCCATCACTACAATCTACCCTTTCACTGACATATGGGAAAACACAAACACTTCACAAGCTCTCCCTGCCTCTGTTGTCCAGGACACAGGCATGCACACTTCTTGTCCTGAAATGATAGCTCCTCTATAACATGATATGTGTTGGTATGTTGTCAGGGGATCTGCAGGTGTACAGCCCCATGTCTGAGCACACCGGCAGCTGAAACCTTTGCATAACAGACAGCCAGCAGTGACAGACTGTGGCCATGAGCATCCTGAGGACCATTTAGCTAGAAAGTTATTAGATCAAAAATCTCCCTCATCTCATGCAGGTGTCATTTTTAGGCTGTCTTGTGCTGAAGGATGTTAGTACTCTGGCATTTGCAATTCTCTGGCACCCTTCAGTATCTCTTTTTTAATGTAATTTACCATCCTACACAACATAACAGCATCTGTATGTTCCAGGGAGAGTAATAGGGTGAGTCTAATACCAACTATTCAATCCACATTTCATTATTAAAATATGCCTGAAATTGGTTTCATTTTTGGTGAGTTGAACAGTAGCGGCTTGGGGAGGAGGGCACAGTCTTGATAAAAAACAGGTGAGCTCAGTGCTCTTTTGGCCCATGCTCCATAATTACAACAGAGAACGTATTCTAATTGGCAGTGTCTTTATGCAGAACTATTATCAATGTCCCTCCGAGGCAGTGGAAGAGAGGAGGGGTGGGGAGAGGGAAGTGAGAAATGGGTTCTATGTCAGTGAGCCCAGGGTCCATTTACACATGGATGAGAACTGCTATTAATGCCAGCGTAGTAAGTCCAGCTCGCAGCAAAAGAGAAAGAAAAGTTTAACATATCGAGCTGATTCCAAATGCATGAACACGTAAACCTTAGTAAAGGAGATACTGTGTGAACAGGCTGTATTTGCTGTAGCAGAAAAAAAGGTTTTGTGGCCAGACAGTGCAGCATCAAAAATCGAAACAGCCCAAGAGAGGCCAAAGGTGCCAATCCCAGAGCTGTGCAATATGAAGAGATTAACCAATGCTACTCAAACAAAGTGGTCTCTACTACAAAATGTAGAAAAATGCTATCACAAAGTCATATCCATAATTAATTATTATCCTACGTAGGTTATATAATTACATTGCAACCAATACTGGTTTGTTTACTGGGTTTAAATTTAATCTGTTAAAGTTTCCTGAAAAGTCAAGGAGAACATGTTCTTCATTTGCAAATTGGCTCTATATGCATCTGCATACATTACCAAATTAAATTAATGCTGCCACCCCATTTTATTCTATTTCAAATATCACAGTAGCTCTTGGCATTTTTGTTCCATGTGGGTGTAACGTCTGACCCAGACAAACACCCCCAGTTTCAACAGCGTTATTCAAAGCAGATGCTGTGCCAGAGCATGTTATGTTAATTGAGTTGCTAAAAGGCAATTATTAGTCAGTATTAATATTCTATTATTTATCTGCAAAACGGTAAACTTTTCTGAACAGCCATCGGCAGGTTGTGATATTAAACATCTTACACTGAACTAGAAGGAGGTTACAGGCTCTGCATAAGGGAGAAATGCCAGACTAAATATGTACATCTTGGCTTCATGAATGTAATACTTTTAGGCCCAAAAATCTTAACGTATGTTTTCAAAAGAGGCCAGGAGTGTAATTGTCTTACCTTGTTTTAGGGGATGTCGTTAGCCATTCTTCATGCTTTTCAAATGTTATCAAGTAAGCTGCGATCTCCTGTGAAAAAGAGAAGAGAGGAGAGAGGAAGAGAGTGAGGCTTAGATATGTCATCTTTAATCACTGTTCTCTTGTGTTTGTAATACATCGGTGAGACTGCTTCATTGATATTCAGACAGTCCAACCAGCAGCACAAACAGAGGAAAGACAGAAACAGGGGCAGCGTCGGGGAACTCAGGTAAACGGAGACTGGTAAAAGTAAAGTGAAAGACAGAGGTGGAATGCAGCTGAGGTCAGATCATCTTCTGAGACCATCTCTGTTACAAAAGCTTTGATCAAGTTCTCCTTTGAGGACATCAAGGTGCTCTCAGAGAAATTGACGCCTCTGTGTTTGAGAGTGAGCAGCTTTTAACATTTTTTGTCCAATCCTCCCCTAAATCCCTTTGATCTGTCCTTGACACCCCTCTATGGATCAATCTACTCTTTAATTTTGAATATTAACTACACTGCATTCCAGTCTCACAATATTGACATGCATTTATACTTCAGAAAAACAGCTGTATATCCTTTTGAGTCAGTTTTGTACAAAGAGATGCTATAGAAAAAAAAGTCTGCCAACTGCCAATTGCCAAACTGGCATAACTAGAGATACTTCAAACATTTTCATGTTTCCCATGCTCGCCCTGCCTCCTGCATCAGTTTGAGTGTAGGGGGCCATACCCGGCCATTTTCTCACCAAACTAATGGGCAGAAATAAAAGCACTTTGGATGCTGGTAGACAACCTAATGATTACCAGCGACAGCCAGCAATTCACTCTTCAGCTAGAACATTTGTCAGCTTCGCAGACTGAAAGCTAGACACAAGGACAAACCTGCTGCCATCTTCTATAAAAATACTGTCTACTCAGTTTCTGAGGATGTGTATCTCTTCTTGTATTGAAGTGTCAACAAATCTTTAAGTTTGAATACGTTGTCTTGTTTGGAGTTATGAAACTCAGGTTTAAAAAAAACTCATGTTGTTGCTTCATCTGTCCACATGGGGCAATGATGTCGCCAAAACACCAGCTTCCTCCTCTACAGCAGAAATTGAATAAATAAATATAAGACATACGTGGCAGAACAAAGAGATCACAAAACTCAGCTATTTGTTTTGTTATTGTTATTCATTTTAGATTTTTGCTTCTTTTGTCTTTGCACACATGCACATAATCTAAAATGTGCACCACTGCAAGAAGGCTCACATTGGCTCATCAAAGCTGTGTCACAAGTGACCTGGCAAAGAGACACAGTACACTGGCGATAGCCCACAGGGATGCTGCAGGGCGCTTCAATGTGAGGGGGTTCACAGGCTGGCAGAGGTCCCGCCAGAGAAGGGGTGGTAACATGACCGGCACTCTTGCCTCCAGGTGCAGGCTGAGAGATAATGCTGCGTTGATTAACTTCCTGTTCTTCTGCCATAACGACCGGAGGCAGTGAAGCCATGATAAGATGGAGTCTTGAATTAAGAAAAAGATAGGATGGGGGGTGACGCTGTCAAGAGGAGCTCTGGGCTGCTCCACTCATTTATAACTTTCGCTGTATGACAGAAAAAAACAATAAAGCAGCAAAAAATGCAACAGAAGCCAAAGTCCACAAACTTTTTTGAAGGAATTAGCAAAAAAGTCTAGATTTTAAACATGCGGTAGCTATATGCGGCAGCATGGTGCTGTAGTGGTTAGCACTGTCACCTCAAAGCAAGAGGAGCCCAGGTTTGAATCCACTGGTCAGACTGGTGCCTTTCTGTGTGAAGTTTGCATGTTCTCCCCGTGTCTGGACATGCTCGTTAGGTTAACTTGTAACTCTTAATTGCCCATAGGTGTGAATGTTTGTATGTATATCTGTATATATCAGACCTGTGATAGACAGGTGACAAGCTCCAGCACTCCTGCGACCCTTCAGAGAGACAAGTGGTTGGGAAAATGCATGGACGGATAGCTGTGTGCAGTGTGTATTAGTAAATTTGGTTGTGTCAATAATGACTTCAATGTTCACAGGTAAAGAGAAAATAATGTTTTACTACTAACGTGCAATAAAGGTACTTTTATGTATACATTTGTAAGTAGATGAGACTAACATGGCAGTAGTTAGATTAATCTCTGCTATTCTGTGTTAATTTTAAGAGGAATAAAAGGCAGTGGGAAGCTCCTTCAGTGACCTCTATGCTTGTTAGCACACAGCCTCTTCCATCACTCCTGTCTTTAAAATCCACCCACAGCCCCAGCCTCAGATGAAAGGGCCTGCATGGTCTCATATTTAAAAAAATATATAAATAAATAATAGAAGCGAGCCTCTACCTCTGGCTCTTTGTGCACCCCTCCCTCTCTGAACAGATGCCAGGGATTATTCCAACCCCCCGACCAACCATAAAGGTGCAATAATCTTATGGTGAGGAAACAAACAAAAACAGACGTGCAGCCATTAAACAGCTGCAAAGAGACAAAGTTTGCATGGGCGGCATAATGAGAGGCTAGCGTGCGTTCAGGTTGAGCAAGCACGCTTGCGGGTTAGTGCAAAAGCGGTGGAGGGGGAAGCGGGCAAGCGGTATGCTGAACACTGATGGTGCATCAAAGTCAAACCAGCAGCTGTCAATGGGCTCTGGACTCTATCTGCTGACCCAACTGCCTTTGGCCTGCTCGCCATCACTGGGGAAATATTCAGAGGAGGCTCTCTGTACACACAGCTCCTGCCTCACTCTCCCTCTTAGGGTAGAATCCTGCTCATGCACGTCTGTTTATGCTTCCTCCCTTTATCCCTCAGCCTACCCACTGACATGATCCTTGCTGGGGATTTTTCTCCAGGTGCTGTTGAGATATACTGTATCAGTAAGGGCTGTATTCTGCACAGCTTAAATTGAGGCAAACTCGCCTCCAAGCCTGATCTAAATAAATAACAATCAGTGCGAGCTAGCAGTGAACCAGAGAGTGACTGAGCAATAACTCCTCTAATTGACACGGTGGTTACAAAAAAAAGGGGCCTTTCATTTTCCACGGGAAAGAACAACCCGGAGCTGTTTGTTGTAACCCAGCCATCTCATTTGTTTCTTTTGTCTCTGTAAGAGCTGCGACACACTGTTAGCAGAGGGGGCCGCCCCAGAACATGACGGAGCAGTCTAGTGGTTTCAGGGCTGATGGAGATAGAGAACCGAGAGTGCTCGCGTGTGTGTTTCTGTCTACAATCAGAGGGCCTGATTACTGGTTACCTGTCTAGGCCTGGCACATTATTAACATGCTCTTGAGGAGGTGTCACTCATGTACACATCACCGTCTTCTCGTAGCCTCCACACACCTTCTCCTATCTGACTCTCAGTCATTCTCTTTTTTTTTTCTTTCCCGTGACCGCTGAGGTGAGGAAAGCCACCATAAGAAAATTTTCATTTTGAGATGGCTGGCTTTTACTGTCTCTCCTTTTAAATGATATATTCTCTCAGGAGGTACAACATTTCCTCCAGAGAGAATCAGCTTTTGAAATGTCTACCTATTTGAAATTGGAGATGACACTAACATATTCATCCCATTTTACTTCTTTGCACCAAGAAAAGGGGATGTGGGAGCAAGAGCACTAAACCCTCAGAAAATATTGTCTCAAAATTAGATGTAATATAAAATTCAACTGTTATTGGGTTTGATCAGACCCTTCAATCCATTCTTATTGTACACAGTGCCAATGTTTGCTAAAGATATACATGGTTCATTCAATGTCCTGGGATGAGCTGAGGCTGGATTGTTTTTTTTCTGATCCCTCTGCTTCTCTCTCTCACTACCAACTTTGATTTATGGGAGAAGAAAGAGGTGTTGAGAGGACCAACGTTCCAGCATTTGGATGACAGACCTGATGACTTGAAACAACTGTCACTGTTCCATTAGAAGGAGAGATAGGAGTCTTTTGGCATTATCTCAAGACGCATCAGACACCTGTCTCTGAACGCCATCCATAATGTCTTTCCTTTCCTCCTGCATCCACAGTGCATTTGAGCTGGTGGAAAATGAGAGGTGGGAATGATACGGAGATGGGAGGACAAACCCCCCTAAATTAAAATACCTGAAGTTACATCACTGCCTGAGAATTTAATTTAGCTTTTAAAACCCACAATTTACTAGACACATTATGTAAAAACATAGAGTAATGACTCATGCTTTGAGAGCTCAGCCATTTAAAACCACCAGTCTTCATCACCCCAAAAAAGGATTCAACAATTACGGCATATGTTTGTCCATTACAGTATTATTCCAGTTGTACTGGTGCTCTAGTGACACTAATGAAAAGGCACTTAATGAATAGCTGTATTAGAAAAACTAACTTTAGCAACAGTATTGATTGCAGTAAAAGCTTGAGCTAATGAAATGAATATGAGAGAGCAGGAAGATGTGAAAGAATAGATGGAGCAAAGTCTGGTTAGAGAGCAGAGCACAGCGCCTCCAGCCTGCCTCGTGGTGAGGTCTGGGGAACGCATCCTCAAAGCTTTGACCTTGCCTTGCACTTGAAAGCAGGAAGTGGATGAGAGGGGGCCAGGGGAGGGATACGGTGAGAGGAGCCCTCTCTGATGACCTGGGTTTTGCTGTGGAGCACCAGGTCATCTGATATTTCCTCCAGTGCAGTTGAGGAAACCAACCTGCCCAGGGCCAGGCACAAAATGGACTGGAGGGGGCTTGGGGGAGATGGAGGCCTTGCTGAAGCTCCAGGCTATCAAAAGATTACACCAGAAAAAATTCAAATGCAATTAGACACAGAAGAGATAGAGATGAGCACTGGAGAAAGGGATGGAGAAGAAGGTTGGGAGAGGTACAGAGAAGAGAGGATCATCAAAAAGGAGAGAGGAGGAACAAAGTTTTAAGTTTTTTTTCCCCGTGACAGTGATAAATGCATTTAAAACAGTAGAAGCGTGAAGGTATGGTGATTAAAAAAGTGCACACCGGTTCGATTCTGCAAGCAAAAGTGCCTTAGCTGAATCATTTTGGGTTTTTTGTTTGTACTTTATGAATTCTTAATGCTCTAGCAATAATGTATCACACACTGTATCTATGTAATCTCATATGGCCATATTACTCTTTTAAGCTGGGGAAAGTAGTGAGGTGGAGTGAATCTATTTTAGCAAGCTGTAACCTCCAGCTAGCCTTTAAGATTGTTTGAGTGCAGCTCATAATAGGATGCAGTGAATCTGCTACCAAGACGAATGGTCAGGACAGACAAAATGAGAGAAGTGAAGTGAAGAGGGGTGAGACAGAAACAGAGACATAAGAGGAGAGTTGAGAAAGTGAAAGTAAGCAACAATAGAGTATGGAGCTGTTGACAGCTGCACTTGGCATCTGTAGAAGAGGAGGGAGGCCGTTCTATGAGTCCCTGTGCTGGGTTAAAAAGATGCCCTCTCCAGCACACTGCTCATTAGGACCTGCGAGGGGCTTCCCAGGGATGCCCACGCTAAAAGGGTAGTGGTGGAAGTCACACTATGTCCACTCTGTTCCATTGTCAAGAAGAAACAGAGTTGTTCTGCTCCAGCTTATTTACAACCACAAACCACCCTGCGTTTTGGCAACTGAAGCACCACTTCGATTTAAAAAGAAAAAGAAAGAAAAAGTGCATCATCATAACTGAAGAAAATTCTGTGAGCGAGTAGTGAGCTAGCTCACAAAAATGCATGTCACCACACCCAGTATAGTTGCTCAGCACACATGTACCCCATGTTTAAAACACACCTCAGGCAATGTTGTTCTGTTTCTCTATCTGGCTCACTATGCACCTCCTCAGCTGCTGCGGTGCAGTGCTCTCTTTCCATACAGGAGTTGGGAAGAGCGAGACAAGCCGTTCACTGCCCTACATTATACATAGTTCTGGGATCAATTTGGCATTGATCCTGGATAGCTTAGATGTTTTCCAGTAGTTGGTCAATGCCTCTCTTCACATTTCTGCTTGCCATGCTGGTCATAAGACTGTTCTGAAAAAGGAGGCATTCTCCTGGGGAGCCTCCTTTTGCTCCTCAATGCTGCACGCCTCCCTACTCCTATAATCAATGTTACCAACAGCAGCTGCTCTACCAGTACTCTCATTTTGGATTACTATATCACGTCTATACACTATATGCTGAACATTAGCAGAGAGCCGCATTGTTCCATGAGGGTGAAATATTTACAGTGGGCTGTACTCACTACTTCATTTGCCTAACTTATTACTAATTTATTATTGAAACAATATGAAAACTATTGGTATTCTCAGGCCTACCCATACTTACACATGCACACAAACAAACACACATACATCTTCTTCTGCAGAGTGGTGACAAATCAAAAGCCACAATAAATGGGATATAAGGACCATAACAAATGCTGATCTTTCCATAAAGGGTGCAAGGCGTCACTAGATGGTTTGGAGTATAAAGACTTTGTGAATCACTTGCTGCTGTTACCAGATCTGATCACCTTCTTGAGATTGATTGAGATGAGTGCGTCATCCCTTCAGTAGAATTCCAGAGACTTAAAGAATTTGTGCCAAGGCTTAGTGAAACTGTTCTGGTGGAAACATACTAAGACACTTCCTGGTCATTTCACTTGTTACTCATCTCAATATCTTGAAGAACAAATGGTCCACAAACCAAATTAATCAAGCACCTGGCTTGGCAAGTAGGTTTACACAAAAGCTTGTCAGCCCTAAGAAATATTAAACAGTGAAAAAATGAAATACAGCATTGCTACAAGCCCCAATCAGACAAAGACTACAACACTACTGCAGAACAGAAAAAAAATTACTTAATTAGAATTAGCTATAGTAACTATAGCTAAAAGTGAAGCCAGATATTTTGAGGGACAGTGAGAACTTTGACAAGAAACTAAGAAGAAATATGTTTTAATAAATATTCCTAAATAGCAACATAATTTCACAAAAGACATTTACAAAATAAACATAATTAAAATGTAACTAATATCATAATCACACAAGATTTATTAGAGTCCCTCTTCCTTTCCAGTTTTCACTCCCACTGCTCTGCTGGGACAGCTAGGGCCCCACTAATGGGCCTAATGAGGACTTAGTGACACATTTAAGTGAGAAATTAATTCCGCTTATAAACTGTGATATAATTGTGATATTATTAGTGAAAAAAGCATTTGTATGATTTTACTAAGCTATGTCAACACACATATTTCTATCTATCTATCTAAATGTTATCTCACTGTCATAGTTTTTTTCTGTTTCACTCTGTACCCTCTGATACGTCATGTTTAAAGGTGTCAAATACTCTGTCTACTTCCCCTGCCTCAGAATGAGAGAAGCTGCAGTCATATCCTGACATGAAAAAAAAAAGACAGACAGAAAGAGCTGGCATGAGAGTGAATTGTTTTGGCTTTGGTGCGATGGCTGCTGTCTCGGATGTTCATTGAGAGAATGTAATTATTTGGCATTGGAGGACTACAATGGTCAGTCACCACCTCCCACAACAACTCAGGAGGCTCACATGCCGCCTGTAAAGATGTTTGAGTGAACATCCCATATTTCTGTGCATATCTCTATAGAATTATACAGTGCTTGTGTATGTGGTAAAACAGGACAGGAGAGAGAGCAGAGAAGCAGCAGCAAAGACAGAAAAAAACAAGAGAGATTAGTGTGTAACTGAGCATGAGTTAAACTTGGAGGACTCACAAAAATGGTTTATGTGGGAATGGACCTACAGCATTTGGTGTGTTGGGGACACTGAATAAAAATTGGACATAAAGTTGACTGGGATGAAATATATCCATCTTTTCCAGGCGTAATTATGCAGCATTGTGACCCTGTGTTTGTTGCTATCGATGTGTGTGTGCCTGCTGATGTAAACCCCATATGGGACCTCCTACTGCTGTACCCTTGAGAGATGTGTCTTGTGTAATGATTCTATTACACCTCTCTATTCTTCTGTCTCTCCCTCCCTCCATCCTTTCCCTAAGGCTCTAACTTTTGGCAAGACTTTAAGATGTGTTGGAGGCTTTACAGAAATATGAAGCACTACATTAATAAACAGGCCAAAAAATGTGTATGTATGTGCATGCAAATGCATTGTGGTGCTCTACAGGGCATGGCAGGAAATGGGCAGGTTCACTTCCTGGCGCCCCGTGGCTGTCTGACCTCTGCAGTCCGCGCTGCACGTCCTCTTCATCATCTATGCAGCAGGATGTCTGTACCCCCCCCCCCTGCTGACAAGCCAACCAAGGAGAACGAAGAGTGGTGGAGCTTCCATGATGCTGACCTTACACCAGCACCACTGCAGAGACTCCAGGCTGTTGCCTCTCTCTGCTGCTGAACTTTTCTCCCCCTCACACACAACTTCTGTCCACCAACAGGGGAGAAAAAATCCACAGAAGCAGTCAAACCTACTAGAGGAGGTGGTTCTCTCTGTGCCTCCTCTCTCTCTAATTCTTTACCACATGTCTTCTATTTGACAGATGCTCTTGTTTTGGTAGACAGCAGATATTGAAAGTGCCATGTCAGATTGTGCAGCTAACAGCTGCCAGATCTGTTTGACTCCTAATGTAATTTCACAATTTGATATAGAGTGCAGACATAAATGTAACATTTGTTGCTTTCTTATGCTTTGTGTTAGATATATATTGAAGTGAAAATCCACTGAGAGGGCATTAAATGTCATCTAAATACAATTGAGGTGTGATTTCTCTCTGTGGAGACATTGTAAAAATCAAAGTACTATATCCTCAAATATCACTCAAATTTTCCCAAAAGTCAAGAAGCAATGATATTATGCATAAATGAAGTGACAGTAGAATCTAGAAGGTCACCATTCACTTCATATCAATCAACTAATGTCAGCTCTCATTTTGAGGCTCCTACAGGACCTATCCAAAGAGCGGAGGGGAGAGACTCCCCCATGTTCCTTGAAAGGCACAAATGAGCAGAGTTCTGTCTCATGTGATCCCGAAAGCCTATTTATTTCAGGCTCCAGAATCAATTAATGTCCGCGTTATCCTCTGAATTCCACTATTCAGTGCAGCCAAATTACTGGGGCACCCTTGCATGAAACCAATTTCTATCTTTCAGTCCAAGACACTCCCCAGAACCACCTACAGGCCTCCCTTCAAAATTTCTGCTTCGAGCATGGAGTCATGCACGTGTGCCTAAGAGCATGTGGTGCACATACGTGTATACACATTTGCATAAGTAGCATGCTGTGCTGAGAATATGTTGGGTTATGTAAAGTTTATAGTGTTTTGTTCAGCCTGTTGCCAATCTGCTAGTATAGTGAAACAGCTCTTAAATACGAAATTGCAGAACGTACTGACAGGAGAACAAACTGGTACTAAAGCCTGCTCACCATGTTAAAGGCAGAAAGAGAAGTGGCAGGAAAGAGGAGTAGGAGGTGCAAGAAGCACAGAAACAGATTGAAAAAGAGGCTGACTATGTGTTAAAGGGCAAAATGGTATGTCTTTAATCGACTAGAGTATATGTTGTGGAGTGAAACAGAGTGAAATATTAAGCCCACACTCTCCTGTCCATCCACAGAGAAGGACACACTCCACTCTAGAGACAGAAAGAAAAACACAAAGACAAGTCTGAAATTTTACCAAAGGGATGGCCAGATCTCCAGCTCTGGCCAATTAGCCAGCAGAAACTATTTTTTCCTCTATCTCTTCGTCAGCATGAAAGGATCACCCTTTGTCTGTCAGACTCATGCCTTTATCCTTTATTGCTACTTCCTGTACACAGTCTGCACGGCGCACACATACACACACCCTTTTAATTCTTACATGAACAAGTTGCAACTGCCTTTTCTGTTCCTGTCATCTCTCTGTACGCCTGTCAGCACACACACGTCCAGGCAGAACACACACGTATACACTGACTGCTCATACAAGCACACATACAGTATCAATCCTCACATGAGCTGCTCTCATTTTATCCCCTCAAAGCTTCTGCCATTACTCTGACTGATGTGATTGTTAGTTCTGGAGGAGGGCTCTGGTTAATTGAAGTGGGTATGAGTGCATGTATGTGCGCGCTTGTGTGTAACTATCCGTCTAGAGCTTCACCTGGCCATAGCTGGTATTGTTTGGTGTATCAGACAAGCTGTCAAGTGTTCTCCCTCTCTCTCTCTCTCTCTCTCTTGGCTTCCTGCCGCTTCGTGTTCATGTTACAGTAATGGGAATATGCAACTGTGAAGGTCACAGACGCCTGAAGTCAAACCAGCCTGCCGACATGCATGTTTTGTCTCCCAACAGCAGACCCTCAACAGCAGACGTGTATGTAACACTAACCATCCATATGAGCTACAGTCAGTGGCCACTGAACACCAACAATCCTCACACTCAAGGTCATTTTCATCAAACTGAAACTACCAAACACTGAAGTGCCTCTGTGCAGCCACATACTGTAGGTTTCACTTTTTTTTTACTGAGTTAACTTTTCCTCAACTTTTCTGCCTCTATCTGCATACTCCCATCTGCCTTGTGTGCATTATCAGTCTCACATCTCTCTCCTCTAAAAGTTTGGCCCGTTGAGAGGGGAGGCACAGGCTGCTCTTTGTGAAGGCAGCTCTCTGCAGACGGTAGGGAATCGATCAGCCAGACGCTCCAATGGCCTGTTCCTTTGTGAGTCCAGTCTGGCTCTGTGCAGCTCTCCTCTGTTTATCTCTCTCACGTCGCTCCGTGGCTACATGCTCTTAATTAAACATGCCACGCGGCTATTAATTGTCAACCAGATTCAATTTGTTCCCCGGGCATGCTGTGAATGGACCTCTCCTCCCAGAACAAAGGTGTCCGAACAGCCATGTCAGAGTTGAACAAAAGGCCCCAGGCATCACTTATATCTCCCACAGCCTGAGCTGCTACAGCTCACAGGCAGCCATTCAATGAGGTGTTATCCCAGCAGGTTTCCAGGCAGGTGTTCAAGAGACGTTGAGAGAAAACCGTCTTTGCCGTGTGACCGTGCATTGTCACACAATCTTTTCTTCATTCAATGACATTTGGGCAGAAACAAAGCACTCTATCAGAATTTAGCTGCTACACCATTGCGAGCTGTCATAATGATTTTTTACAAGCACAAATACCCATTCAGGAAAATACTCTAAATCGACCTCATTTTTAAATCTTGTTAGGTTTTTTTTTTTTTTTTTTTTTTTACATGGGAACTTTTTTGACAAATTGTGGAAACAAATAAATAAGTAACCGAATGACTGCTGAGATGAATCTGGGAGTAAGCAGCTGCCAAGGCATAATATAATTCATGGCCATGCATCAATGTTACTGGAGACTGCTCTAGCACCCAGCCAGAACCCACAGAGCCAGGTGCCAACATATCCATCCCCCTTGCAATTCCCTCATCCATCCCACCTCTCAGTCACTCCAGCCATCACCCCAATCAGTGCTCCCTTCCCAAAAACCTAAAGCTGTGGGCCCCTGCTGGTGCCAAGGAGGCCTGGCTGGTGCTATTGTGTCACTGCCTAAACCCCTCTACAATACAACGATAAACCTGCCCCCCTGTGCCTCCTAAGTCACACACAGAACAGGTGCCAAACCAAGAGCTGTCCGTACACACTCACATAGAGACCTCTTAACCACAGGGCCTCCAAAGAACTGACTCAGTGAAACAATACTGCTTGTAATGTGAATCCAGATTTAAAGCTTAGAACTTACCAACCTACCTTTATATAAAGGCAAAAAAGAAACAAATAGAACATAAATTTCAGTTCATCTTCATTATTCATTCAAGTTCATCATATCAGCAAACAAAAGCTGTATTGTAGTGTTCTGTATACTATTGTATAGAGAGCCTTGTTCAAACACTGTGCTGTAGAATTTTTAATGGAAGTGAGGCGAAGGTGCTGTAGCATATAGAGAGAGGAGATCTTTTCCCCAGTGGGTTTCTGTGCCTGCCTTTTCAGCAATCCCAATATTTTGCTGCTGGTGAACTCACTGAGCAGTTGAGGAATTACTTATTTAAAAGATAAGGTTTCCTCTGTTGTCAGCAAAAAACGCCTGTTGTCTATAACGGGAGAAAACCAATGCAGTGTGAAATCAAAGGTCACCCAGAGACAAATAACACTAACAGGCAAGAGCAGGGGTGACAAACGCTCCCTCTCTGTGCTCACCAAATTAATTAAGAGCGTTTCAACATGGCATCTCCAACACAATGGAGAACAAGCAGCCTTGTTGTTGTTTCAGCAAGACTTTTAAGAGAACGAACACACTCGCCTTTTCTTGGTTGTAATCAAAACATGTTTATCCGTGTCTCTCAAATGACTCTTTCAATTAATGTTTCATATGGCAGCTTTGAGAAGTCATTGATCCCAATCTAGGTTCTGAGATGCCTCTGTTGAGCTTCAGCCTCGCAACTCTGCCTACCTTCAGCCCAGGATCCTTGGGGCACTGCATTAAACGCCTTACCTCAGGCAGCCTGCTAATCCACAGCATTCGCAGGTGTCTCTGTCTAGCCGTGACCGCAAGATAAGCCCAAGCCTGGAGGAGAAAGCAGCAAGCAATAGACACAAAGTCCACATTTGAGTGTGTCTTTGCATCCAGTCCACACTTTGCCACCCAGTTGAGAAGAGGGGCTGAAAACTGCATGCCTGAGACCAAGCCTGGATAATGAAACCTCATCTGGGAACAGCTAGAAAGAAACATCTGCATCCCCTTATCGCAGCAATGGCTACACTGTCGAAACGACATGGCGATCATTTACTGGATTACCCTACAGTAAGCTGCTGCCTGATGTTCTTTCACAGATCAGTGTAGTGGAAATGTTTATACAGAGCCGAGCTGGGACCAGAAAGTTGTCTTAGTGTCTTAGATAAGCATGAGAAGCCAGCATGCTGCCCCTCAGGCAAGGACTGCAGTGCACTCACCTTGCATTGATCCCAGTCACGATGTTCAGTCAACCAATAGTGAACCAGAAATTTTAATAAGCTACAGTTTAATTAGTCTAAAAAGTATTGATGTGGTTTTAATGTTGAATGGGATCATCGTGCTCAATCCATTCAACCAGCATTTAAGTAGTAGTACAATGATCTCAAAACTCTACTGTCAAGGGCTTAAGCCAGAAGGATGAATTTAATTTCATGAAAAGTTGAATGCTCTCAGTTTGAGGGATTTAATTCCACTAGAAAATAGTTTACCAGAAACTGAAAGCTTGTGAGACATAAATGTTTGGTTAATTAGATTTTCTACAGCAATTAGTAATCACTACATGAAATCTTATAAATATATATCATTTAAAATGTTTCATTTATATTGCATTAAGAATGAGAGGTCTATGCCCTTGATGTTGGAGAAATCTGGGATGAAGAGCTCATAGCACCAGGCCAGAATGTACCAATTGCATGTAAGGTCGTGTTCAGCTTTGGCTTTTGGCCTTTTATTGTCATTTATTGTTCATCAAGTGTGTGTGTGTGTGTGTGTGTGTGTGTGTGTGTGTGTGTGTGTGTGCGTGCATAGGTTTCTATGTGTGTTTTATGTGTTCTGTCTCCCCAGCGGGGGGCAGCACCACTCTGGCCTCAGTGCCTCCACCCACTCATCCATCCCACGTCTTGTCTAATTAAACATCGTTAACATTCATCCCAAGGTCTTATGCAGATGAGCACAGGGGGAATGTGGTGCACTGCGCATTAAGAAAACAACTTGGGGGGTGGCAGAGAGGTGAGCACGGGGATGAGATGGGGTTGTATCCGAATTGAGACATGCCTGGATATCTCCGATTTGACCTCATTCATCAATTAATTGCCACCATTAGTAGGAGGTGATGTGGAACCAAAGCTGAAATCACTGCACCGTGGCGACTCCACCTCCAGTTTGTTGACTGTGTGCATACAGGCATATGTGTATGACAGACAGACACCTATTAAGCACTGAGCAGGTTTGTTCAAGTGTGTCTATGTGCATGTATATCTACTGTATGACCAGAAAGGCAGACAGAAAGACAAACTGACAGGCATCCAGCCAAGATCTGCCACCAGTGTCTCCTCAACAGAGCTGTGATCACAACTCAGTCCTGTCATGTGGTTGTCACTCTATCACTCAGTCACACACACACACACACACACACACACACCACACAATCGCACCAAACCATGCTGCAGCTGTGCTAACGCCTGAGACTGTATGGTCCCATCTTAAAAAACACTGTTAATTTGTAGCTTGTAAGGCAATAGAGGTGTAATTTGAAAACCAGACTGTTTTTCTTTTGCACATGAGCTAAGCCACAAATCAGCAACAATATCTGTCGGGTAGCCTTATGTGCATGGAAAACTAGAAAACAATTTTTAATGGTGGCTCAGTGAGACATCATCAGAACACCTATAAGCAATAGAGATTATAAATGTGTCAGCAATTTGTGAGGACAGTCAGGTTATTTACTCAGATAGCTATTTTTAACTAATTGTGAAGGTGCTGGCAACCATTATACCGTTATTTTAATGGAAAATAAATGCCACAAAGCTGGCAACTGCATGTACTACACAAAGATCTCAACAGGGATATACTATGTGTGAGCAGACACAGACAAAGTTTGTGCACTAGCCTGAGCATGAATGGGACTTTACAGTATTTAATTCAGGAGACTAAAATGGGTTTAAGAAGTTGTGGTAGCTGTTATGGTCTGAGGGAGTGCCTGCCAGGCAGCGGAGTGGGTGTGGCAGCGAGGCTGCAAGGCAAGACTCATATTTTTAAGGCCAAGCTGGTTGGCCATGCACGGCAGCACAGCACAGCACTTCCTAAGATCCTGTTTGTAACTGTCTGTGGAACAAGAGCCCAAGGGAGGAGCCTGCTTAAACTCACTCACCTTCACCGCCGGCCTCAGATCTACTCTGTGCATGGCATGCATCCTACATGCACTTATGTACACATGCACTCACATAAAAAGTACACACAAAAAATGCACATACACCTCACACAATCTGTGTGAAAACATAGCACAGGGTCAGCACACCACACGTGGGCCTATGCAAAAATAAGTAGTCCTCCTCAAAGGGCCTGTGTCAAATAGGCATGCATGAAAAAGCACAAAAAGCACTTTGCCCCACATACATATCTGATCCACGACAGCCAAGGTCAGTCTAAATCCTCTCCCTAGTGGCAGCCACTAGAATCACCTTCAAGGATCAACAACTTTCATATGGTGCTTTGCATGTCTCTTCCATAAACATGCTATCCTTCTTGAGTTCCATTCACTCTAACTGACTGATAATCTCCTTGTGGGTTAGTCTTCAAAAATGCCATAGCAAAACCTAAAAGCAGGGGGGCGCTGTGTAGACAGTCAAGTACTGGCAGTGAGGGTGAGCAGGCGGGCTCAGGAAACGATGATGAAGTGCAGCATTAGCGTGGTGATTAACTCCTTCTCCCGCTCTTCCTCCTCTCGTTCAGTCCCATTTCCTCCCACTGCGGGACGGAAGGGGAGCCTCTGATCAGTGTGTGTGAGATTCCCTTGACACACCGTCCATCTGTGTGTGTGAGCTGGCAAGCCAGCAGGCCTTCTTCACCAACTTGCTGTCGACATCCCTCCTCAATATCTCCCCATTACAAACCTTCCTCTCAGGTTCTGCAGCCAGTGCTGAAACTTTGATGAGATAGTGCCCCATTTTGGAGTGACGTGATGTTAACATGCTGTGCAGGATAAGTGTATTTAAAAAAACAACCTGAATCTATATGCCATACAAATGCAAAGAAATAAATTTTACATGGGGCTGAAGACAATCTTGCCATCCCTGAATCAAACTCCACACACTATCTCTATTCCCACTGCAGTCTACAATGTACAACCACTGAAATAGCGTAATAGTGAAGAGTTCTGAAATCTGCTTAAAAGTAGAACACCATGTAGAACCTCCCTAAAGTAAAGTTTTTATTTTTCACAGCGCCATGTCAGCAAGCTGAACTGAAAAACAATTAGCCACCTGATTAACTCACCTACGTCTGTGAATCGGCAATATTGGATTTCTTACTTGTTTTAAAAAGTAAACATTTTAATCTGAATATGAAACCAAGTTGTTTGTTAAGATGCACTTCTCTGCTGAGGCACGCAAGATAACAGAGTGGGTGAGATCAGTTGAGCTACAGTCCTTTCCAAGCAGCCATCAGAGGGCCAGGTGGCTGTGGCAAATGACCTGCACTCAATGGCGCAGTAATAGTTTCACCTCTTCACCAGAGAGGCTATTCTGTGATCACATAGCCCCCACTCATATCAGATTGCATCACTAGCCACCACGCAGGGAAGTCCTTTTCTCTCACAGGTGCACAGAAAAAAAAATGCAGTGGAAACCCAGTGAGATAAAAAAAACAGAATGAGTCAGACTCCTGTTATGACTCCTCCAGATGACAATAACTGGGGCTTGTAATATTCTGCCGTGTGAAGCAATTTCACCTTCATTACCCATAACACTATCCAGTAGTTCATTGTTAGTAAAACAGCTATTCCTTTGTGCAGACTCAGATGCATCAATTGATACATTCATCAGAAAACAATGTTTGCATTACTCACAGTCAATACATTTTGTGGCAGATTCTGTCCTCTTGTATATGTCAAATGATCTTATTGCTTTCAGTCCAATCCATAGATAATGGACGTGTCTTTAAACACATGACAGAGGTCACAGCTTCACCCAGGCCATTTGGAAAGGAGGGTGCTGGTATTGAACACGCCTCACAGACAGAAGCACCTCAGACCTCATTCATATGCAAACTGAGAATAATGCCCCAGACTCCACACGGTGTGCACCTCTTGTAACCATTCAGTAACATTCTGATGCAATTCACTGCCAAAATAAACATCTTTGTCATTCCAACAGATTTCAAAACTTCTTATTGTTTCAAGACTTCTTTCCTGCAAGGAGGATAAAACCCGTGGAAGACAGGCACTCTGTCACACAGACTGGCAGTCAACCTTAATAACAACAGCATTTATAATGTTTTGAAGATTTTGTAGCCTCTCACCTGTTATAACCATCAGTATTAAGTGTCTTTCAGTAAATGTGATTCTCACAGTGGGATGTGTATCTCCTCTTGTCTTCACTACTATCCTGTGCCCTTATAAATTCTCGACAATTACATGCCAAGGCTTCTTTTTTTTTTTTCGTAGAGTAGAAATTACAGCTGTCTCCTCTCCTCTCTCTCATCCTGGCATCGCTCATCTATTATTCAGTTTTTAATTTGGCTATTTGAGGTTTGTTCCCTCGTTTGGCGACAAGTAAGCCTCTTCTAAACAGGCACCTTATCCATTACACTGAGTCTAGCACACAGCAGACAGCATACTGGAATTGACCATTAGAGAGGTTATTGATATAACCACTATTCCCACTCGTCATTATCCCTCTAATTTATCCGTAATTGTATAGCAGCTTTTTGGAGTTATTCTCACCTTGGATACAAAGAGCAAGCATCTTCACTTTTTGAAACATATCCATGTTTGGGTAGTTTAAGAGAAAACCTATCCATCAAATTATGGAAGTGCAGTATTGAGTCTAATAAAAGCCAAGTTTCCATTGTGACCATTCTGTTCAAGGGCTTTTGTGCTTCCAACAAAAGTTTCCAAATTGCAGTCAGCTTACCTAGGGTACCATCACACTTCTGGTCATCGTTACAGACAGATAGCCTGCTCTAACCGATCTTCAGACTCCTATAATCATATGCAATTGTGGTAAAGTGAAAAGAAAGACATGGCTCTTTACTGGGATCTATGGCTCATTGTATCTTATGTGTCACACGAGCCAAGGATCAATAGCACTCAATAGTCTATTAATAGCAAGTCTTGGCTCTGTTGAGACTATAGCACCAGCCTGTCCACTAGACCAGGCCATGAAAAGAAGAGGGTGCAATAGAAACCAATCCTTGCTTTTCTGTTAACAGTGAAAGCCTCTTAATCATCTCTGTTTCCCATTGACTTACCCCTCCATACTTTTCTCTTTCTCACTGAAGGCCCATCTTGGAGGTGGATAGTTAACCGACCCCCACCTCCCCTCCTTACCACACAGAAGATGACTCTGTCTATAGAGGAATTCGGTAGTAAGGTCAAGGATGTTTTCTTCTGTTGCACTGCAACATAATTCCACTGTTGAGCGAACAGCACAAGACATCCTATGTAAAGTTATATCGATGTAAAATACCAGTACAGCATCTTAATTTTTTTTATTAAAATGTAGTGTTATTTTTTATTACTTTAAGACTCCACATTCAGCCCTGATGATAATTAGCTGCCCTGAAACAGGAGTGATTACTGACAGGCACTCGGACAAGTACAAGAACAACTTCATCTTAAGTGTAAGTGATCCAGCTAATAGACCATAGTATGTAGTTATCTGATAGAGACAGTCACCAAATCAGACTCCAGTCGCTCAGTCATGCAGACAATCAAAGGACACCTGAGTAATATAAAACAAATATTGGTATTGATCTGCAGTCTTTAATTTCCTCCCACCTCTAATAATGTTGAAAAAACTAAAACCAAACAGAGCTTCGGGCCTTCCACTATTTACCATCTTGCACAGATTACTGCATCAATTCTAGTCGAAGAAGATCTATTGATGAATTCCTTTGTGTTTGTTTAAGCCTGTTATTTTGTCGAGTGCCCTTATTAAATACTGCACTCAGTTTTAAGTGTTTGTATAGTTTGTTCCACCCCTCCCCCTCTGCTGATTTCATGCCTGTAGTATTACTGTATGTACTGCTTGATAGAAAGAATGTGCTGGGAGAAGGAAGGAGGCAGTCACTCAACGGGATAATCTGATATTCTGCTTTCTCCTTCTTTTTTCCCTCTGGTTCTTTCACCATGTTGGGCTCAGCCAGTAGGGGATGTAACTAGGAAGGGGAGGTGGTCAGCATCACATGATCTCCCATTGGTAGTTGAGCACCGCCCTCCTTTTGCGGGACGGGGGCTGTCACATTCGTCTTTGTCATGGAGCGGCGTGCCACCCATTCATCAGGCCTGCCAGCAATGCCATCCCTTTCCTCTGTGTGCCCGAAGACTGGGCACGTCCGGGCCTCACTGCATCGCAGATACACACAGAGAGCAACACACAGACACTCTGATGGATTCATTTATTAGGCCTTTCATTACCCAGGGGGCCAATGGTGAATCGCAATGCACTGAATGCCACAGCTATGCTGTTACCCTCTAGGCCTGCTGTTATCATGGAAAGGCTTTAAGAGGACAGAATAATCTTCCAAACAGTGTCTCATTAGACACTGGAAACCTTATGGATGTTCACATTGAATGAGTAATCTCAGACACAAAATATCATTTCTTTGATTCTATACACCTACACTGCAACAAATCCTAAAGAACATCACCTCACCTATCCTCCTTGCCTCACCTGGACAATGATACTTCTCACATTTTATCAGACAACATGCAGGTGAAAACTCTTTTCTGGCCTGGTCTGCACAATTTCCATGGCTTTATGAACCTTGTTTTCAAAAGCCAACTCAGAATTTTTTGTGCATGACAGCCTGCACATTCTGAAGCAATTGGGGAGAAACCAACCGCCGGGTAGATGTGTGAGGATAGAGTTCAATACTGCCTGCAAAACTTAGTATTATTGATTACCCGGGATGGTGAATTCAATATAGTCTAAAGAAGTTAGAATTGTGGATCTACAAGCCAAGCAACTCAATAGTGTTCATCCCATGCAGTGGCGAGGATCTGGGCACTGTCTGATTCAATCCCAGAAGCCTTGGAGAAGGGATGGAAGAGCCAACAAATGCAATACGCTGCAGCTTCAGAAAGGATCTTTGGAGTCAACAAATTTAATAGAGCCACTTTATCCCCTCATATGTTCGTGCAACTAGATTTAGTGTGTGGAGGTTTCCCCTGTGAAGTTCCTAGGAGCTGGAGAGTTTATCCTAAATAAACTGTCGTCTTTATTGCATCTTTCTCCAAGTCCAAGCCAAGCCCTGGTTTAATTATGACAAATCCACCGCATGTGTTCACTGTGTTTGCCAGTAATGAAGAATGCTTAAAAGAAAATTGCTCAAAGCAACTTCTGTCAACAACAATGGCAGAGGGGAGTCATCAATGCCTATCTGTAAAATATTTAAGTTTTACTCTGGGTGTAAACACTGAACTCCTTGTGTCTGATTCTACTCAGAGGGAGAATAGGCAGATGGGTACCGCTGTCACAGCGATAAAGAGGTTTTCATCCGAGGAGAGAGATGCTCATTTGAGAACCACAGCTGAAATTCAAAATAATCTAATCCTGCGAGACCATGTACAACACAGGCACAGGCACAATAGCGACAAGACTCTCATCTCACCCTGGACATTTACAATCAAGGCCAAATTAAGTGTGGCATAAATTAGCCACAGATAACATAAACTAGCGCACAGGGGATGGACGAGGGATATGATGTACACCACTCAAGAGGATACGATACATTTCTTTTCAATTAAGAGTTTGAACAGCGTCAAAGTCTAGCCTTAATATTGCTCATAATAAAAGAACTCATTTAAATATCTGCTCCATACTCTCAAGATATTAGGATGAGCAATCACTAGTTAAAAATGAAAGAAAAGGAACAAGATAAGCATTTCTAATTGGTGCCATGTTTGTTTCCTATTATGTGACCCGCAACACTAAAATTATGTAGTTTGAAAAAAAAAGAAAGAAAAAGAAACTGGAAAGATATTAATGCGTGTGCTAGGAGGAGGCAGAGGCGTGCTAGGAATGCTCAAATACAAATTTAGCTGCGAGGAACCCTGAATAACACAGGAACTGGTTGTAATCCCAACACTATGCTGCACTGTCAAGCAGCTAATAAAAATAGGCTGGTGGCAGATCAAGTCTGTGATTCAAATACACTGAAAGCCTTTCTTAACTGAACTGCAAAAATCCCATTCTGGCTCATTTTCAGACTATTTATTCTCTTCTTTTTTCACTCTCTCTTCCTGCCTTCTTATTGTTCTCTAGGTCTCTCACTCCTCTCTCACTTCTGCTCCCTATCTCCCCTCTCACAGTATCATTGCTAAATCTATTTGGAGCCGCCGCTGGGAGCAATTGAGCAGAAATGGGTTTGTGCACATCTTGAAAACTGTGTCTGTCATAAAAACACAAAGGTTCAGCTCAAAGAACTGGTTAAATATCCATGTGTCTGGCCACTGTTAGCCTGCAGGTGTCCTCAGCTAGGGCAACTGTTGACTTGGAACAACATCAGAGCTACGCACCCACTGTACTGTAGCTTTGCTTTAGCAATGTGTGCACCGCAAAAATCAATTCTCTCTCTATCCAGGATTGCTCTGCTATACAAGCTATTACACAACTTGACCATATTGAAAGAGAGCTAGGATGACCAGCATGTACAAATGTACTGCTATCACAATAACAATGCCTCAATGCCACAGCAGTACAGCTGTGCCTAGAGAGACATAACACTCTCTGCTTTTGACGAATCAAATTGGGGGGATGACACCATGTGACAGCGCTGCCTCCATTTGTTGGAGTGAGATAATATGACTTCAGCTAAAGCCCCCTGAACCTCAAAGAGCACGTTCATCTCCATGACTTTGAATTCATTACCCATCAAAGATAAGTCTCCTTTTCACACGCAGAGCTCTATTTGTCAGTGTCACCACACAAAGGAGAGGGGCAACTTATTCATGCCAAACATGCCTCCAGTTTCAAATTTTGGTCTCCCCTTTGAGCACTGTTTTTTAATTAAAAGAGGTTCCCTTTCTTCTCTCTCCCTTTTTAGCAGGAATGTCTCTTTGATACCACTTTCCTCAGCTTGAAATAGTCACGATAACATATCTTTCAATTACAGTTTTATTGTGACTACCATCCGGTTGCCATTCAACCCTTCTCTCCTCCTCAAGCTACCGCATACCTGCAAAGTGGAAAAGTGACACGTGGGTCTGCATAGAAACAGCTCTGATTTTCACCCATCACACACTGGCAGGAGCAAGGGACCAGTGGCTTTTATCTGCAAGCTGAGGGAAGACGCACCGCCTGGAGAGAATCTGAGGGGTGGCGGCGGATAGAGGGAGGGACCGTTGATGACTGAAACGGGGCGCAGTGTGAGGGAACGGAGCTGACCCAACTCCCTTCATCCCTTACCTCGGCTGCGTCCCTCTTCACATTGACAGGCGGGCAGATTGAGGGCTAAGATTAGCAGCCACTTTCTCACAGAAGGCCAGGGAGATACAGTATTGAGAATGAATGGCCACGTCATGTTGTCAATGTTGTAACCTTGGCAACAGACAGAGTACTAATTTAGTCCCCCCACTGGCCACCGAGATGGTTGGCAAGATGAACTGAATCTTCTTCACTTATAGTCAGTATTGTTCATACACACACACACAATGTACATACAAAAAAGTCATGTCACATATCTTCAATTATCAACCCTCTCAATCAATACTTCAGCACATTTACATGTTGGGCATGTCAGCAGTTATAGCCAAATTGAAGTAAAATATGTAACAGACAATGGCAATTCAGAAAGTGTAATCGATTAATGAACATCTCATTAATATAATTACAGCCCAACTTCATGGGTGAGCTGCTTTAAGCCATGGTGGTTTGGAATTAAATGGCTCCTGTGCTTCTCAAGTAATCAAACTGCAACACAAAGATAAACTAAAGCCAGTAAACACAAATACAATACATAGGACATCAAAATCAAAAATGTATCTGACGCAATGGCTGTCAGTCAGTTCTCAGCATCACTGACAAATTCTAAGTGTTTTCCTCACTTTGAACGTGGATGGGATATAATGCATCACAATGGCTGTGTTTTCCTGTTTACTTACAGATCCAAATCAGCGCTCAACAAATCAGGACAACAAGCTGCGACACACAAGCGTTTGAAATTCATACATGCTGGCAATTTGGCAAACCTGTCAAGGCCATATTTGGTACACAAAAACTATCGTGGATCCAATAGCAGACTAACTGACTTTTAAATTATTTTGAATTGTTGGTTCAACCTCCCGCAAACAAGAACACAGATCTAAACAAGCTAAACATGGCAGACTGGGCAGGATCTCCTCATCAATGGCAAACCGGCATAATAAGTAATAATTCCTAATTTGCTTTTTTCCCTGTGATTATTTTGCAAGCAGAGTGAAGTCAAAGCACTGTATTAAAATCTAATCTTCAAACACCAACCTGGCTTCGACTGATCAGCCATGGGCTATTCATCACTGCCATTACCTCACCACATATTTTTGCCCTCCTCCTCCTCCACTGCTGCTGCTGCTGGCAAGCTCTCCTCCCTCTCTTTCTCCATCTGACTGACCTCACCTCTCTCCCTCCATCTAGACTTCCTTCTTTGATTTACAGCCTCCCGTTCAGCCCATTCTTTGCTCTTTTCCCCGCACCTTTCCACAATTCATTCATTATTTTCTTCCACCCAGTTCCTATTTTTTCTGTCTCCGCCCCAGAATGCATTCACCCTAGTCTCGTCTCTTTTTCCATTAACTCTTTGCCATTATAATTCAGTTTAATGCATATGGACCTAACAATTATCTTCTGCGTTGTCATCTTCTGCCTTGAGGCTTCTCACTCGTAGTGTTTGGGAGGCTGATACATGCTGTCTAGCAAGAACAGCATGTTTGGGGTTAAAGGGTCATATGAAATGGATTCCCACTGTTTTATGACTATGACAGGCACAACACTGCAACATTCAAGTAGACAGGATGTATGGCAAAACTGTCGTATTACACTTCATTACTTTAAGCTAAATATACCTAATAAACTGGCAATTAAAAATACAATTATAGTATATTCAAAAAAAGTTTGCAAGTCCACCGAGAGTATCCACTAAAGGCCATAACAGAGCCTCCAAGTGAACATACACATTATGCGCCCGTCATGAGCACTGATTAATACAAAGACCATTTACACAAATGAATCAACTGGTTGGGAGCGCGTCTTATCAGCACATACAAGTAGTATTGTAGTCAGAGTAACCAAACTGAGCAACAAAGTTATCAATCTCTTGGGTTGGGTTATCAATCACAAAAAGCAGCAAATGATGTTGTTAAAGTGGAAACGTTTCAGCGTTGGATAATCTTCCAGAAATATCATCCATTACAGCATAAATTAATCTGAAAACAGTTGCGTATTGTTTGTGAACATAGACTTACTAATCTTACTGGCTCACTTGCTGCTGTTTACAATAAACACATGGCTGTACACAGAGGCAGTTTTGTTTCTCCTGTCTTGATGGCTCCATAAGAACATCTCTTTTCTCTCCTGTGCTTTGTTCTTTTAATTTTGCCCAGTTCTTGTGCACACCCCCAGCAGGGTTTCCCACTTTTTTACTTTTTGAAAAAGTAAAAATAGCACCACTTCAGGGCAGTTGAGCCGCAAGTGTTTTTCTTTTCCTTTCTTTCGGCAACTGGAAATGCTCAGAGACAGGCTGACTGCTGAATCTGGAGGATTAGGGAGACGGCTCTTTGATCAGGGCTGGGTGAGCTCTGAGATCTCTTTCGTTCTCTTTCTCTCCCTCACATTTCTCTCTCTTCCCCTTTTTACCTTACTCTGGCTCTCATTTTATCAGTCTTATTCTTCCCCCCTTTTATTTCATGTCTGCTAGGGTACCAGCAGACATGTGGCCACACTTCGGCCAGCGGCTAGTACCCAATGGCTCCCTAACTGGAGGTGGCAGTGTTACACAGCTGAGACAAACAGACGCACTGGGGATGGTATCACAGGAGAGTAAGCACTGGTGAGAGGGAAGCAGGGGATGAGGACAGCACATGAGCTACACGCTTCTGTACAGATGACATGGGGAATAAGTAATCCCTGGCCCCTTCTGGTCTGACTCAGCAGTCATTTCTCCCCCACAGGAGATAAGTTTAATGGAACTGCAGCATTAAAAGTGTCGCATCGCCACAGTTGGGTAAAACTCACAATATGCCTCTTTCTGTTAAAACATGGATTTGTTTGTTGTTTTTACCTACAGAGGGGCATGTGTTGTAGGCAGCTACCCTCCTTTTCATATACTTTAGAAAAGGCTGGAAGGACCTCTGAGCATAGCAGAGTTGACTGCTGGGATGAGGTAGGTGCAGGGATTCTTTTATCAAACCTGTTCTTGATTTGTCTCGTGGATGAGGTGTGGGGATTACTAGCCATTGCTACGTAACAACATGGAGCTGAGGAGCCATGAGCAGTTACACAGACAGCAGCACATCTGTGTGCCGATGAAATATTCAGCACTAAGACAGCTCTCCAGAGGAGAGCAAGCTACAACTCCTCCACACCTCCTCCACCAACGTTAATGATTTATCAATAACTCTATCCTCCTGCAGTCTGCCTGGGATGCTGGGCGCACCTCATTAAAAACACCTGCCTAACATGGGGAGGAGCCCGACATCAAAAATAGATCTATCCAAAATGTGGGAGTGGGCGGGGGAGGGCTGGGCTTACCCAAGCAGCAGTTTTACCGCCGGAGATAGAAAGGTTTAGCAGACCCCCAGCACCTAACCACCCACTACCACAATCCAACCACATACACAGCTCAAAGTGATGCAGGAGTTGCAGCCACAGTACACAGTATAATGCCAGTGTTTCCACCAGTTCAGTACATTTATACAGTTTCTTTGAGCATGCTGACTTGAGCATACTGAGCCTTGGTAAGGTGCTAAAGAGCTCTCATATTCTCACAACAAATCACTCCAGTCCCTCTGGCAAAGTTGTGTTTTACCACAAAAAGGTGGTGTTTAAATAATCTGTGTTGAAAGTTGCCTATAAAATCATTTAGTTTGGAAGTTTCATATGCAGAGAATGTGTAATTATTTGCTCAACTGGACCATGGCACAGTGATTACTCCAATATCCTAGGTAATGGTCCAAAAATGTTCTAAAAGAATTTCTAATGCAAAGCTAAGCTGCAACTGCATGGTAAAAGTAACTCCCTCACAACTGACTGCCGCGTCCGTCTGCATAGGCAGTGGGTTTAGACTAGAAAGGTACCCGAGGGAGGTAATGGAAATGAGGAGGTAGTTGGTTTACTGTGACTGTGAATGTTGAAACTATAAAACCAGTGGGTCGATTCGTAGAGAGAACAAAGGGAGGGGCAAGCACAAAAAGTTCATAACCATAGAAGGAGCCTATTAACCTTGGTTGGTACTTTAAATGTCATTATTTTTAGCTGACACAACAAAAAGGCCTGCGAGAGCTGTTCTCTTAGCGATGCGCCATGTAAATCACTTTTGCAAAAAGAAAATTACTTCCCGGGGCCCAGTGTTATTAATCTAAATTCTGTGGTTAGTCAAATTGTTGCACGTAATAAATATGGAGCAGCTCGTGATGCTTATCTGCTGTGACATCCCATTCTCACCAAAACATTTTTTTCCTCATTTTCTCTTTATTCATGTCTCAATGGCATTCTTGAAAGAGACAGCTCTACTAAACAGCACTAACACTTGAGTAGTATGAAGGGTGAGTGGGGGGGTTTGAAAAGGAGGGGGCAGGGGGCAATGCTGGGAAGACACACTCTCTCTCATTCATCTGCCCAGCTTATATGATGCCTGTCTTGGCTGGCTTCTCTCTCTTGCATGTCTTCATCTATTCTCTATTCCGGACTGTCTGGCTTGATGACACACACACACACACACGCACACACACTAACATTTGAGCTCCCTTACCCTCTAGCTGGCAGCTGCAGATCTGCTTGCCAATATAGAGTGGACCAGATAACTCACTACGCTGTCATATTAGAATAAGCAGCCTTGACAGAGAGATCATTTGCATGCACCACATCACCAAATACCAAGTCGTCTGCTGTTTTGCACAGAGGCCATACCATCAGACTGGAGACAGTGAGACACAGAGACAGGGAAGGGGGGGAAAGGTGAGAGAAATGGAGACAGAAGCAAAGCAAGACACAGAGAGAATCACTGAACATTGCCGTTATTATGCTAGAATAGAAAACCTGTATACAAGACAGTATAGTATATTGTGATAATGTCTCAATGAATGCTAAGACTGTTGTTGGTGCTGCATGGTGATTCACTGGCTATGCGACTGGTGGGAATGTTGCCGGGATTCCTTTGGGCTGTCTCGATGACGTGTACTGTATGGACACACATAGGTGTGCGTGGGCATGTGTGTCCTGATTATGCAGGTATAATTGTGGGGAGATGGGAAAAGCAGAGCCTCAAGGTCAGGGTGGTGTGGCTCATCAGCTCTAGCCTCTATGACTTTAATTAACTCCTCTGAGGGGCTTAGGAAAAGGCCCTTGTTAAGAATTCACCACAATGGAGTCGACAACCATTGTATGAAAGGGAAGGGCAACATGCACGTTGCTAAAAATAACTCCTCTAAGCACAGCACATGACTACTAAGACGGGCTCTTATGTAATTTCACTGGCTAGGAAACTAGACCAAGTTCAGTTCATGTTAACTTTTGTATTACTTCTGACCCTTTTACTAGTAAAAAACTGCTACTCTCTAACTCTAAATTGTGCTCAGCTTCTGTAGGTCTATATAAGACAAGTTAAGTACAGAGTTGTGCTACATTCATGAGAGTCCCCTGAGATGCAGGAGTAGACAAGGGCTACAGCGTTGTAAGCCCACCAATGTGTGGAGGACTTTCAGAATCTAGAAGTGTGACATAAAACATAGTGCTAGCTCAGCACAGCTGCCTCAGAGGGGCCTAACCCTGTGGAGAAAAGGACAGGACGCAGGGGCTGTTAGACAGGTATGGAGAGAAAAGTACGCTACTGTGAGGTACAAAAAGCCACTCGGCGCACAAACATGCTTTGGATGCCTGTGACATTTGTTGTAGGGTTAGGACGTCTGCACTGCTTGGGTATCAAGTGATATTTGTGATCTGTGACCATACTATATTTTGAACTTTTCTTTTGCACAGGTCCATTAAGGCACTGAAAACTTATGCATCAGCCCCTATCAGCACTAGGATCCTACATTAGCAAACTATTATCTTCAAACTACTGTGGAGCCATAGTGGTTATTACAAGTAAGATTTGTGTATGTGGGGCGCTCTCTGGCTTGGAGCTGTGAAAAGTCGCATATTTCCTTCCCCCAGTCAAAATTTGTGTGTTTGCATAATATGATGTTACTGCTGTTAAGCTGTTAATATGCCTACAGTATTATTGTGAAAAGTACTGATATATATACTGATATATTTAAGTACATTGTACTTAAATATATCGCTTATTATTATGACTAACTGGGAGAGACAGAGCTTTAGTTCTCCAGAAGTACAGTATAAATGAGCTGTCTGTGTCAGCCACTACCTGGCATTACACTAGTCCAGTCAGTCCAAATGAATAAAATTGATAAACAGCCATAATGTCATGTGCACACAAACACATAAAAAAATATTGTCAGTCACAGGCATCACTAATGGCTGTGTTATACAATTAAACACTGAAGTGACCATCAACATAATCAAAAACAAGCCAATCTAATGGATGGCAGCATAGATGTCAAGAAGCAACCACAACTGTTGTTTTATGCGACCATCATGGTGTTGTTCCCTCAATGAAATGTGTTGCTGAGGGTGTTAAAGGACAGATCTGTATCACATTGTTTGCAGATCAATTTGAGAACTTTAATTAGCCAGAGGGTCAGGCCAGCCAATGCAGCAGGCCCAGGTAAAGCTCATCAGTGAGGGGGCTTACAGGTGCCTTCGGCCCTAATCTCTCCGCCCATCTCGCTGAAATTAAACTAGCAAATGGGAAATTGATTTCTAGCCCCCCTGTCCATGGCAATATCTCCTTTTGTCTTAAGGACATTAGGTAGGCTTGCACTTGCCTAAGCTGTTCTTTCAAACGTTCATTATTGGTATGGAGAGCTGGACTGGCAGGCAGCCAGAGCAACCACGAAGAGGATGAAGAAGAGACGAGATCTCTGACCTGCTGGCTTTTTGTAGCTACAGGTCATTCATGCAACAATCTTCAAAAGAAACTGAGTGGAGAGACTGAGTTTGACCTCTCTACTCTACCTCCAACCTGAGCTGCTGCTGATATGGCATGCGATGCAAGATTGAGGAGATTAGACCACTCGACAGATCTGGGATCTCATGTTCAAATAGAACCTTAATATTACCAGTCAAATCAAATATGTTAGTTCTAAGCTCAAGGAAAAATCAAGCTCACCAGCTTGAAGGAACACAAGCTCTGAACGCCAACCCAAAGGTAGAAAGAGAAAGAAAAACAGGAGTGAGTCAGCAGATTCTTTGAACACACATGACGGTGAAGTTGTGGCTACTAATATCACATAGAATCAAATGGAGTCTAATTCATTTCCCTCCCTGCAAGTCACTTCCCTAAGATCGCAGTTTCTGTTGTGAGGTGTTGATGTTTTCCACTTTATGGCAGGATGCTATTTGTCATTCTAATGAACTTCTCGGTGGGAAAAAAAAGATCCCAGGGAACATTTCTCAAGATGTCAGGGAGCAGAGAATGTAAAGTGTGCAACACAGTTAATTCAAGTGGGCCTGCCCTGCAGGCAGGAGGCCTGCCTGTGTATCAGTTCTTAACAAGGACAATTCATGCCAAATTAAGGCAGGGAATACAGAATTTAGGAACAAGTCCAGAATACTGTGTTGGAGAGCCTGTTCTCTTCATTTGGGAAAATCTGACAGACAGCACTGACAGCACATGCCCGTGTCATTAACCAGAATTGGTTTATCTGGGGAATATACCAACAAAGTGATGGTAAGGTATACTGTGTACCCTTATATATTATGTATCAGGAAGCAGTCTCATAGTCCTGCTGCCCCATTATTCAAAAGCCAAAGACAACCAAAGTGCCCATAGCTAATATTGCTGTGAGAGTGGTACAGAGTGTGTTCTGCAGTGTAGAGGGGACGAAGGAGCTAGCCGGTCTGTTGTGTGCACGTGATAAATCTGCTGGTATGCCAGCGCTCTTTTCTCATTTGTTAGGCAGCCATGTGTGAAAATGTTAATGAAGGCCCATATAATCTAGGAAATTCTCACCATTAGAATTTCCTTCACGTAGTCAGGCTTTCTGCTTACACACTGACTATTGTGTGCATCAATCCTTCCACTGTCGTACTAATAATAGACCTAATTGCCTCAGTCAGCCCACAAGCTTTCTCTGCCCCTCTATGCATCTCAAAAAGGAGTAGAGGACTGTCTTATGACAAGTCCATGGCATAGAACAAGGAGTAAATCAGGCTATATATAACAAGAAGACACAAATACCAATGGCACTCTGCATGGTGTCCGTCATCTACCTAGTCTCCATAATATTATTTCATAAATTTTTAAGCATCCAGATGCCAAAATATTTGCCATGGCTCAGCCAAGCTGTGCAATGTCCCCCCCTCTTTCTCAACTATTATAAATAAGATGGGATACAGTAAAACCGGGCTTTGTGGCATGATGTCTCCTTTGACCTTAAAGACCTACCCTATTTGCAGTAGTTGTTTTTTTGGCGAGAAATCTTTGTGAGAGCTAAATAGTAAAGTACTGTATCTTGCTTAACAATGCCTGGCTATTATTTAACTTCACCCCACCCTTGTACACATAATGTGAAAATATGTAGATCCCTTTTGAATTTCCTGCTTGAATTAGCATCCAGTGAATCTGAGTGCCTTTTCCCCCTCTCCGCTCAGAGAGGCAGAATTGCGTAATTACTCTAAAAGGAGAGGGAGAGGTGAAGGTTTGGCAGTCTTAATCTCCCAGAGTAGAGCGTTTTTAAGGGAGTGGTGACTGCAGGGCCAAAACATCCATAAACCTGCAGGGAACAGCTAACGCATCAGAGCATGTTGGTCCTGTAGTACAGCAGGGCAGCCAAGATGGGCAAAAACAATAAATGCATCCAGTACTTCCAAAGCCAGGGTCAGAGTAAATAAGCTAAAGTTGGCAATTACTGTTGAACCCAGCTGCACAAGATTAACATTTAAAAGATGTCCTGCACTCTAAAAGTCTTGAGGGACAGGTGCATATTAAAAGCTGCTCTCAGGACAAAAGATAAGAAAGGAAATGTTCGGGACACTGTACAAAGATGAAAAAAAAAAAAGATTTACTCCTCCCTATATATAAGACCTCACTCTATTAGTAAGCAGAAGCATACTGTATACTATGAGAGCAGAATCTCTGAATACAAATGTCATCTAAGGATCAAATGATAAGGTTTAATTGTTAAACAGTTTGGTAAAAAATAAGAAAAAAGTCACAGAACATTTCTTATCTTTTTAGTATTTTTCATAAATAGATTTGACTATGTTTTATTCAGGGCTTGCTCAAACGCCTCATCTCACCACTGCATAGAATAACCTTGTTGTTGAAAGCTAGTTTTTATACCATCTGCCTTTTTCTTTCAAATCTTTGTACATCACCAATGATGTGTCCAGTTGCATCAGCAGATGTATTTACACAGCAAACACCCTGAGACAGCAGTGACAGCCAGGAAAGACTGGATGACAACCATGAATAGTGTGGTGACTACTGGAGAGACAGTGACAGCCCGGAGAGACGGCAACCGGGGCAGAACGGGCTGGCAACCCAATCTGTGTCCACCGAGAGGAGGACGCCCAAACAAGCTACAATGAACTCATTGGGAAGACACCCCCAGGGGTGCCCGAGAGGGGGGGAAGATGAGCACCCCATGCTGACGGACATAATGGCAACAGACCTATGCAATGGACGAACAACTATGAGCAGGCAGTGTACATGTGGTAAAGTCTGCAAGAACATCCACGGCTTGAAAATCCACCAAGCGAAGATGAAGTGTTTGTTGGGAACAGGAGCAACACAACGCACAGGTGTTCAACCTGGTGAGACGCAGGAGGAGCCTGGCCCGGAGTCACCCCACAGTGCCCGGAACCTCCAAGTGCTGCCGACTGATCCCCCGAGCACCAACCGGAGGCGGATTAAATGGCCTGCAGCTGCCATAACTTCACTGTGGAAGCAGTTTGACGAGGACGTCGACCAAATTCTGGAGGCAATGGTGAAGGGAGAGGTTGACCGGAAACTTCAAGCCATGACAACGATCATTGCCAGCATTGCAGCTGAACGGTTTGGCGAGGAGGAAAAGAAAAGCTCCGGAACTTCTTACAACAAGAATCAGAGAGCTGTGAAGATCCACAACATCAGGAAGGAGATGAAAGCTCTGAAGACTCAGCACAAGGTGGCAGAAGAGGAGGAACGCATTGGCCTAGCCCAGTTAATGTGTGTCCTACGGAAGAAGATCAGGGTTCTCCGCCGGGCAGAGTGGCACCGAAGGCGGCGACATGAGAGGGCACGCGGCCTTTATTTCCAACCCCTTCAAGTTCACTAAAGACCTGCTGGGGCAGAAGCGCAGCGGAAAACTTGCCTCCTCACAGGAAGAAATTGATCAACACCTCACACGGATGTACAGCGACCCTGGTAGAGAGCAAAGGCTGGGAGAATGCAACATCCTCATAGATCCCCCTGAACCGGAAGTGCAGTTCGACTTGTTGGAGTTGCAGCTGAAGGAAGTCAGAGAGGTCGTCCACAAAGCAAGGGGGAGTTCTGCTCCAGGACCAAGTGGCACATCGTATAAAGTGTACAAGAACTGTCCCAAACTCCTACTGCGTTTGTGGAACATCCTCTGGACATCTGGAGAAAGGGGAAGATATCAGATCAATGGCGAGTGGCTGAAGGGGTGTGGATCCCGAATGAGGAAAATTCCACCCACCTAGACCAGTTCCGCATCATCTCCTTGCTGTGTGTTGAAGCAAAGATCTTCTTCAGTGCCATTTCCAAAAGGCTGTGCACCTACCTGACAAAGGACACCTACACTGATACATCAGTTCAGAAGGGCGGCATTGCAGGAATGGGCAACCTGTCAGTGTTATGGCTTGACCTGGCAAATGCATTCGGCTGAAGGGACTCGAGAAGTGGGCCTGGATGCGTTTCAAACCTGCCAAATCAAGATCCATGGTGCTGAGGAGAGGAAAGGTTTTACATTTTACATCGCAGGCACAGACATTCCAACAATCACAGAGAAGCCAGTCAAGAGCTTGGGCAAGGTTTTTGACAGCTCTCTGAGAGACTCAACATCTA